>JAGDQO010001022.1:0-559371 GCA_018342035.1 Solanum appendiculatum | reverse complement strand
TCTTCATCAAGGATTCTCCCAAGTTGAGGTATGTGGGTTTGATTGTGGAAACCTTCCTTTCCACAAGTCCAACCATTTATCCTCTATTTCTACTTCAAGTTTATGGGTCCTTATGATTATTTATGAATTCTTGAATTATGGAATTACTACTACACACCCTATTATGGTCCATTTTGCATATTATCATGAAATGGAATTATTAGGTGATGTTTATGGTTTACATGCTTCCATGATCAAATTATGAAGGTTGATCTATATATGTATGTTGTTGGTGGGCTGATTTATATGGATTTTGGAATTGGTTGGACTTAGTATTCTTGAAATACATGATTTCATTTACATGAACAATTGCCCACCTTGTGTTTGATAAAATGCCCATTTATAGAATTCTTAGGAAAGGGAAGGTCTAAGGTACGTCCTATGAGACGGATGGTTATGTAATTACTGAAATGATGATGAAATGGACACATGTATATGATTTTCTCTATATAAGTGTTGTGAGTCGACCATGCCTAGTACGGGGGGTAGTAGGGCCCGTATAACCGATCCAGGGGTTGGTACCTTGGTTGCCTAATACGGGGGGTAGTAGGCCCGTATAACCGTATCGAGGGGTTGGTACCTTGGTTGCCTAGTACGGGGGGTAGTAGGCCCGTATAACCATATCGAGGGGTTTGTACCTTGGTCCCTAGCTCGGGGGGTGGTAGGCCCGTGTAACCATATTGAGGGGTTTGTACCTCTTTCGCCTCTCCAAGGGGGTGGTAGGCCTTGGAAATACTATATTGATGGTCACTCGCCACACATGTACTACGTCCCACTAAATATGATTTTTATGTAAGCATCATTATACATATCATTTCATTAATATGCTATCTATTGGGTATGATTACGCATTTTTCCTATGATGTCCATCTAATGTAGCATTGCATTGCATCCCATATACTTAGTACATTCAAATGTACTAACGCATACTCTATGCCTACATGATGTCACCATGTAGGGACCGGAGCACCGCTTGACCATCCTCCTCCGCGTGGCTAGTACGATTTTCTATAGTGGTTATTGGTGAGTCCTCCATTTCGGGGACGTTGCTCATGATCTTTTGCTATGTATAAAACTTTTCCTTTCTAGTTATGTTTTGACTATGAGGGTGAGCCCGGTAGTTTGTCTTGGCCCCCGCTAAGTACTCATGTTTAGAGGTGGTGTTGGACAAGTTGTGTATTATGCTTGAGCTTGACTCATCTATGGTATTTATGTATCATTTCTTTTTTTTTCTTGCTCCCTTAGTCCCGATTTCCCCTTGATTATGCTTATCGCTTATGGTCATTTAATTGCTTCCGCGACCAAGGATGTGTAATGATACGCTATGAGGCTTGTTTGGGGTTCCTTCGGGTTCCCCATTCGCCGGTCACATCTAGGCCCTAGGCTTGGGTCGTGACAAATAATTAATCACGTTACCTTTTTATTACCCCTTTTTTCATTATTAGAATTATTCAATATGGACAAGTCAATCCATCGCCAAGTCTCATTACTCTCCAACCCATACCACAAGGAAATACACGATTTTATACACTTAACAAGGGTTGAGAAATCCAAATTTTGAATTTTATAATCATAAAAAATATTTTTTGATTTTTGCAGATATATCAATTATTAAGGTGAACTAAATATTGAATAAAGAACTAGCTAAGTATAGAAATTTAATATTTTTTTAAAAATGGATTAAAAAAGAAAAGTTACACAGTTTTTTTTAAATTAAAAGGACGAAATATTAAGTAAAAAGAGAATTTTCTTTTGAACAAAAAAGTAGATAAGAAAGAATAATTACGTACTCTCAAGTCTAATGTCATTAGACAATGGCGGCCATTTCGTTTTTATATGATGCATAATAAAGGCAAGACTAACCACTAATCTAATTAATTTGTACTTATAATGACTTCCTTATACCTCATATAAATTATAATCGTAAATAGATGGTTATAAATGCTTCAAATGTTATTTCACCTATCAATATAGCACCTAAAGACTTTCTTAATAGAAGCAATTGATTAGCAAAAACATGTATCCTTGAATTGGATTTGAATTTATATATTTAAATTGAGAGATAAATAAAATATATACATAAACTTCATTCATGCATGTGATCTCTCAATTTAAATAAAATTTATAATTTCAGACACAAATATTTACAATTTTAATTCCTCATGTCTAAAGTTAAATTTGAGAAATTAAAATTGTAAATATTTGTGTCTGAAATTATAAATTTTATTTAAATTGAGAGATCACAAGCATGAAGGTTAAAATAGCTAAATTTACAAAAGTTTATGATTTTAGACAATGATTTAAATAGAAACCCCAAATTTGGCTATTTGTGCACTTCTCAGTTCTCCTACTGGAATCAGTAGGGATGGCAAAGGGGAGAGGCGGTCAAGCGGGGCGGGGCGGAGTGGGGCGGGTTAAATCTTAACCCGTAAAATTTTTAATCCGCCCCATCCCTCTCTGCATAGCATTTTTTTTTCATTTTCAACCTGTCCCACTCCACCCCGCAAAGATCCGCCCCATCCCGCCCCACAAAATTTTAAATTTTGTTTTGTTATAAAAATAATTTTTTACACAATATTATAACATGCAAATACTGTTGTTGATCTTGTATTCCTAAGATTCGTAGAACAAAAACTTTGGAGAACTTGGTAAGAAGCAACAAAGTTTAAAGAGTATTTTCAAAATTAGAAAATTAAAATTTGTAGTGAAAATTGAATCAGAAACAGATTAGAAACAATATACAAAATATTTTTCTCAAAGAAGAAAATCTAACCCACTAAATGCACAGCGTCCCCATAAGGAAATTATTCCCCTCAAGTACCCGAGGTTAATGGAATATATCCTTCCGGGGTAGAACGATCTTACTCACCGATGTATCGGTACCTAAAACCACGGTGTCAGCGAACCCCTCAACGACAGTAAAGTACAATTAGAATACTAGATTTAGTAGTAGAAGAAGAAGTCTTAGAAAAATTCGTTCTTTCATCGTTAAAAAATAAGAGGAAATCCTCTATTTATAGACAACAAAGGGTAGTAGGAATAGATGTTTATTGTAACTTATCAGAAAGTTCACAACCCTATGAAAAGCTACAGCCCTTCGGAAAGGTCATAACCTTTCATAAAAGTCACAACTTTTCATATAAGTCACAACTCTTCATAAAAGTCACAACTCTTCATTAAAATCACAACTCTTCATAAAAATCGCTATTCTTCATTTTTCATTCACACCTTTTAAAACCCAACAATTACGTGAGAGATCATTGTGTTATGGAGATGTCCGTAGAAAGCTATTTTTTTCTGTTTATTACTACTCAGATAGTAGTAATAAGAAATTCCAAGTAAAAAAATAAAAAAGAAATAAAGAACATAAACTATACCTGGATCTCTTCTTTTTAACCATAAACAAAAGTAAGCATACTTTATTATTTTCAAAAAAGAAAAAAAATCATAAAAAAGCTAAGTGTGAAATTAGTTTGGACGAAACCCACGCTCCGCCCCACATTAAATTTTCAAAAAAGTCATTTCACCGTCCCACCCCCACATACGGCCAAACCCCCCTGCTCCGCATACACCCTGCTCCATTGCCATACCTAGAAATAGGATAGGAAGATTGGACATGGACTTGTAAGCCCAAACCCATTACAAATTGGAGACCCTAAACCCAATCGATTTCGGACTTGGTACCTACAAAATCGTTCATTTTTCGACGAAACCCTAGCACTTCTCTTTCCTCGGCAAAAAAATCATCAATGTAAGTTGTAATTCTTTCCCCTTTCTGATCTCTTAACGAATTATCTGAATCAGTATATGTATGTCTCTGATTATCGTTAAATTCATGTGGCAAAATATCTCTCTGATCTCTGACGAATTTCCTAAATCAGTATATGTATATCTCTGATTATCGTTAAATTCATGTGAAAAAATATCTTTCTGATCTCTTACAAATTTCTTAAATCAGTACTTAATCAGTATATATATGTCTCTGATTGAAGTCTAATTTAGCACACACTCTAATATCAAATTTTGACCCTTTTTAGAATCCTGCAAAGGGTGAGACTGGTGATTAGTGTAAGGATGACGGTAAGATTTAGAGCATATGTGGTTTTAGAGAAAAGGTATGAATTGTTGAGTATTGGAATGGAAAAACTCTATAGTGTGGAATATATATAGAAGATTCATATAATTGTGTCTAACTACTTGGGACCTTTGGGATTGAGATTTGAGGTAGGAGAGTCCTATCTGGTGGAATGAAAAAACTGCGAATAGGTGAACATTTAAAAATATTCATATAGTTGACTCTAATTATTTGGGTCCTTTGCGACTGAGATTTGAGGTAGTTATTTGATTGATTGATTGCAAGTCCTTTCTAGTTTCATTCTGTTGTATAGTTCTGCAATCAGGGGTGATCGTGGATCTTAAGGGTAAATTTTAATTTACGTGAATCCATGACCACCCCTGTTGTATAGTTCTGCAATCAGGGGTGATCGTGGATCTTAAGGGTAAATTTTAATTTACGTGAATCCATGACCACCCCTTCAAACTAGGTATATTGTATGTATAATTCTCATAATATTTGAAGTATCATGTGTTGCCCCATGACCACTGGTTGGTAACTACTTTGTTTCTAAAAGGAGGGATGAAAATCCGCCTATTCTTGTTTCTGTAGGCTTTCTTTTATCTTTTCCTTTCTTTTCTTTTCTTTTCTTTTCCTTTACCAACTTATAACCTAATTATCTACCTGCTACTCATTATTGTTTGCTCAATAAATTATTATGTACTAACACGTGTCTCCTCACACTTGATTATGACCTAAATTGCTCGGATTCTTCACTTTTGGTGCCGCACCCATGTCGACACGACATGGGTGTGGGATCCGTGTCCGATTTGGTCAACGGATTTTGGGTACTTTGACCAAAATTGATGGCGAAAGTTTGGACAGTTTTAATGATTCCTGTAATCAATACAAAAGCTAAGGTGAATTTGAAGAAAATGGAATACTTTTTATATAGAAATTTCTATGTCACTCTTTTTCCTTTAATCTCCTTCTAGGATTCTCCTCAAGTTCTCCACATAATATCTCATAATCTAGGTTTTATAACTCTATTTTTAGATATTTTAATTATTTTTAGGCGAATTCCCGCACTCGTATCCATACATGGATCCATATCCCCGAATCTTAAAAATTAGATCATGAAGGATCCGACCTCTAGATCTGCACCCATATCGGACACCCGCACCAGAGTCTGAGCAACTTAGATTATGACTAAATGTATTATTTAATTATGGTAAATTTATATAGTTTAGTGTGACCACCGAGTGGGTTAATTTTTTTCCTAATTGCAACCATCTTCGTGAAATTCTATCAGATGATTTATTAGTATGTTACACCTATGCCCTCCCATCATCACTGTTATTAAACAAGTTGTAATGTGCATTTTTAAAAATAAATTTACAATTATACATAGGACTGTAACATAGATAAATTAAGAGGAAATAGAGGAGATACAAGTAAATTAAGAGGAGACAAGGGAAATATTGATTGATCCTACATCATATCGCAGATTAATTATTAAATTGAATTACATGTAATGATAGTGTGTATATTGCAACCCTATATTCAATCTCTGCAATCTATAAACCAAAGAGAGACCCAAACCAAAAAGGCAAAAACAATAAAAAAAAATAATCAAAAAGAAGCTACCACAAGTTAAAGAAGAATCATGGTACAATTGAAATTGTATCATGTGTGGAGAAGACATAAATGTTAAGATAACATAAGTTGGTGAGCAGAGAGATATATGCAAAAAGAATAAGGTTGGTATTTAGTGCATACTTCATCTTAGATTGAATTATTGTATAGTCAAGTCAAGGATGCTGCAAATGCATCAAAGGCAAAAAGGGGAGAAATTTACTGAGTAGCTAATTTGACAAATTTGAAAAATGATATTTCAAGTTACTAGACTACAAGTTGATTTATGTGTTCTGAACAACGGATAGAATAGAAGATCTATTTCATTACACAAATAACACAATGCATTGTGAAGAAAACATACAATTAATGTATTTTAAATTGCATGAGTTTTCACAATTTGAATAATTGTTTTTGTAAACAAAGGAGAGTATGTAGAAGTTTGTCTTGGTACTATTTTTTGTTATATATATATTCCTAACTGAAATGTTCAAGGCATGGGTGGTTCCAGAAAAGAAAATTGTAGCCTCATATTATTTATTAGGCAAAGTGAGCTTTTTAAACAAAAAGACCAGAAGAACATGAGAGGAAGATGGTGAGGTCCAAAAACAACTTAACTAGATGATGAGGTCCAAAAACAACTTAACTATATGGCTCATGATTAAGGCTATGTTTGAACAAGAAGAAACGATGGAAGAATTGCAAGACCAATTGTTCTAATAAAATATCTTGATTTTTGTTTTCAAAATTTTATTGGTAGATAATAAGTTTTAAGTAGTTTAATTCAAAGTTCTAAGATATAAATAAAGTAATATTATCATTTTTTAATTTATCTTATCAATAATATATCTTCTATATACTATAATAAAAGCATGAAGACCCTTCCTTTATTCATTTTTCTTATCATTTATATGCAGTTTAAGTACAAAATTTATATAAGGTGAGATTTTAATGATATTGAATTTTAAATTCATTATTTTTTATATTGTTCTACTAATAAAATAATTAAGTAAAATTTTCAAATGACATATCGACTTTCTCTCGTCCTACTTCTAGAGATGGATAGCTAGAAAAGGTTTGAAATGAAAAAATCATTTGAATTATAATTAGAAAAATTATATTATAAATGAAATTGCATAACTAAAATCATAGCAAAAAATGATTAAACTTTTATGTTGGCAATTTCAATAATTGCTTATTACATGTAATACTTAGGTAAGAATTATATTTCAGATTTTTTTCATATAGTGTGTTGATATCTAACATATTTAAGGTGTTTTAAATATTGACTGTCGTTATTGAAATGTTTTTTAATTATATTTAAAATTATTTAAATATGTAGTTTAAATTTTTTAAATATAGTAATTAATAAGATTACTTAATTAGATGTTACTCCCTCTGTCCAACAATAATTGTCCACTATTGATTTGGCACACCCCTTAAGAAACAATAAATAATAGGGGTAATATTACTATATTATCCTTTGACTTTATTAAATTTAATGCTTTGAGAAATCTGTCAAATGATAAATACTATTTAATAACAAGGGTAAAATAGACACAAAAGGTAAATTATCTCTTGATTTTTTAAATTGAACAAGTATTGTTGGACAACTATTTTTAGTATCGTGGACAACTATTGTTGGACGGAGGGAGTATATTAATAATAAATATAAGTAATGATTCACAAGTTATCAAATAGACATAATAGAAGGATGTGAAACTACAACATTAATACATGATTCTTTTGGGTTGATGTTGACTAAGGTATACATATGAACTATTTGGTTCTTATAATTTTTATTCTCGTTGTTGTTGAGTGGGTAGTATATATATCACATTTTAAATTTATTTTTACATGTTACATTATTTTATAAATCTTAAATTTGAATTTAAGTGTGAGTAAATTTATTTTGTATTTAATATTATTAGTGAGCTTATTTTGTAATTTAAATTTTAAACTTGATCTTCTAATTTTGTATTCTTAGTAGATTCTTTTATTTAAAAAAGGAAGAAAGAAGAAGAAGAAATTATAAACATGTTGACATTTGACCAGTTTGAGCAATTCTAAAATAAATTGAATAACATGCTTTTATGAAATATGGAAATTAGTTCATTCCTTATGTATTGGGAAACTATTTCATTATCAAAAAATAATTAATAAATAAATTTGATAAAAAGGGTAAAAATGTCATAAAGAAAACTAGTTTATAATGTGAATATGCATTCTGGCCATTATGGACAAAATTATTATGGCCAAAAGAATTTTTTCTTTCGTCAATTATTATATTATTATTTTAATAATATTAAATATTAACTACATTTAATATATTTTTGGCAAGTTGTTGTGTAGTCAAGCAAAAAGCTTGTGTTGTATACGTGAAGGAGAAGGAATCATCCTTCTTGGTTTATATATGGAAAATATTTCATATGTATGAGAAAACAATATATTTCTTTATAATTTATGGCATGTTTTTGTGTAGGCACACAATAAGCTTGTCATTTATTATTTATTCCTAATATTTTTATTAATTTTTTTTCTTATTTTTAAACTATAAAAAAATTTAATATGTAAAACCTGATTTAAACAATAAATATATTAAATTTCCACCGTTAGTAATATGAAACCGCAATGTCCTACATTAGCTAAATTTGAGTCTATGTTGGAAAAGTATCTCTCTTAAATAGACTTCTTTACTTGGGTTTTTGCGATAGCTTTATACACTTTTAAATTAATTTTAGGTATTTGCATGATTAGACTTTTTCTTTAATTTGCTTTTTCTTTTATGGAATTGATTTTGATTTGTTTTGTTCTATAATCATATTTTCTTTGGAAGCATGGACATGTTATTATGAAATGATCTGTTAAACATCATCATGATTATTTTTGGGATTCAAAAGAGAGATTAACAAGAGTTTATTGAAAGATAAAAGGAGGTAAACAAAACACCATTATATCGTTTAAATCAAGTTTACTTTATATTATTAATTTATTGTTAAATATGTAGAGATATAATATGTAATATATAAAAAGAAATTAGAAGTTAATCAAGTTATCTTCTCATTTACTATATGTCTTTTCTTGGTTATATTGGGTGTGTAATTCCATAGATTAATATTATTAATAATCATATATCGGTGGTTGTGTAATTTTTTTTATTTATCTTTCAATATACGTGATTTCATTTAATTGTCAATGTTATCAACAGAGTTAGAATTTCTAATATTTAGTACGTTAAAATTGACTAAAATTTTACTTCTTAAATTTTTCTTATTTGATTTATGTTTAAAACACTATAATAGCATCTAAGTGAAAGAAATAAAAGACCAAAAGTCGAAAGTATATATATAAGAGGAAAATCGGGGAAAAGGAAATTATTGACGAAATTGTCGGGAGAAAGTATTTAAATGAAGAAAAGAAGTTTTCAAATGACGAACTCGACATTCACTTGCTAAATATTACTTGTGATTAGTCAAGTTGGGTTGTGGACACTGGTGCCGCATCTCACGTAACATCAAGGAAGGATTTTTTCTCTTCCTATACTCCTGGTGATTTTGGAACCTTGAGTATGGGTAATGAGGTTGTATCAAAGGTCGCTGGTATTGGTATAATTTGTTTGAAAACTAGTGTTGGAACTAAACTAGTTTTGAACAATGTCAAACATGCACCTGATGTTCGTCTGTATTGTCTGTACTTAATTTTTGTTAGTGTTTTGGATGATGAAGGATATGTTAGTACCAACGGTGATGAAAAGTGAAAACTCATTAAAGGTTCCTTAGTTGTGGCTCGTGGTAACAAATGTCGTGGTCTATACTGAACTACAGCTTCTACTTGTGCTGATATGATGAATGCAGTTGAGAGTGATAACTCTTCAACATTATGGCACAAGAGACTTAGCCACATCAGTGAGAAAAGACTTAATATTCTAGCCAAGAAAAAATTATTGTCAGATTTTCAAAGTGCTAAATTAGAAAAGTGTGAGCACTGCTTGACTGGAAAAAAAATAGAGTTTCTTTTAAGTCTAACCCTCCTTCAAGGAAAACAGAGTTGCTTAAGTTAGTGCACTTTGATTTATGCGGACCAATGATGACAAGGACATTGGGTGGTGCACTCTACTTTATCACCTTTATTGATGACTGCTCAAGAAAACTTTGGGTCTATGTCTTAATGACTAAAGACCAAGTGTTAAGTGTCTTCAAGCAGTTTCAAACTTCAGTTGAAAGAGAAACTGGAAAGAAACTGAAATGTATTCGTACTGATAACGGTGGTGAATATTGTGATTCATTTGACGAATACTGCAAGCATCAAGGTATTAGACACTAGAAGACTCCTCCTAAAACTCCTCAACTTAATGGTTTGGCTGAGAGGATGAACATGACCTTGATGGAAAGAGTTAGATGTTTGCTTTCTGAAGCAAAGTTGCTAAACTCATTTTGGGGTGAGACTTTATTGACCGCTACACGTGTTATTAATCTGTATACTACTGTTTCTTTGCAAAGTGATGTTCCAAATAGAGTTTGGTACGAAAAGGATGTTTTCTATGACCATTTGAGTGTATTTGGTTGCAAAGCTTTTGTACATGTGTTGAAAGATGAGAGGTTAAAGTTAGATGTCAAGACAAGGCAGTGCATCTTTATTGGATATGGTCTTGATGAATTTGGTTACATGTTATATGATCCAATTAAGAAGAAACTTTTGAGAAGCCGTGATATTATTTTCATGGAGAATCAAACCATTGAAGATATTGACAAAGCGGAGAAGCTAGAATCTTTAAGTTTTAATGGCATAGTTCATCTTGATAAAGTACCTCACACAAGTGTGCATGATGTTGTTTGGCTTGATGATCATGGTGATGCCCAGAATCATGCCTCGGATCAATACATTGATGTTGATAGTAACAATGATGTTTTTATTGATGATCCTTCTACTCATGAAGTTGTGGACGAATCAAATATTCCGCTTAGGAAATCCACAAGACAGCGGGTTCCTTCCTCTCATTATTCACCCAATGAGTATGTGTTACTCACTGACGGGGGAAACCTGAATGTTATTAGGAGGCCATGGAAGATGAGCACAAGGATCAATGGATTGAAGCCATGCAAGAAGAGATGAAATCTCTGCATGAGAACCATACTTATGAGTTGGTGAAATTGCCTAAATACATGAGAGCTTTGAAGAACAAGTGGGTGTTCAAAGTTAAAGTTGAGGATCACACTTGAAGCCCAGATACAAATCTAGATTGGTTGTTAAGGGATTTGGTCAAATGAAGACTTTGACAAAATATTTTCTCCTGTTGTGAAAATTCCCCCATACGTATAGTTCTAGGTTTGGCTACTAGTATTAATTTAGATATTGAGCAGATGAATGTGAAGATGGCTTTCCTTCATGGTGACCTAGAAAAAGAGATTTACATGGAACAACCTGAGGGCTTCAAAGTAAATGGTAAAGAAATTTTGTGTGCAAACTCAGAAAGAGTCTTTATTGCCTAAAGCAAGCTCCTAGACAGTGGTACAAGAAGTTTGAATATGTTATAAGGGAGCAAGGCTATAAGAAGACTTCCTCAGATCATTGTGTATTTGTACAAAAATTTTCTGACGATGATTTTATCATCCTCTTGCTGTATGTGGGAGATATATTGATTGTGGGCAAGAATACTTCCAAGATTGACGAGTTAAAGAAAGAATTATGTAATTCTTTTGCTATGAAAGACTTGGGTAATGCCAATTAAATTTTGAGCATGAGAATTACTTGTCTTAGAGAAGAAAGGAAGATTCACTTGTCACAGAAGAAGTATATTGAATGTGTACTAGAGCGCTTCAATATGAAGAATGCTAAGCCTGTTAGCACATCTCTTGCTGGTCATATAAAGTTGAGCAAGAAGATGTGTCTTACAATTAGGGAGGAAAAAAAGTGCATGGACAAAGTTTCATATTCCTCCGTCGTTGGAAGTCTAATGTATGCAATGGTATGCACTAGACATGATATTGCTCATGCAGTTGGTGTTGTTAGAAGGTTTCTTGACAATTCCGGAAAAGAGCATTGGGAAGCTGTAAAGTGGATTCTCAGTATCTTAGAGGAAACTCATATGAATGCTTGTGTATTGGAGTATCAAATCCAATCTTGAAAGGTTATACAAATGCTGATATGGCAAGTGACCTTTGATAACAGAATATCCACTACTTGATATTTGTTTACTTTTTCAGGAGGAGCTATATCTTGACAGTCGAAGTTGCAGAAGTGTGTTGCACTGTCTACAACTGAAGCTGAGTATACTGCGGCTACTGAAGCCGACAAGGAGATGATATGGCTCAAACGATTTCTTCAAGAACTTGGATTGCAACAGATGGAGTATGTTGTCTATTGTGATAGGCAGAGTGCAATAGACTTGAGCAAGAATTCCATGTACCATGCAAGGACAAAACACATCGACGTTAGATATCATTGAATTTGTGAGCAAGTGGAGAGTGAATCACTTCACGTTAAAAAGATTCACACAAACGAAAATCTTGCGGATATGTTGACCAAGGTGATACCAAAAGACAAGTTTGAGTTATGCAAAGAACTTGTAGGCATGAGCTCTCTCTAAAGAAGATGAAGATATCTCCTTCTGGTGCATGGGACTGGAGGGGGAGATTTATGGGGTCCATTCCATGTTTTATTAGTCAATTTTTTGCTTCTACATCAAAGATACTCAATTACTGCGAGCAATTGTTAAAAAGAAATAGTTACAGCAAATGTTGAAAAGTTTATAGATTTGATGGTTGGCAAATTTGTAAGATTTGCAACCTTTGTTGAAATTTGTTACATTTGCCTATGTCATTAGTGACATAGGCATGGTTTTCTCTTCCTATAAATAGGGAGCTTTTGTTCATTTGTTAAACACACCAAGATAAAGAGAAAAATTATTTTGAGAGCAAAGTGAGGTATACAATAGACTATACAAGAAAATAGTCTGTGAAGAAAAATATAGTGTGAGCGATATTTTAGTAATGTGGTAAATCAAAAGAGTGTTATTCCTTTTGAGTGTGTAGTAGTCACTTTGAGTATTGTACTCATGGCTACACAGTGTAAATATTTCTTGCTATAGTAATATCAGTTGCTACTCTTGGCCTGTGATTTTTTCCTTATTTAGAAGAGTTTTCACATAAAATTCTTGGTGTCATTATTTTCTCATTTTATTTCACTATTTTAACCATATATATTTTTGTGTCAATCCGCATTTTCCCAACAAGAGCAATGATTGAGATGTTGCAAAAGCTCTCAACTGTTGGTAGGTCAAGTGTTTAAACCTGGCTCAAGGTTTTTTCTTTATCATCTTTTTTTCAATTTTTTGTGTGCTTATTATTTTAAATTTTGACACTCCTCAATAAAAATTCTAGCTCCGCCACTGAATACGACACTTCACTGTTATCATTATATTACTTGAATGACCACGTCATTTACGTGTTATTGAAGTCCAATAATAGTATTGACTTTTAACGGTTAAGGAAAAACAACTATTATTTCTCTAACATTTCAAATGATAACACATAAAAGAATACTAAAGATCCGAGCCAGATATAACCAAACTTACTACATGGTCCAAAATTGACTAGCCCATGAAATTTCCACAAATAATTTTCACAATAAATTCCTTGGACCATGTGTTCCTTTCTTCTTTTAGTATTAGTAGTAAAGTTCATAACATCAACTTTGCTATTGATGACTACTTTTGAGACTATAGTCTATAAATTATCATCTCTTAGACTTATACATGATCAATTAGTAACTTATTTTTTATAAGAAATCTAAAAATAAAATATGGCACCCAAGTCCTTAATTCATGTTTAGGGTGAATTGCAATTGACTAAAATCAGGAAGATATTCAGAGAAAGAAGGAGGCACTTGGTAAATGATTGATGCAGCATGAATCAAAATGCTTGCTGTTAATCCCCCTATTTGGAAAACTCCTTTCTTTGATGACTCATATTCAAATATGTGACATACATATTTCCATCTTCCCCATTCTTTTTCCACACGTCTATGATTCTCTTCCTGTAGCAATAATAATTACGTCTCAATCTCTAATAAGTTATATCAACTAAAAGAATTCACATTGTTAATGTTTCGTTGTTTGAATTCATCTCATGCCAACATATGGAGTAATAAAAGACATAATACATAAAATGTCCTTTAACTTGGTTTCAGCTGACATCTACGCCCTCCAACTTTGAGTGTGCACAAGTAGACACTTAAATTTGTATAAGATTGAACGAACAGACACATTCATCCTACGTGGAGTCCTACATGAAAATTTTGTATCCTATGTGGCGTCTTACATGTATTATGTCGCGTAGGATGTGTATGTTTACTTGTTCAATTTTATATAAATTTAAGTGTCTACTTGTGCACACCCAAAATAGGAAGGCATAAATGCCAGATGAAATCAAATTAAATGACATATTTATGTATTATGCCCATAACAAAAACAAATATTACTAGAGGTTTTATATTCTTTAACTGACAATTACCTTATAAGCGATTCAAATAAAACAAAATTATATTTTTTGGACATAAAACCTAAAATAAAAGAGCATATAATAAAGTGAATAAGTACCTTGAGAAATATATCCAAGGGTACATCAAAAATAGCATCAACTTCGTCGGCATTAAGTAGAGGCTTAAATTCTTCTATTCTAGACAATAGCCCCACTACTGGTACAACCGTAAGTAGGTGCTGCAATAATAAACATAGTAATTATGGTGAATACTTTTCTACTACCAATTATATTAGCTATAATATCGTGTCTTTTAACTTAGCCTCAATTGATAATCTATATTCTTTAACTTGGATACAGTATGCACTTAAACTTGTATAAAGTGAAATAACTAGACACACGTGTCCTACGTGACATAATATATGTAGAACACAAATTATCACGTAAGACACATGTTTCTACTTATTCAACTTTATACAGATTTTAGTGTCTACTTGTGCCCGCTCAAACTTGGAGGGCATAGATGACAACTGAGACCAAGTTAATTTAAGGACACATTTATGTATTATGTTAATTTCGAATAAAAATTGTTGAAATATAAAGAAGTGAAATTAAATTATATATATATTTTTAAAAATGTAATGAATACCAATGATATGAATGGTTCAAGATTAGTAATGACTTGAACAAGACTAGATTTCAAACCAATCTCCTCCTTTGCTTCTCTTAGAGCAGTGGCAGAATCATCTAAATCTTCTTCATCCATCTTTCCACCAGGCAATGCTACCTCTCCTTCATCATTACAACAAATCATATATTATAAAGTTTTAATTCTCTATTTAATCAATAGTGTCATTAAAAGGGTCCATATGTATTTTTTTGGGGGGCGAAAATTGGATGATATTCTGATGTTGGATTAAAATATAAGGGTTTAATTAACTTCTATATGTGCACATGTAACGTGTAGTTTTTTTTATAACATCTAATTAAAGTAATTAATTGTCTATAGTAATCCTAATTTAGTAGCATTGAAAGCAACTTAAATAATTTGCTACAACAAGTTAAATACATCGAAAATTTATAAACTATTTAGTATCGGTGCATATACAATTGCACATTTTAACGAATATGTTAGAAGAATAAACTTTGAGGTGGATGGTCCTGAATAGGGGTGTTAGTGGTTCGGTTTGGATTGGTTATTGGTTAAAACCAAAATCAAACCAATCTAGTCGATTTTTTAAATTTCTAAAACCAAACCAAACCAAACGAAAAAAATAACCGTTTGGTTATTGTCGGTTTGGTTCGGTTTGGTTCAGTTTTTCTGGTTTGAAAGTAATAAAATTTTTGAGGACATACGTATCTCGATAGACACAAACACCTAGTACATGAGCAATCCACATGAAAGCCATTGTCGGTTTAATTAGCAATTAAGCAATACTAGAGTTATTATTACATGAACACAGTGATTCAATTAATAGAAAATATGACTATCTTATGTGAGGTAAGTTAGGTAAAGACTAAAGTAAATGATTTTGATGGACTTGGACTTAGGATTGTAATAGTTAGGCTAAAATTTAAGTATTGGGCTAGAGAAAATGATAAAGTTAAAGACTTGAGTTGATTAAAATTTAACAAAATATTTATATTTTATTTATGAATAATATATAAATAGTTATAAAATTTATATATCTAATTTATCGGTTCGGTTTGGTTATTTTTGCGGTTATTTTTTAGTAAAACCAAAACCAAACCAAATAGTATCGATTTTTAAAATTTAAAACCAAACCAAACTAAACCAAATATCGATTTTTTTAATCGGTTTGATTCAGATTGCGGTTCGATTTAATTTTTTAACCGTAACCTTGAACAACCCTAGTCCTGAACATAACTCACTTACCTCATGCATGTAGACAAAACATGCCTTGTGGACAAAACTTCAGGTTTACAAGTTTTGTCCTATGGACGACCACTTTTGACCTTGAAACTTCGCCTATGAGCAAGTGAAGGTCAAAAGTTTAACATCACTCATTTTCAAGTTTATTGGCGTAACTTTCTGCTATGGTATCTGTAAAAATATTAATTTTATATAAAATATTTTATCTTTACAAATTCTAAAATAAGATTAGCTTTATATTTTAACAACTAATCCAAGAAAAAAGTAACCACATAGGTGCTAATGATTCTTAATCCTTTTACTCATCATGAGCAATAATAATCAAGATTCAATTTATTTATTTTTAATCAAAGTGCAAAACAATAGAGAAATTACCTGGATGAGTAGAAAGTTTCATGGATCTTTTTGTTAAAATTACACGAATTTCACCTTCAAGGCCTTGAAAAAGGCATATCAAAACAGCTGCTCTTTTTTCTCTAGAAATTACCTTAGATAAATGAAGATTTCTAGTTGTTATGTACTCTTTGATCCTAACAATATAAGAATTTTCATGCAAATTATCCTCCTTGGAAGAAAAATTTATAATTGGTTGAAGCTTTTTATTGAGTTTTTGATTAGACTCACAATTCATCAATTGAGAATTAGGAGGAATGAAAGCCATTTTGGGAGAATGTGGGTTTTGGTTGAGTAATGTGTGCTTCTATAAAGTAAGTAGTGGAATATAGTACTACTTTTATTTTGAGTTGCATAAAGGTGCAGTTGAGGAATGCCTAATTAGGAGATGCTTCCTTTTATTTATTTACTATCATTTATTGATATTAATACTGCCCAACTTCAGAATCTATGAGATTCATTTGGTGGTGACTTTTTCTTACCATTGTGCTTTAGTCTCTATTTCTTAAAGGGTTGGTCTGGCAGACTTCCTTTTTGTTTGCCGATTAAAGAAAGCCTTATATGACTTCAAAGTTCAAACAAGCGAGAAAGGCCCTTGAGAATTTTTTATTTTTTTTACTTTATTAAAAAAATAGAGTTTGGTCATGAAAATTTTAAATATAATTTAAAGTTATATTTAAAATTTAGAGAACACCCAAAATCTTATTTTCACTTTTACGATGTTTTTCTTTTCAAAGTTTACCGTAATTTTTTAAAAAATAATCTCATTTAAATTATATTTCTTTTTTTTTTTACGAAAAGTACACCTAGAAAATCAAATATAATTTACAAAAATTATAACGAAACACATTGTTGGCACCCAATTTTAACCCTCCACAACATGAGTTAATTATCAAGCTCATTAGACCATAATGATACCATGTCAGTATATAGATATATTGTGATGCTATCATGGAGGTCTCACTGAAGGATTGAAGCATACATCAATAATATCATGATAGTATATAGATATAGTGTGATGGTATTATGGAGGTCTCACTAAAGGACTGAAGAATCGAAGCATGCATCAATAATACCATGAAAATATGTAGATATATTGTGATGGTATCATAGAGGTCTCACTGACGGATTGAAGCAACGGTCAATGATATCAAAACAATATATATATGAAATTAAATTGTGGTGAAAAATAAAGAATATTATGATTTGAGAAAAAAATGAATGGATAAGAAAAAAAATAATAAAGAAGAAGAAAAGAATTGAAAAAAATAAAAGAAAAGGAACATGAAATAAAAAAATTTAAAATAAAATAAAAATACAAACATAAAAAGAACCGACAGAGGAGAAAAAAGTGGGAAAAAGAGAAAAATAGAGAAAAATAAATGAATAAAGAAATAAATGAGAAAAAAGGAAAATTAAAAAGAAGAAAATGAGTATATAAAATATATTTTTTACTAATTTAGATTTTAATAAATAAGTTAGTGATTTTAGTTTTTTTTTTAAAATTACTTCTTGTTGTATTCTAATTTTTTAATTTTCCTACATTTTTATTTGTCTAAAAAAAGTTAGAGCATGTTTGGATTAGCCTAAAAGTTTGTAACACCCCATAACTTGGAGTTGGAGAAAATGCAGAAAACTGCTACAGTACTGGTTCTACGGGACCGACCTACGGACCGTAGGTGGTTCTACGGACCGTAGGAAGGCAACCGTAGAAACCAGGTTGAGGTTGGAGAATGTCAAGTTTCAGGAGTTGATTCTACGGACCAAAGGTACGGGTCGTAGTCTGATATACGGACCGTAGATAGGACCCGTAGGTTGTCCTCCAAACTTAGTCGAATTTCAGTTCTCAGGGCCTGTTCTACGGTGGCCATGTACGGACCATAGATCGGATGACGGGCTGTACATGGGCATCGTCAGTTGGAAGGCCAAAGTGGAAAACTTTCTGAATCAAACGACGGAGGAACAGGACGGACCGTAGGTCCCGACCGTAAGTCGCGCCGACAGTTTTTATTAAGGGTATTTTAGACCTTTCCCCCTCCCTTCTAAACCCAAATTCCGACTTTTATTTATTATTTTCGGGCTAAAAACAGCAGAAACAGTCTGGAAACATTATTACACTTAGAAAAATTTGAGAGGAGGTTCAAGAGGAGAAAAGGCTAGGGTTCCAAGAACTTCAACCAAGAGCTTGCGATTTCGCCAAGATCTTTGATCTTCCAGGTATGTAAGGCTTCCTTCAGTGTTGGGCTAGTACGTTCACACACCAATTTACATTCAAAATTTAGAATTATGAAATCTAGGGTTTCATCCCATGTTCTTGAGAAATATTCAAGTTTTCTGCCTATTGTTATCGAATTCCGGTTAATTCTTGAGTATTGTATCCATGTTCTGGAGTAGTTATCTTGCTATGGTTCATGCTTAGATTCTGGTATGAACCCTAATTATTGAGTTGGCTGTCCATATTTTATTTTATGCAAAGAACTCTATAAATTGAGCATTTACTGAATATTTTGATAATTTCTTGAACCGGACTTTAATTTAAAATGATCTTGCTTTTGAGAGAGATAAAGGGGAGTTGTGAGTAGAGTTAAAGAGACTGTTTGAGTAACTTGTTAAATGAAACTTTGATTTCCAAAAAACTATCATTTTGAGTGAGAAAGAGGAACTTGAGTTGAGAAACAATTGAGAGGGTTTTGAGAAGAGAATTTGAGGCACTATTTATTAAAGAGTATCTTTTGAGTAATTATCTCAAAAATAGAGGAAGAGTATATTTTTACTTACTTGAGCATGAGTATATTTATTGAGAGTCGTCTTGAGCACCGATATGGGGATGAGTTCAGACAACTCAACTCTCCATAAACCATATATGCCAACATGGTTAAAGGAGTCATACTTTTTAGATGATTTCCTTATGCCTTCGGGTAGAGCTTAGTGGATCCACTTAGTTGAGGATGTCTTATACTCCGGCAAGGTATAGGACAGTTCTGGCAGCGTGGGCGAGACGCTGTATCATCATTTAGCTCAGAGTGATGGTTGTCGGTTAGAGAATCTCCCAAATATGAGTAAACACTTACTTTATGATATTTTACGCATTCTTGATTTCAAAGTCTCTAAGGGGGGAATGTTGGAGGCCATCCTCATGCAAAATAGTGTTGGGTTCATTCTGGATGAACTCAGGCTGGAGTATGAAATGAGAGAGTTCAGTGGAGTAAAGATTGGAGAAATAGGAGAAAATATGGTCAGCTATGTCTTTCCTATCAGAAATGGTTTGGTCTTGATCATCCTTGAGAGTGCAAATTCTAGTCCTCCTCCTTCTATTAACAGTAGAAGTATGGAAGAATTTTGTGTTTGCGTCTTCTTGGCCCAACCAATATTCTCTCACTTTCGATCACTAGTTCTCTAAATGTTTAAGGTATGTAGAACTACTTCTCTCATCTATTTCTTCAAGTTTTATTCCCCTCCAATTCAAATTACTCTCAAGAGGTTTAGGGTTGAAGGAATTCCCCTTCTTTATCAATTAATAGCGTTCTTTTTCAATATATTGTAAAGCAAGAGCGACCGGCAGGGTGGGGGTGGCGGTTTTTATTTCCCCTTTTGGATTCCCTCCCTTTTGGGTTCCCTCCCTTTTTAGTTAATTAGGTTTGTGTATTTTACCCTTTTACCCCTCATTTAATACAATGGACCAACTAACAACTTAAAAAGTTGAGGGCAACTCCCACACATGCCTCATAAATCCTTAATTCTTAATTACATAATTGTCATCTACACCCAATTAAAATAATTTGTGTCACCACCATTTAATTTTGAAACCTTAATGTCACCCTTAATTCAAAATTCCTTGTGAATGGGTAGTTGTAGGAATGGGCTAAAAGTTGTATTTTTGTGATGGGTCTGATGGGGTTGTGAATGGGTTGAATTTGGTTCGATTTGAGGGTAGATTTCGGAGGAAAGAAATCTGAAAAGAGGATTAAAGATTTAGCCATTTTGTATTGGATAAATTACCTATATACACACCTTTATTTTTCATATTTTCTATTATTCCCTACTATTTCAAAATATTTCCAAAATCTCTCTTTTTCCTCTCAAACCCCAATGTTACGGATACATAACTCCTTAACACCCCATACACGTTTCTCTTCCTATTTTCACTCCCTTAATCTCTCCCTATTTTCACTCCCTCAATTTCTTCCTATTTTCGCTCCCCTCAATCTTTACTTTCTTTATTTTTAATTTTCAAATTTCTTCTCTCTCCGATTATTAACTATTTTCACTCCCCTCAATCTTTACTTCCTTCATTTTTTAATTTTCAATTTTTTTCTCTCTCCGATCATTAAGAATCAAAAGTACACTAAATGTATGCCTTCGCTACACTAATGAAAAATTAATATTTCATTTTGTAATGTATCAATATTTAAGTTTAATTAGTTGATACACTTAACCCTAATTTTATTCATTACTTGAATAGTATCATATACAAACATAAGATAAATGGCAAGTTACTAATTAAACTGTACTCCTTTGTTTGTATCATGTTTAAGGGTTGGACAATTTTTATATCATGTTCAACTGGTGGGCATTTTTGTATCATGTGTGAAGTTTTGTAATTATGTGAAATTATTGATACAAAAATAATGTCCATTGGTGTATCATTCAAAACTTGTACTATTCAGTGTGTATCAGATACACAAAGTTTACTAATAAAATGTATTAGATACACACATAAGATACATTGCAAGTTATTAATTTAACTGCACTCCATTATTTGTATCATATTTAAGTGTTGGGCAATTTTTGTATCATATTCAACTGGTGGGCATTTGCTATATCATGTGTTACTGTTGTTAGTTTATATCATGTGTAACTGTTTGTTATTTTTGTATCATGTTAACTATTTGTTATAATGTATATTCTTCATTTTGAAGGGACTGCGGATTGTTTGTAGCTGAAATGAAACAAGGTTGAAAATATTAACATGTCAATTTATTGTATCAAAATATATTCTATTGCACACTGATGCATTAAAAAGAAGAAATTCATATATTGATACATTAAAATAAAAAAGAAATTCACATGTATCCGATACTTTATAGTAACAACACACTTACTCACAGCTATAAAAATCCCATTAAATATAACATAAAACTAGAATTGTATCAAGTTGAAATCAGTAATGTATCATGATTTATATATACTTATAAAAATTCAAAAATCAAAAAAGAAATTCACATGTATAGTCGCCTTTATTTTCTTCCAAACACTTCTTCAGAGCATCCACATCACACGCCGTCTTCTTCACACTCTGATTTTCCTTCTCCGTTTTCCCCTCCATTTTCACGAAAATTTTGGAATGAAAAAGAAAAAATAGAGAGAGCCGAGAAGGAACTCCTCTCTGAAACTTACCCAAACCCGAATTCGAACCTGAACCTGAATCTGAACCCGAGCACGAACACGAACTCAACAAAATTGAAATATTCATTATGTATTTTATGAAATTTTTGGCTATGCATGAAACAGAGAGAACGATGAACAAGAAAAAGAAATTTGAAATTTGAATTTTTTGGTTCCTTCACGCTATATGATTAAATCGTTGATAGTAACTTGGAATGGAATAGCACAATTTATGGGATCCTAATTTGATTCAATTTTTTTCCCCTTAATTAGCGCAACAGATGGATATTATGGGATCTTAATTTGATTTTCAAATTTTTTTTCCCTTAATAAGTGCAACAGATGGATACATAATGTATCAACAATAATGTATCCGGATCCTTATTTATGTATCCGGAATGCCTAAAAAATATGGGATTTGTGTAATTAGAAAAAGAGTAGGGATAAAAGGTAATTTCACTCTTACACTACGGGATTTATGTAAGTTATACTTTTGTATTTGGGATTTGTCCGAAGGGTTACGAATTTGGCCAATTAGAGTTAAAGAAATAGCTCAATTGATTTAATTGGTGAATTCAACTAAATAAATAAGACAAATTAATACTAATTAATTAAAAATCTTCTTAATTAAAATAAAATAATTAACTTAATCATAGATTGACTCAAAAATATAATCTACTAATTAAACTAATCTAATTAACAAAATATTTAATTATAAACAATTTTTTTGAAAGAATTTTTGAATATTTATAATATGTAGTGTGTGTGTTTGTGTGTATATATATATATACACACAATTAAAAATTATAAAAATGACAAAATTATTTTAAAATAACTTGAAAATATTTGAATTTTATAAAAGTCAATTATTTCAAATTGTTTGAAATTAAAGAAGTTCGATAATTGATCCATATTGTGGAGGGTCAAAATTGGGTGTCAACAACATTAATCTTTTTGTAAACATGTATTTTATGATGTTCATAGAAATCTTGTACTATTAGTTTTTATTATTAATTAATTAATATATACTAATTTAAAAAACATAAATCAATTATTTTTTTATAATATTAGTTAAAAGCATATGTTTGTTGATTAATATATTTTCAAAAGATAATATACATCTTAAATATTTAATTCAATATCATTTATAAAGTCCCTTATTTTAACCCTAGCTTCTTCTTCCTTAGCTTTAGAGAGGATTTTGGGGGTGATCTTGGAGGGAAATTTAGAAATTAGGTGAATGATTTAGAATAGGTAGTGTTAGGACTTAAATCACTTATATAGGTCTAGAAATAGGAGTTAAAACGACACAACTTAGGTACCAAACACATAGAGAAAGACCAAAATGACCCCCAACTTAAAAGCTGACGGGGTGCCTTAAAAGGGACCCAAATGGTCCGTTCAACTTTGCACAGTCCGTATATGGAGCCGTGCAGATGACCTCTTTTTCCTAGCAGCCCTATATGACAGGGCCACCTCCCTAAATGGCCAGTGGACCCTTTCAAGAACCGTTTAGGGTTCAGTGAAGGGTCCCTGGCCTGTTTTAGGCCTGTGATCCTGCCCGTTAATCCGCTTTAACTCTTTTCAAGTCCGAGGTGATACACATTTACTTGTTACTTTTTTAGGAATTATCTGGTTTATAACATAGGTATGAGGTGAGACTTGCTTATTCATACACCATCAAATTGTGACCATGTTTAAAATATCTAAACTTGAGATTTCAATATCCCTGAGGTAGTTCATGCCATAGCCTAAAATTGAATTCACCATTGAAAGAAAAAATATTAGTTCTTATAACTCCATTTTCTATAACATATACATGTTTGTACTTTCAATAAGCTTTAATGAGTTGAGTCACACTCATAGAGGCAACATGTATGAGTGTGAGAAAATGGCCAAACCCCTCCCCTCCCCCCCCCCCACTCCAACCTATGGTCGGATTCCTAACTACACACCCATACTTCACGGGGGTCATGTTACCCTCTTAGACTATTTTAAAATGAAGTTATTTGCTCCCTAAATGCTGAGGTGGCAAAGAAGGTGTAATTCACTCTCTTTGGGAGAGAGAGATAAAAAGATAATTAAAATATTAATTTTATAAATAATTAGGGGATAATTTCAGAGACCTCTCTTCAGATTTCACTCTATCACATTAACCTCCCTCGTGGTTTACAATATTACAGAAATTTCCCTTATTTTGATTTTTTTATAACCATTATTTTAATCTATTTATTTTTAATGTAAAATAACTATATTTTGACTAATTTACCTTTTTCTAATCTGATAAATTCTTCTAAGTTCTTCTAATTAACTAACTTTATCAATATCTTCTTTAAAGATTCTTCAAAAATACAAAAAAAGTTGATTTCCTTCCATCGTCTCCAAAACACCTTTCTAATTATCATTGGATTAAAAAATAATGTATAGCCCGTTTAATTTTTCTTCCATTGTCCACTAACATTTCCCTTGTTTTAGAAGAGCAATCATCCAATTTGGGATGATGCTTTATACATTTTATCTTCAGCGAAGCCGTAAATGACAATTTCTTTTGGGTGTGTGTTTGACTCTTCCCTTAATGAAAATTGTACATAAGCAGCAGAAGAATTCAAGAAAATGCCTTTTTAATTTTACTCTTAGTTTGTGCATAAGCCATTAATGATTTTTTTGCCTTAATTTCTTTTATTAGTATGGTTCTTAGAACAAATGAATTTGTCGACTACAGAAATCACGTTTTTTTTAAAGACGGATTTATTAAAAAGGATATTCATAAAAGTTTAATAATAGAAAAGGGTAAATTAGGCAAAACATAGTTATTTACATTAAAAATAAATAGATTAAAAGTATTGTTACAAAAAAATCAAAATCAAGGAAGTTTCTGTAATATTGTAAACAAACCACGAGGGAGGTCAATGTGATTGAGCAAAACCTGAGTGGAGGTCTCTGAAATTATCCCATAAAAATTTACTTCATATTAATATTCTATTAAAAAAAAAAAAGAAATTATGTTTCCTTTTTTTTTTATCTTCTTTATCTTTTCCCTTTAATCTTCATAAGAGACGCCGCCGGTGGCTCACCTCGACCACCATGTCACTGCCCTCGTCAACTTTTCACCACTAAGTCCATTCTCTTCTTCAAATCACATACTTTTCATCATAACTCCACTTTTCACCACTTTGAAAATTTGTTGGTAGCTCAAAATCAAAATCAAACTTAAAAGTTAGAAGAATCGAACTTTAGACTAGTCATTAATGGAGAAATTCACTGAGTAATAAATTTAATTAATGAAGAAGAATTCATTAACGAAATCATTGGGTAATAGACCCATTAATGAAGAGGACCAATTTATTGAAATTGTTGTAAACATCAATCGAGTTTCTCATGTCAACATTATTAAATCTAAATCAAATACTAGTCTATCCGCAAGTTCGGTACCTTTATCCTCGCAAGCAGGTGTCATTTACTGGTTATTCTTTGAAGAATCGATCTCTGAGAAATATTATAGAAGCAGAAGAAGAAGAAATTTTCAATGACAGAGTTTTTCATTTGCCTCTAGATTAGAGAACATAGAGATTTCCTGGTGTTTAGAATCCCGATGAAGGTCGAAAATGCGATAGTCATGGTATCCTCGTCGTCAAATCTGCAGAAGCCTTCAAAGAAAAAGAAAAGGATGAATGGAAAAGAAAGAGAAGATGAAAATATAAAACAAAAAAAGTAGAATATAAAAAATAATTAATTTTTTATATATAAAAAAGGGTAATATTATGTGGCAGACGAGTGTTGATTACTACCTAATACAAATATCAGTGTGAGTTTGTAGGGGGCTAGATATTTCACTTTTAAAAGGTTCAGGGGGATGATAGGACCCCCGTAAAAAATATATGTGTAGTTGAGAATTCGATAATAGCTTGGGGGAGGGCTTTTGGCCATTTTCTTGTTTTTGTGATGATTATCTATTTCACACTTGTATATAGAAATGTTATGTTTTGCTGTGTTAGTATAGAGGCCTTTGATTGAGTTTAGTTAAATTTGTTTAGTTGTATTCCCCAATATATAACTGTGAAAAAAAATTGCATCGAAAAATCAACCTGTTGGGCCCATGCTAAGCACGGGCCATTGCCTATCTAGTAAATGGTTATTTCAGAAATCATTCAATTTTTTAAATCAATTATCCTTCAATAAAAATTGTAAACATATTTTACTAATTTCTCTTTCAATATCACTAATGTATTTATAAAAAGTTTTATTCACTTGGTGAATTATATTATAAATTAATAATAGTTACTAACTTTTATCATCTAACTTTTTTCTATTTTAAATATTATGTCATGGAGATTGGAGAAACACAGTTATTGTCTAATGGATATATATATATATATACACACGCGCGCGAGCTATGTGCACACGCAATTTATTTATTTTTTAAGAAAAGCTTAGGAATTGTAATATTAGAATTGATATTACATGCTATTTTATGGAAGTAACAGTAAAGCTATAGGAAATGAAAGGTTAGAGATTTATATATATATATATATATATATATATATATATAAAATAGTGTTAACAATAAAATGAAGTAATAAAACTTAAAATCTAAATGAATTTGAGATTTAAAAATGAATATTTTCAAAAATATTTTTAATTTTCAAATATGGTGAAAACATTAGTATGTAGATCTAATGAGATTTTTTGTAACTGCGTAAAGCACGGCTAAATTTATTAGTTTATAATATTTGGCAATGTTGATAGCGTGGTCCAATCATATGCCCATTTTTGTTGCACTAAATATGTTTTTATCTCACATGAAACCTAACGGAGTATAATTAAAATATTAATTAGAGGGCAGTAATGGACTTTTACAGAATTCTAAGTTAAAAAGATCATTCCCCTTCCCCCCCCCCCCCTCCCCCCCCCCCCCTCTAAAATGCATAATTGATCACTTGCTTTTTGATTTAGCCAATAACAGAAGTGATTTTGTGTATGATTTTAGCCGTAACAGACATCACTCAATTGAGTGATTTTGTGTATGAATGGATTTTAGCCATAACAAACATATCACCCTTTTTTTGACAACCAACACGCTAGTTATATTAATACATAAAAAGGTTCAAAGAGTTAAAAGATGTGATAGCATCACTTACAATCCATCTAGGAAAAGTAGAAAGTCAAATAACTTTATGTATAAACGAAATAGAAAACTTTGCTAAATTACATGCTACTAAATTCCAAGACCTTGGAATATGCATCACATTGACCACTTCAAAGCACTTCATAAAGTTCCAAATGTCTTCACAAGTAGTCTCTATCTCCTATGAAACTATAGTTCTTTGTAGTACCATATCCACCACAATGTTTTGCATCTGATATGATTTGCACCTTTGTCCACCCCTTTTCTCTAGCATTCTCCAGTGCCATACGAATTGCAATTGCTTCAGCAGTGATAGCTTTCCCAACATATTGAATTGGGGTACCAAAGGCATGAAGCAGGTTACCATAGCTATCCATAGCCGCCACACCAGTGTTTTCAAAAACGTTTTTTGGGGCGAATCCTGGGCGAGTTTTGGGGCGGGGCGTACCAAAAACGTTCTGGGGTGCAAATTGAAGACGTAGATCCATAGGGCATAAGTTTTAGAATTTGGGGCGTAAGCTCCAAGCGTAAAAACGTAAGCCCTGGGCGTAAAAACGTACGTCCTGGGCGTTTTTTTTTTTAAAACCTTTTTTGCTTTAAATCATATTTTTTATTATTGGTGTAATGATATTTCTCAAATAGTAATTGTAATACGTTTTTTCTTCATTATTGGTTATTAATACATTTCTCAAATAAAAATCATAATATTTTTTTCTATATATTATACGTTATTTATTAAAATTTATTTGTAAAATAATTGAAAGTTTTACTTTTGCTTATTTTCTTAGTAATAAAATTATAAAATTGAATATACATGAGACTACTCCCCGTAGATCCATAAGAACTTACGCCCCGTGTCTCGGGGCTTACGTCTCGCCCCGTACTGCATAAAACATCTCGCTTCACGCCCCCGCCTTTTAAAACACTGCGCCTCACCAATGCTTGTCGTCTTCTTTTCCTTATGTACTCTAGCATCTTCAAACACAACAAATACCATCTTGTGCCACAATTATATTTCTATCATCATTTCAAGCAAGCATAACTGTAGGAGAAATTGTAGGAATCAAATTGCTTTCATATTCATGGAAATCAAAAAGAGCTTTGTTTACAATATCATTGGGATAAAAAATTTCTTTATTGAAACTCTTTGAATTTCTAGCCTTCCAATTTGCCACATAATAGAAATACTTAATTTTATAAGCTCAATAGAATCAAGGTATTTTTTAGCATTTGTAAGAAGATCATTCCACCATCCAGCAAAATCCATAGTATTTTCTAAACTAGGCCAAATAATGGAGCAAAATTTTCAAACTAATTAAGCACTAGGACACCTAAAAGCATGTGATCAATTGTTTCACTCTCAAGTCCACAACCCTTACACACTCCACAAATGTGCCTCATTCTCCTAGAAATAATATGGTTGACTGATAACACATTCAAAATACATTTCCGAATAAAGTGCTTATATTTGTTTTTAATATTCATAGACCATAAAAAATTTCAAAATTCTTTTGAGAAAGACTGATTACTAGATTGGACTCTCTCGTTACTCACTTGTTCACATCTACCATATCCCTAGCTAAGTGGTATCCCGATTTAACCTCATACTTTCCCTTCGTATGGTGCCATATAATCTTATCTGATGAGCCTGTGGTTGAAATAGGTATAGAGACGATTGTATGGAATTCATTTGGACAAAAAAAATTATGAAGATCTTGCAATTTCCAAGTATGGGTACTTTCCTCTATAGGATCATTCACTCTCAACTCAACATCTATTTGAGCATGCACCGGACTAGGTTTGAATCCACTAGAGTTAAGAATCCACGAGTATGTCCAAACTTTAATATTTTCTCCAGAACCTACCCTTCATCTAATGCCCTTTCGTAAAAGATCTCTACCCCAAATAATGCTTTTCCATATCCAATAATTAGTGGACGAACAAGTGGCTTTAAGGAAAGAAATATGAGAAAAATATTTACTCTTGAGAATTCTAAAAAGTCATGAATCTTCTTGGGTCAAAATTCGCCAAGCAAGCTTTGCCGACAACGCTTGATTAAAAGACTTTAAATCTCTTAAACCTATGCTCCCTTTAAACTTTGCTAAACATAGAGTCTTCCATTTTTCAAAATGCATTTTCCTTTTATCCTCATCATACCGCCACCAGAAATTAGAGAAGATGGACAGGATAATGCATAAGATGGAATAGTATATAGAACAGATTTAAGCAGAAAGAACATATTTAAGCATCACCTCTTTTCCTGTCGAACTTAAGAAGTTATTTTTCCACCCTTTTATTTTGGTTTTCACCCTATCTTTAATAAACTCTAACATTTTTTCTTTCGATCTTTCAACTACCGCAGGCAGCCCCAAATATAATCCTAAGTTATTCATGTGTAATTGTCCTAACACTTCACTTATTCTATCTTTTTCAATATTAGAACAATTTTTACTAAAGAAAATAGCAGATTTAGAGAAGTTCACCTTTTATCCCGAACATTTTTCATAATTTTTTAAAATTTCAGAAATTCTATGAGCGTTCTGAATATTAGCATTACAAAAGATAAAAGAGTCATCAGCAAAAAATAAATGATTAATCGTAGGGCCCCCTCTACTTAAGCTTAAGCCTTGTATATCCCCACATAATTCTGCTTGATTTAAGAGTCTCGAAAGACCTTCAGCACATAACAGGAAGAGATATGGAGAAAGTAGATCCTCTTGCCTTAATCCTCTAGTAGATTTCACTTTTCCCGCTATATCCACATTAATATTAAATTTATACGTGGGGTAGTGATGCATTTCATAATCCAATTAATAAAAGTATCATGAAAATCCATTTTAACAAGTAGTTTTTGAATATAAACCCACTCAACTCGATCATAAGCTTTAGTCATAACTAACTTCTGGGCCATATATTTTTGTTTTCCACATCTTTTATTTTTAAGAAGATGAATGAACTCATGTGCTAGAACAACATTATCAACTATATTTGTCGTTTTCCAATAAAAGCAGATTGATTTGGAGAAATAATATTGGGCAGGTAAACTTTAAGTCTCTTGACAATAATTTAGCAATAATTTTGTACATTGTAGAGCATAAACTTATGGGTCAAAATTGACTAACATCACTAGGATTTTTCACTTTAGGGATCAAAGTTATAAAAGTCTGGTTCTAAGAAGGTAGCAAATATCCTAAATTAAAGAAACCTTTTACAGCTTTACAAACATCAATAGAAACAATATTCCAATACTTTTGAAAGAAAAAGGGCGTCATACCATCTACTCTCGGAGCTTTTAAGGGATGCATATCAAAGACAACTTGTTTAATTTCCTCGTCAGTTACTCCTCTAGTAAGCATATTATTAACAGAATTATCTATTAAGGTAGGAACTAGATTAAGAACGTGATCGAAGTTCGTAGGTCGAGAAGTAGTGAATAAATTTTTATAAAATCTTTCTGCTTCTATTACAATATCACTAAGCTCGGAAATTCAATGTCCATCATCTAAAGTAGGCCCCTTAATATTGTTACACTTATGCCTCTGAATTGTTTTCATATGAAAAAGAGAGATGTTTTTATCGCTTTCTTGAAGCCATAAACCTCTAGATTTTTGTTTCCAATAGGCTTCTTCATCCTTATACGTCTGTCCTAATTCCTTTCGAAGCAACCTCAATTTATTAATATCAAAATTCCTAGGATCGTTCTTAAGATCATCAATTTTACTTTTAATCCCTTGAAACTTTTTCTTAGAGTTTTCCTTACCCCCTCGAAGCCAAGCTAATAAAGAGATTCGACAATTCTTTAGTTTAAAGGTTATTTTGAATTGTTCAAAACCTCCAACAGATCTATTCCATGATCGAGTGATAGTCATATTCACCTCTTCCTTTTCACTTCAACGCTTATCAAAATAGAACCTCCTCTTTTTTTCCCCCTAAAACTAGGCTCTGTGTTTATTAATAAAGCACTATAATCAGAAGCCTTTGTTTCTACGTTAATGATATTTGCGAGGCTGAACTTTAATCTCCAACCCGGTGAACTTATGGCTCTATCTAATCTCTCTTGAATTATGCCATCACTTTCTCTAAAGCACCACCAAGTCCATGATTTTTCATTCAATTTGAGTAATTTTGTGTATGAATTAATTGACGGCACACGATCATTTATATTTGATAATTTTATTTTTAAAATATTTGGCTCACAATTAAGCATTTGTGGTTTAACTTCTTTTTTTTTTCCCTTTCTCGCTCACTTCAGCGATTCCCTTTTATTATTTTTTTCAAAATATAGCTCTAAGCGATTCCCATCGTTCAGAATCTGAACTTCCTCTTTGATTAATACAATAAAAAAGGAATATAAAATATTTTATTATAATTCTTTTAAGTTTATTGTTTCTCCCCCATCATTTCCCGATAAATTACATAAATAATAATATTTTACTAGATAACTGTTATAAATCCATTGAATAGTGGATTGTCCATTTGGTTATTCATGAACTACCTAGTTCATGTATGTATATTTTCAAGGTGATATGAACCTTTTTGGATAATGATGTATCTATTAATTTGGCATTCATCATGATAGCCTTTGGAGTGATTTCTCTATCTATAAATAGAGATATCATTCTCCATTGTAAGACACACTTGAATAAGAAGAAAAGTTCTCTCTTCCATTTATATTTCTTGTCTTCTCCTCTTTATATTAATATTGTTCTGAGCTTGATTTTATAACACGTTATCAGCACGAGTCTCGCACTAAGTGAAATAGATGAGCAGGTAATCTTTCATCACGTCAGACTCTTCTTGTTGAATTAATGGAGTCTTTTAAAAAAAAAGTTATCACATTGATAAGTCATTTAAATTAGGGGTAGTAGTAATTTTAATAGTCCATGGAAGATAAAAAAAAATTGGCTAATGAGACTCTAATTTTTCCACTTTTGAGTTTCTGGTATCATTTTATTAATGTTGTGATTAGTATTTATCTCCACTTGCTTATTTGATTTACTCCCTTTAGTTAAGGGTGATATGCCCAAATTGTTGATTTGTTGGTACGTCACATACATATGCCATGGGAGAAGTAAACACATATATTAACATATGAAGATTGCCTATTATACAATTGATTTTGTATTTCTGTTACTTTAATTATGATTTATCAGTACATAAAATTGGTTGGCCTACTATATCATTGGTTGAGGATAAGACGATGGATTCAAGTCCCATTGCACCAAAAGGGTAAGACATCAGGTTGAAGTCCGGATGCACCAAAATGAAAAATGTTTGAGGGTAAGACGGTAGATTCAAATTCTATCGCACCAAGAGGGTAAGACGGTAGATTCAAATTCTATCGCACCAAGAGGGAAAGACATCAAATTCAGTTTTAATGCACCATAATGATAAGATATTGAGTTCGAGTCCCATGAAATTATGGCCTAAGTGCCTTATATGGGTAAGACATTGAGTTTGAGTCTAAATGCACCATAGTGATGATATAATGATGTCTAAGGCTTTGATGAAAAGTCATGAAATTTGTCCCATTGAATTTGCTCCATTCCATGAAGTGAATGTGGTAGCAGTATATGATAACTTTGAAATCTACCCAATTGATATGCTCCATTCTATCGTATGAATGTGGTAGCAGTGAATAATAAGTCTAAAAGACGACAAATAATTGAATGTATGAATAAGGGCATAGAAGGACGAAATAATAATATCCATTATTGTGGTTAAATGAAGAACATTATGGGTTCTCAAAATGATCCTTCAAAGGGTGAAGAAGTTATTGCCATCTCAAAATGGTCTTTCAAAGGTTGAAAGTAGTTATTGAGATTTTGTATGAAAGGTCATTTGACACTCAATTTTTGTGGACCTAATCTAGTAAATTTTATAAATCCTCCATCAAAATAAAAAAATATAAAGTAGTGGTGCACTTTACCTTTCAAAGTGATGTTGATGTGGGTCATGTAAATATGTCAAATATAGATGCATGACTTGTAATAAGCATTGTGAATGTTTGTCATTCTTGAAAGTGAATGTGTCAAAATATGAAGAAAAAATATGAACAAGAACATATTCATGTATGGTTGGAAATATGCTACAACTCATCTCTACGGAAGGTTTGAGAGAAATAAATAAATTTTATTTGACAGGAATGGTCAATGGTCGTGTACGTTTATACGTCATAATATATTATGATATATTTATTGTGAACTACCGAAAGGGCAAAAGAAAGAAGTAATTCTTGCCAATAAAGGTTGTGGCCATGACCAAATTATTATTATTGTGTGGCAATACAAATTTGTCATTGATTGTGTACCTATGGTACGATAAAAGTAAAGCAAGAAACATGCCTTGCTTGTAATAATTTTGACCATGAAAATAATAATTTAATTTCCTCCTTGAAGGAGATGTTCACCATACGGATGGTGTCATGAAATATGATATAGTACACAAAATTAATTATAAGCTCTAAAGAGCTATTGTGGTACTATTGGAGGAATAATATTGGGATTGTAGTCTGTCTCAAAAGAAACTTTCTAAGTTTCGAAGGAATTGAAAAGAAAAACGATTATATTGAGATAATAAATGAGAAGATTTAATATCTTCATATTACTACAATCGAAGCGGGATATAAATATTTATGTAAAAGGTTACCCGCCTTTTCTTCTTGTTTGTTGTATACAAATACGAACTTGATGATGGAATCATATGCAAAAGTAAACTAGAAGTTTACTAGAATAAAGATCAGTTGGCATGATCGGTTGGCCATTCCGATTATATTATGATGCAAAAAATAATTGAGAATTCACATGGTTATATATTGAAGAAATAAAATACTCTTTAAGAATTCTCTTGTTTTGCTTGTTCTCATGATAAAATTATCATTGTACCAGCTAAGGTTGGGATTGTATTCCCTGAAATTATTTGGAACATATAAAAAGGTGAATATGGGCCCGTTCACCTGCCATGTGGACCGTTTACTATTATGATTTAATAGATGCATCTATGGTCACATGTGCGTTTGTTATCAACTTGCAATTTGATTTTTGTAAGGTTATTTGCTCGAATTGTTAAATTATGAACATAGTTCCAAATTATAAAATTATGTTGATAATGCTGGTTGGTTTAACAGAAATTGTATGCCTCCAATTATAGCTAAATCAATGGTTACGAGAACAAATCTCCCGAAAGAAATTTTGGTATGAGATGAATTTATTTAACATATAGCAACACTTGTACGCATCAAGCCAACAAAAGTCCCCTATCAAAATTGGTTCAGGGTCAGGAACCAAATAATTTTCATCTAAAACTTTGAATGTACGGTTATGATTTAATTGCTCCACCACACGCATAAAGATGAATCCCCAAATGAAGTTGGGATGAATGTTAGAGTTTCTAACATTAGGGAGAGAGATGATTGACAGCTGAAAATTATGTGAGAATGAATTATCTAGATCCTCATTAAAAGAAATATAAATGTGAACTTGAAGTTCAAGAGATAATTCATTTGCATAATGTTGCAAATTAATTGCCAGATGAGTTTACTAACCTTATGTTATAGTTCAGCTGTAAATGCTCCAATGAAAAGTCCTTGAAGGACAGAGTCTATTATACGCTTGAAACGTGATAGACCGATCGATTCCAAAAATAAAACTCCTTGAGGAAGGAGAGGAGCAAATGACCAGGATGGTCATGATAATGAGGCAAGTGCTTTAAAGTAGCACAACGACATAACACTTCATAAAACCTTGACAAAGGTTCAGGTACCTGAAATGATGAAAAATGAAGAGATCTCGATAAGTTATGTCATATCGGAATCGATATCAAATAACCGTCGACGGTATCTTTGATATGAAGTAGAGCTCAATGATATAGATCGTGACGAGGATCTTGAATTCAATTCTGTCATATAGTGTGGACAGATAAATGATTGGCCTAATAAAATGCATAATTCAAGTATATTTTGTTTCACTTAGAAAAGTGACGTTTTGGAATGATAGTCCATTTATCAAGGTATAATGTCGGGGGGGTACAAATAAATTATTATGCGATAGTATAACCGTAAATATCAAGTACGGCTTGCCTTGGGGCATAAAGGTTTTTCGCAAAAATCCTGACGTTATTAGAGATGTTTTCTCCTATGGTGGATGCAATGAGATTTGTTGTGATCTAGTAATATATGAAAACTTGAATGCATATAATGAATAATTGTCATGTCTAGCTAGACAATGAAGGTTATATGAAAATCCTTGAAGCAATCAAGGTGCCTAAAACATATAAAAGTTTGAAAGAAACTTTTTCAATAAAGCTTTAAGAATTCTCATATGGATTGAGATAATCAAGGAAGAGAGGGTACAAAAAATGACCCTATTTTGTCCTTGCATTTTTATAAAAAAGGGCAGGATTTAAATTTGTCATAATAGTTGTGTATGTTGATGACTTGAACATTGGCACTCTTAAAGAGCTTTCTAAAGCTATTGAGTGTTTGGAAAGGAAATCTAAAATGAAAAGATCTTGGTAAGACAAAATTTTGTCTTGGCCTATAGATTGAGAATTTCACAAATGAAATATTTGTCCATCAATCAACATACACAGAAAAGTTTTGATGCGATTTTATATGGATAAATCACATTCATTGAGTACCCCAATGATTATGAGATTGCTTGACATAAATAAAGATCCATTTCAATCTCAAAAGAAGGACAAAGAGCTTCTTAGTGATGAAACTCCATATATCAGTCAACTGGGACACTAATGAACCTTGCTATATATGATCAACTATTTTGCAGTGAGTTTATTGACAAGATTCCGCTCCTCCCCAACGAGAAGACGTTGAAATGACATTAAGGACATATATGAAGTTATCCTACAAGACAATCAACTGCAAATGAAGTGTGCACAAGATGATTGTTGCTATGAACAAGTTGAATGAGCAATTTACTTGCAATAACAAGGTCACAAATAGAGTGATTTTCAAGAATGTATTTGGCTAAGCTCAAAGCCTTATCATATCCATGAAACCAGAAAATGATATGTGAGGATGAGTTCAACGATGCAACATCTTCGTGAATGTGATTTGATCACAAAGACACTGTCAATATCAATAATTGAGAAGCAGACTTATAAGATTGGATGACATCATAACAAGAAATTAAGTGATATTTTAATCAGGGGGAGTATATCATTGCACTCTTTTTTCCTTGACCGAGGTTTTGTTCCACTGGGTTTTCCTGGTAAGGTTTTTAATGAGGCAACAAATAATGCGTATTAGAAGATATGTGTACTCTTTTTGCTTCACTAGAATTTTTTCCCATAGGATTTTTCCTAGTAAGGTTTTAACGAGGCACATTATCTATGGATATCCAAGGTGGAGTGTTATAAATCCATTGAATAGTGGATTGTCCATTTGGTTTATTCATGAACTACCTAGTTCATGTATGTATATTTTCAAGGTGATATGAACCTTTTTGGATAATGATGTATCTATTAATTTGACATTCATCATGATGGCCTTTGGAGTGATTTCTATACCTATAAATAGAGATATCATTATCCATTGTAAGACACACTTGAATAAGAAGAAAAGTTCTCTCTTCCATTTATATTTCTTGTCTTCTCCTCTTTATATTAATATTGTTCTGAGATTGATTTTATAACAATAACATATAAATAATTTTAGATAATATTTTTTCTTACTTACTTATCAAACACTAAAAAATAAATATAAAAAACTCACTTATTTTCCAAAAAAAAAACCCTTTGTTGCCATTTTTCTGTCTTTTTTTTTTCTTTTTCAAACCCTTAGGAAGTGTCTCGTGTAAGATTCGAACCTGAAAAGCTCGAAGTTGTCCCATGGGCCATGGGCATGTCAAGCGATCCAATTTCTCATCTAGTGCCACTAAGACACTGACCATGGAAGGAAAGGAGATTTGATTCTGCAGGTAAATTATTGTTCAACTTGTTCATTCATTGTTCTTTTTTTGTATACGAATCCTCTATATTTGAGAAATGGTTGGAAAAAGATATAGAGGACTGACCCCGACTAATTTAGGATTGAGGCTTAATTAATTTGTTGAAATTAGGGAAGGATGAAGCGAAAGAAGAAGGCAAAGCGAAACCCGTAATGGTAATACTGATAGGAGCTGCAGGAAGTGGTAAAGTTCACTTTTTGTGACCTTGTCATGCGAGTCTCTACCCGGCCTTGGGTTCGTATTTGCCGGGTTAGTTCCAATTTGTATTTTTCTCACCTTGTGTGTATTTTTGTTTCTTTGTATGTATGTACAATATATGTTCGATGGAATGCCTGAATGAGTTGCTATGTATCTAGAAATATCATTTTCTTAAAAAAGAAATTATGCCCAAATTCACGAGGAAATTAAATGAGTTGATCCTCATACTCTGAATTCTGTCATTGTTTTTGGGGCTGAAAGAGGGTATATTTGCTGGTTGTTGTACAATGTGCATGCTTGTGTTGAAAGTTTCAAGGTGAATTAAGAAAGGCTGCTTTCCATTTGGGTCATGGGCTATTTATCTGCAAGTGCTATGTCACGACCTAAAGTACAGCCTAGGTGTGACATGGCGTATAAGACCTAAAGAGACCCTACACAAGCCACTTGACATACATATACGCAATATAATAGACAAACGTAGAAAATCTCATATAATGAAAGAGTTTAACATAAGAGCGGAAATCTACTCATAGTCTTGACAAGCCAATCTACAACATCAAAAAAGTGGCCCGGACGTAATTCGTACTCCACATACAACATCCAAAATCTAAAGACAAATGAAAACAAAGTAAAGATGACATGGTCCTCGGAACATGAGGACTCACCACGTCTTCAACCTCGAACGATCAACTAGCCACCAAAGGGAGGAGAGGAAACGTCATACCCTACATTATTAAACAATGTAGGCACAAGTATGCATTAGTACATGGAATGTACTAAGTATGAGGGATATGCATAAAAATGTAAAACATGATCATAAGAGGACATAAGGGGGAAAACATGATATGCATAACCAAGCTAAAGTATAGTAAAACCTTTAAAGAAGAATCATAAATCATGAACATGGTCAATGCATTTTAAAATCGTAATGACTTCATAAGACTTTAAAGTAACTTTAGTTCGTGTTGTGGGATATTTACTATTAATTGACATAGACCACGTGAGCTATAACGTGGAATCCAGTGTCTTGCTCCCACACCGAAAAGGGATGTCCTTGCTTGCCAAAAGGCAAAGACCTTAAACTTCTAGCTTAGGTGGATCAACTAGCTATGTCACTTAAGACAATCCTATGAGGGCACATAGCAAGGGACAAGGAGATTGCTACTTGAGATCCGGCCTCTACTAACAGGAGAGCCTCCATCTCAATATCCTCTCGGTGCTAAGTAAAATCCTAACGAAATTAGTCATAAACATAATCATGTCATCATATATGAAAAGGCACAATTAAGTTACTAATCTAAGCTTAAATCATTATAGAGGAGCTCCTTAAACCATGTGTGAGAAAACCTTTCACCAATCATGGTTTCTTAATGTGAGAAAGCCTTTCACAATTTTATTGATGCTCATCTTAAAGCAACCTAGATCATAAAACATTAATTTTTATAAATCATGCATAACTTTCATGAAAATATCATTCATAGATTCATAGCTTCTTCATAAATTCATGTCTTTAGGAGTTTATAGTCAAATCATGGAAATTGCATGGGTTCATGTGAAATCAATGGGAAAGCATGTAATTGAGTCAAAACAATCATTATAGGATCAAAATGAAACAATTGAGTCAACACAATACAACCCATGAAGAATTGAATGAAAATCTAATCAAACTGATGAGATTGAACTTAGAGAATTGAGGAATCTTTGGGGCTCAATGGGTGAATGGAACCCATTGATGAAACCCTACATACCTTGAGGATTAAAGCCCAAAAGCAATAGGGGAAATAGGAGACTTGAAGCTTGAAACCCTAGTCTTCTTCTTGGACTTGAGAGAGAATTGGAGAAGATAAATGTAGATGAGATTTGGGAATTTGAGTGAATGAGAGAGTTGGGTTAATTTTAGAAGTAGAAGGGTAGTTATAGGACATATAATTAGGGTCAAAACGACATAGTATAGGTATTTAATGCATAGGAAAAGACCCAAATACCCTTAAAATAACTATCGGATGGTTTCTACGGTTGGGACTTAAGGTCTGTAGAAGTTTCTTCGGCTTGTACTGGTCAACCGTAGAACCAACTTCAGAAATTCAAATTCACTGCCTTAGTGCCAAATATCATAATTTTTCTTTCTCACTTGGCTTTCCAATTTCCGAGGTGTTACAATATCTCTCCCCTGGGAACATTCGTCCTCAAATAGGACTCAAGCTATCATGAATAGAGTAGGAGAGAAGCTAACAACCATCATGAATGCAAATTTCATCAAAGTGCACATAAACATGGAGAATCACTCCAAGCTAAATCATAACATCAAAAATCAAGTTTTTCATGAACATGCATGTAAATGGAAACATGAGAATGACTAAAATGCATGAATCCGAAAAATGAACCATGAGTAGCTAATACCTCAAGCTAGAGTAGGAGCGGAGGGAAAGAGATGAGGATACCGGGACATCATATCGACTTCGACCTCCCAAGTAGCGCCCTCAACTAATTGATTCCTCCAAAGAACTTTCACGGAAGCAATTTCCTTATTTCTCAACTTCCGGACTTGTCGGTCTAAAATCTCAACCGGAATCTCTTAATAGGAAAGATTCTCTTTAATTCCCAAACCTTCCAAAGGCACTATGGACGTCGGATCCCCAACACACTTTTTCAACAAGGAGACATAGAATACCGATGTACCGATGCTAAATCATTAGGCAATTCAAGTTCATAAGCAACTTTGCCAATACGCCTCAAAATTTGATATGGGCCAACATAACGGGGACTAAGCTACCCTTTCTTTCCAAACCTCATCACACCCTTCATGGGTGAAATTTTCAAACAGATCCAGTCATTAACTTCAAACTCAAGTTCTTTTCTTCTAACAGTACGGAAGTGGTAAGTCCACTTTTTGTGACCTTGTCATGCGAGTCTCTACCCGGTCTTGGGTTCGTATTTGCCAGGTTAGTACCACTTTTTATTTTTCTCACCTTGTTTTTTTTTTTTTTTTGTTTCTTTGTATGTGTGTAGAATATCTGTTTGATGGAATGCCTGAATGAGTTACTATGTATGTAGAAATATCATTTTCTTGAGAAGAAATTATGCGCGACTTCACGGGGAAATTAAATGAGTTGATCCTTATACTCTGAAGTCTGTCATTGTTTTTGGGCTGAAAGAGGGTATATTTGCTGGTTGTTGTACAATGTGCATGCTTCTGTTGAAAGTTTCAAAGTGAATTAAGAAGGCTGCTTTCCATTTGGGTCCTGGGCTATTAATCTGCAAATGCTATTTTTATGTGAGTTGGTATTTGGTTCAATTTCACTTTCCCTAGAGTACGCAATGGTTCTGTCACTTCCTTTTGTCCCTCATCACTTGTACTAGAAATGAAGTGTTGTTTTGTAGTTGTTCAGTCTGGCTAGAGTAGTTTAGCTTTGCAATTTCACATGTGTTATGTTTTTCTTGCTGAGAATGTTTTCTTTAGCTGATTATTTGAATTTGAAGCATGTTGACATTTATCTTCTATGGAGTTTATAGTACTGCCACTACACCTCGCAGATTATTAATGGAATACTATGCCATCGGACAGCTATTATGACATAATGGTCTCACTTTGGTAAATTGACCAGTTCTATTTGCTATTGTAGGATACCATTGGGAATGGTAAGGCTGGGACAAAGAAGCAATGCTTGACAGGTGCAGCTAGTGCGCTAAAGGAAGGAAAAAGTGTATTTATAGATAGATGCAACTTAGATAGAGAACAGATTGCTGACTTTGTGAAGCTTGTTGGTCCAGAAGTGGAGAAGCAGCTTTGTATTTCTCGGTCGGTTAAGAGGACAGAGCATGAAGGTAAGTTGCAAGGTGGGAAAGCTGCTGCAGTTGTGAATAGGATGCTGCAAAAGAAGGAGTTGCCTAAGCTGAATGAAGGATATGATCGAATTACAGTTTGCCAAGATGAAAAAGATGTTCAAGCTTCCATCAATGCGTACACTGCACTTGGTCCATCAGATAAACTTCCACCTGGATTTTTTGGCCAGAAGAACTCAGATGCCAAAGTCCAACTTGGTATAATGAAGTTCCTCAAGAAAAAGGATCCTCCTGGATGTTCTGATACTGTGATGAATGTCTCTCTGGAGAATACTCAATCTCATGCCACCGAGGAAAAGGACTCCAACCAAGTACTAGAAAGCTGTGAAGAACCAAAAATGGCATCTGTTGGCAGTAGCATTTCTTTCGAAAATGCCCCCACACTTGCATTTCCATCTATTTCTACAGCAGATTTCCATTTCAATCTTGAAAAAGCATCGGATATAATAGTTGAAAAGGTTGATCAATTTGTAAATAAGCTTGGGAATGCTAGGCTTGTCTTGGTGGATTTATCTCAGAATTCAAAAATACTGTCCCTTGTCAGGGCTAAAGCTGCAGAGAAGAACATCGACTCCAAAAAGTTCTTTACGTTTGTAGGGAATATAATAAACTTTACTCAGAAGGAGGTTTACACTGCAACGTGATTGCTAATGCCACTAACTGGTAATTCTCTCCGCCATGAAGCTGTGCTAGTGAAAATGAGAAACTTGATGTAATTATGAAAGATTTCTTTCTGTTTGAATGTTCTGTTATGGAGATTTTTTTTAGTGATAATAAAGTTGTGAGGGAGATCAAGAGGTAATACATTAAGTTGATTTGCACACCATCTTTTGGGAGGCTCCAAATTTTACCTTTAAGTTTGGACGCAAAAGACTTATTCTAAATATTTCAATGAGATGAAGTGCTATTTTTCAAACGATAAACAGTTTTAAGGTTGGTTGATGGCATGTTAAACAAATGTAACAATTTGTAGCCTTGTGCCTGAAATAACCTTCTTTTGCCAGAGGTGCAATATGGAGGATACATAGATGCAGTAGAAATCTACTTTCGTGATTCATGAGTCAATTTGGTACACATGCGTGGTTTTGATGATGACTTGTGTGCATGCAATGCCATTAAAATAGCAGGGTGATAGAAAATCTTGCAGATATTTAATTTTTCTTACAATGTCCAGCAGGTCCTTGATACAAATTAATTGTAATCTCACCAACTCGTTTTAATACAATATTCTGTCTAACGCATTCTTTCTGTGTTTTCACCCGAAGTGTTATCTTGCAAAGATATTGTGTGTTGTTATTTATTTGCATCCCATCTAAAAGCCAACTTTGTTCAGGCGACAAAAACCAGGAGGTGGAGGCGTAAATGCTGCTATATTTAGTGCCGCTGGTCCCGCCCTTGAAACTGTAACCAAGGCTAAAGCTGGATCCCTTAGTTCTGGAAAAGCTAGTGTTGTCCCTCTTCTCCCTTGTTTAGTGGGGAAGGAGTTACTCATGTCATACATGTACTTGGCTTGAAGTGGGCAGAAAAGCTTCTATCTGAAAACAATTCATTGACATTCCGCCTTGGATATCATTCGGTATGTTGAACCATCTCCAAATGTTATGTGTTTGAAGAGGTCACTTAGAGATATGAAAGCAAGTACATAAGAGTGCCCCCCCCCCCCCCCCCCACCCGCCTTTTGTTTTTGGGTGGGGTGGGGTGGGGGTGGTGTTGTTCTCTCAAGGGTGTTCCGTAACTTTGCATTACATTATCTCTATTAAAAAGATATTTGCAAAAAATTGGTAAGCTTCGTGTGGAATGAGGTGGTTTTGGTATACATCTAATGGGGGTCATCATATAATTAAGGCCAGGTCAACATATCTGAAATGGCAAAGTTGAATAAATAGAACTAGTTTCTGTTTATATTGCTTGGTGTGGTACATACATGGGCAATGTCTTGGGCGTTAAAATGTTTTACTAGGGATTCTTACACCTAGTTCTTTACTTGAACTATTCCTTTAATCTCCTCGCAGATCCCAAGGAGAATTCAGGATTTAAATTCAATGAGTTCAACCTTTAAAATTACCTTTGAATCCATTCCATTCTGCCTTTGAATATATGGGTTCATAACTAAATTTTAATTGAAATTTTAGTATCTTTTCACGTATATATTTCTGCTAGGTGTCAAAAATACTAGGTCTGCCACTGACCTGACCCCTCCTTTGTTCAACCCCAATCATTTGTTTCTCTTCTTGATCCCTTCCCTCACATCGAGTCAAAATGCTGAAGTCATTTTTCTTCTACTGTTTAATTTAATGAAGTTTTTTCCACGTAGGTTGCTTCAATGCGTCAACTGCATCTTCATTTGATAAGCCAAGACTTTGATTCCAAGCATCTGAAGAATAAGAAGCATTGGAATTCATTCAACTCCCCCTTCTTCCGGGATTCGGTTGATGTAATAGATGAAGTTAATCAAAATGGGAAGGCCATTTTGAAGGACGAGAATATCATTTTTCTCTCTCGTGTATGATTCGAACCTGAAAAGCTCCGAAGTTGTCCCATGGGCTTGTCAACCGATTTAGTGCGACTAAGACACTGACCATGGAAGCAATGGAGATTAATTCTGCAGGTAAATTATTGCTCAACTTGTTCATTCATTCTTCTTTTTTTGGATATGAATCCTCTATATTTGAGAAATGGGTTGGAAAGAGATATAGAGGACTGACCGCGACTAATTTAGGATTACGGCTTAATTAATTTGTTGAAATTAGGGAAGGATGAAGCGAAAGAAGGCAAGGTGAAACCCGTAATGGTAATACTGATAGGAGCTGCAGGAAGTGGTAAAGTCCACTTTTTGTGACCTTGTCATGCGAGTCTCTACACGGCCTTGGGTTCGTATTTGCCGGGTTAGTTCCAATTTTTATTTTTCTCCCCTTGTATGTATTTTTGTTTCTTTGTATGTATGTATAATATCTATTTGATGGAATGCCTGAATGAGTTGCTATGTATCTAGAAATATCATTTTCTTAAAATGAAATTATGTGCCAGGGAAATTAAATGTGTTGATCCTCATACTCTGAATTCTGCCATTCTTTTTGGCTGAAAGAGGGTATATTTGCTGGTTGTTGTACAATGTGCATGCTTGTGTTGAAAGTTTCAAGGTGAATTAAGAAAGGTTGCTTTCCATTTGGGTCATGGGCTATTAATCTGCAAGTGCTATTTTTATGTGAGTTGGCATTTGGTTTAGTTTCACTTTCCCTAGAGTAGGCAACTGTTCTATCACTTCCCTTTTACACTATTCTTTCCAAGTCCCTCATCACTTGTATAAGAAATGAAGTGTTGTTTTGTAGATGTCCAATCTGGCTAGAGTAGCTTAGCTTTGCAATTTCACATGTTTATGTAACGCGTGTATGTTTTTCATGCTGAAAATGTTCTCTTTTGCTGATTATTTGATTTGAAGCATGTTGACGTTTATAGTACTGCCACTACACTTCGTAGATTGTTAAATGGAATATTATGCGAACGGCCAGCTATTATGACGTTGCGGTCTCACTTTGGTAAATTGACCAGTTCTATTTTTTTCTATTGTAGGATACCATTGGGAATGGTAAGGCTGGGACAAAGAAGCAATGCTTGACGGTGCAGTTAGTGCGCTAAAGGAAGGAAAAAGTGTATTTATAGATAGATGCAATTTAGATAGAGAAAAGCGTGCCAACTTTGTGAAGCTTGTTGGTCCAGAAGTTGAAAAGCACGCTGTGGCACTTGATCTTCTAGCTAAGTTTTGTATTTCTCGGTCAGTTAAGATGACAGGGCATGAAGGAAACTTGCAAGGTGGGAAAGCTGCTGCAGTTGTGAATAGGATGCTGCAAAAGAAAGAGTTACCTAAGCTGAATGAAGGATATGATCGAATTACAGTTTGCCAAGATGAAAAAGATGTTCAAGCTGCTACCGATGTGTACACTGCACTTGGTCTATCAGATAAACTTCCACCAGGCTTTTTTGGCCAGAAGAACTCAGATGCCAAAGTCCAACTTGGTACAATGAAGTTCCTCAAAAAAAAAAAGGATCCTCCTGGATGTTTTGATACTGTGATGAATGTCTCTCTGGAGAATACTCAATCTCATGCCACAAAGGAAAAGGACTCCAACCGAGTACCAGAAAGTTGTGAAGAACCAATTAAGTTACCAGTTTCAAAAAAAAGTTGTGAAGAACCAATAAAGGCATCTGTTGGCAGTAGCATTTCTTTGGAAAATGCCCCCACACTTGCATTTTCATCTATTTTTACAGCAGATTTCCATTTCAATCTTGAAAAAGCATCAGATATAATAGTTGAAAAGGTTGAGGAAAGATAGGTTGTGGCACCCGTGTGATCCCATATACTTTCAACACAACAACTGTTAGCAGAAACGTGAAAATAAAGAACAAGGAAGAACAACACTATTTAACGTAGTTCGGATTAGAATGATCCTACGTCCACCAGAGAACAACTGCACCAATATTTATTTCACTTCAAAAAGAATACAAGTGAAATACTACAAGAGAGAGAGGAGATCAAATGCCTTAGAAGTTGAAAATGCAAGTGAGCGATGTGTTACAAATGAATTAAGAGCTACTTATTTATAGGAGTGAATTCTTCCTATTGATGTCATCCATGATATCACTATGTGTCAAAATGTTAAGGTTTAAAATGTGATATCATTTTATGGTTTACCTAAATTTCACCTACAAAGATACTATCTTGACCTTTTATTCTGTACCAAAGAATTATCTTCCTACCAAATCTTTACATTAATTCATCTTTATTAGATTTGTCTCCACAATGACCAAACCAACTTTTTCAATCTCCACCTAGGTTTGCGTTCCAAGCATGTGTATGAACAACTCTGGCCAAAACTTCTAAGCTTACAGGGCAATCCCGTTGTAAGAAACAAGAAGAATCAAACCTTTGTTAAACATACTAGCTCCACCTAGCAGTTGTTCCCTCAGAGTTGCATCAATTGATGCATACTCCCGCCAAGGCCTTGCAGTGTGCAAACTTGGCTAGTGGGACTATCTTGGTCAACATGTCTGTAGCGTTATCGTCTGTGATAACCTTCTCAACCTTGATAGCTCCCTCTTCAACGACATCTCGAATAAAATGGAATCTGATATCAATGTGTTTGGTGCGCTCATGAAATCTTTGATTTTTAATCAAATGAATAGCACTTTGACTATCACATCTTAGAGTTGATTCCAGTTGAACCGAACTCAATTCTGCCACCAAACCTTTCAACCAGATAGCTGCTTTCACCACCTCTGTTGCTGCCATATATTTTGCCTCTGTTGTAGACAAAGCGACAATCGACTGTAAAGTCGATTTCCAACTAACGGCACTACCAACGAGAGTAAAGATGTATCCTGTTGTGGACCTCTTTCTATCAAGATCCCCTGCATAGTCAGAATCTACATAACCGAGAACTGAAATACCTTCACTTTTCTGAAAGGTTAGGCCTACATCAGAAGCTTCTTTGAGATATCTCAATATCCACTTGACAGCTTCCCAATGCCTTTTTCCTGGATTTGCCATGTACCTACTTACCACACTTATACATTGAGCAATATCTAGACGTGTGCACACCATAGTATACATAATGCTGCCAACTGCGCTAGCATAAAGAACCTTTGACATATGCTCCACCTCATCCATAGACTAAGGCATTTGTAACTCTGAGAGCTTGAAATGAGAAGTTAATGGTGTATTTACATACTTGCTCATTTGCATGTTGAATCTCTCAAGAACCTTTTTGATGTACCTCTTCTGAGAAAGATGTACAACACCGTCTTCTCTTGAAATCTCCATTCCAAGGATTTTCTTTGCAGCTCCCAAATCCTTCATGTCAAATTCCTTGCTCAACATTTTCTTCAAAATATTTATCTCTGTGATGTTGTTAGCAGCAATAAGCATATCATCAACATACAACAATAGATAAATCATAGAGTTACCAAACATTTTCTTGTGATACACACAACTATCAAATGCACTCCTCGAGAATCCATGTGTAGTCATGAATGTATCAAACCTCTTATACCACTGTCGAGGGGATTGTGTCAAACCATACAAGGACTTATTCAGTTGGCATACATGATCTTCTTTTCCTTCAGCTAGGAAACCTTCAGGCTGATCCATATAGATTGTCTCTTCTAGATCACCATGTAAGAAAGCAGTTTTGACATCAAGTTGTTGAAGCTCTAAATCAAATTGTGCAACCAATGCTAGTAGCATGCGATTGAGCTATGTTTCACGACTGGAGAGAATATTTCATTGTAGTCAATTCCCTCCTTCTGACTGAAACCCTTTGCAACCAATCTCGGCTTGAACCTAGCATCTTCCACTTTTGGAATACCATCTTTCTTTCTGTAGACCCATTTGCATCCAACTGTCCTCTTCCCCTTTGGCCTTTTAACTAAGACCCATGTCTCATTTTTGTGTAAAGACTCTATCTCTTCTATCATGGCTAACCGCCATTGTGCAACATCCTTGAAAGAAGTTGCTTCAACATACGAGGAGGGCTCGAGATCCTTAATCTCTTCTTCTGCAGCTGCGAATGCATATGCAATCAGATTTGATTGCTCTATGAGACGTTCCGATTTTCGTATCTGCCTTTCGTCCTTTCCCTTTGCAATTGTGTATGGTTCATTTACAATAAGTTCTTCAAGATTTGTATCTTTTGACTTATCAATTTGAGTCTCTTGATCCTTTTCCTTGGTAAGCTCCACCGGTAGCTCCAACTGCTTGTTGTTCTCGTTTCTTGATAACTCCATAGAAACTTTACGAGGATCAAGCATAGAGGATTCATCAAAGGTAACATCTCTACTAACTACAAGTTTGAGTAAAGACAAACACCAAAGTTTGTACCCTTTTACTCCATCTACATACCCTACGAATATGGCCTTCTTAACTCTTGGTTCAAGCTTTCCTTCATTAACATGATAATAAGCTGAACACCCAAATATTCGCAAGTATGAATAGTTAGAGGGTTCACCTAAACATACTTCATTCGGAGTCTTAAAGTCAATCGCTGATGCTGGAGATCGATTGAAAATATGAGAAGCAGTGTGAACTGCTTCAGCCCAAAACACTTTGGACATTTTGGCTTGTAAGAGCATACAACGAGCCTTCTCAAGAAGAGTTCTGTTCATCCTCTCGGTAACTCCATTCTGCTGTGGTGTGTGCCTGAACGTCTTATGTCTTGCGATCCCATGAACTTTGCAGAAATCATTGAACTCTTCACTGCAAAACTCCAAGCCATTGTCTGTGCGAAGATACTTGATTTTTCTCTCCATTTGATTTTCAACCAAAATCTTCCACTCTTTAAATGCTTCAAAAGCATCACCTTTTGCCTTCAGGAAACACACCCAAACCTTTCGTGAAAAATCATCAATGAATGTGAGAAGATACCTCTTTCCTCCCTTCGATAGAAGCTTAGAGGGACCCCATAAATCTGAATAGATGTAGTCTAGCACCCCTCCCGTCTTATGCTTGCCAGTGCTGAAGCTGACCTTCTTCTGCTTCCCTAAGACACAGTGCTCACAAAATTCAAGTGTGCTGATCTTCTCACCATTCAAAAGGTTGCAGTTGCTCAACATCTCCGGTCCTCGTGCGCTCATATGACCTAGTCTCATATGCCATAATCTTGCATTGTCATCATTAGACAACTGCGTTGTAGATGCATTTACGGAGCCAACAATGGTTCTTCCTACTAGTGTGTAGAGGCCATCCTCCAGCTTGGCCTTCAGCATGACTAAAGACCCTTCAGTCACTTTCATAGTTCCCCATTCGCTCATGTACTTGTAGCCTTGTTTATCCAAAGTACCCATAGAAATCAAATTCTTCTTCAGATCAGGAACATGACGGACATTTGTAATAGTCCTCATGATTCCATCATGGCAGCGAACCTGAACTGAACCAATGCCAACTATTTTACAAGTTGCATTATTGCCTATTATTACGGTTCCTCCACTTGTCTTATAGTTGCTGAACCAATCTCTTCGGAATGTCATATGTAGAGTACAACCAGAGTCTAACACCCATTTGTTATCATAGACTCCACTATTGCATGATGTTGTTAGTACATAATCATCATCAGAATCATGTACCTGCTCAACAATGGATGCACTCGCCTTTTATTTGGACTTTGACATAGGGCAGTCTCGTTCAAAGTACACTTTCTTGTGACAGCCCCAACACTCCGCATTCTTCTTGTTCACACGATACTTTGATCTGTACTTTCATTTGCTCCTTCCCTGTTGGCTAGTACAACCTCTCACAAAGAGCCCACTAGCTTCGTCGCCATTATCTCCTTCAAAGTGCCTCCGTACATCACAAGAGTTAAGTGCTTGCCGCACTTGCTCAAGAGTTATAGGCACCTTATTATACATCATTGAATTCTCAATATCACGATATTTTGAAGTCAATGAAAATAGCAAAGCACATGCAAGCGTCTCCTTATCCTTTTTAATTCCAATAGTTTGTAAGTTCATCACAAGTTTATTGAACGCATCTAGATGGTCTTGCAACAAAGTACCTAACTCCATCTTAAATGTGTGAAGCTGTCGTTGTAACAAAATCCTTGTTGTCACCGACCGGTCTTGGTAAAGCGCTTCTAGCCTTTCCCATAACTGTTTGGCCGTCTTATCGGTACTTGTACTCACTTCACAAAGCACGTTAGGTGCAAGGGACGGTTGGATTACACTCAATGCATCTCCTTCAATCTTTTCCTTGTCGGAATCCAATGTTTTATCGGGTACTTTCCGTCTATAGCATGGATTGAACCTTCCCTCCGCAGTAATGCCATCATCTGGATTTTTCAGATATTGAAGTTGTTGCGCCCAGTAAATCTATCAATTTCAAACTTCATGGAACTCATTTTTACTTGTTCTTCCTCTTCTACTACAAAGTATTTGGAAATACAGAAAATCAAAGTAATTCTTTTCTGATGTGGAAGTTCAGACTGTGCTGCAACCACAGAGCATACTCAGATAGAACATTAGCTCTGATACCAATTGTTAGCGAAAACGTGAAAATAAAGAACAAGGAAGAACAACAATATTTAACGTGGTTTGGATCAGAATGATCCTACGTCCACTAGAGAACAACTGCACCAATATTTATTTCACTTCAAAAAGAATACAAGTGAAATACTACAAGAGAAAGAGGAGATCAAATGTCTTAGAAGTTGAAAAAGCAAGTGAGAGGTGTGTTACAAATGAATTAAGAGCTACCTATTTATAACAGTGAATTCTTCCTATTGATGTCATCCATGACATCACTATGTGTCAAAATGTCAAGGTTTAAAATGTGAAATCATTTTATGGTTTACCTAAATTTCACCTACAAAGATACTATCTTGACCTTTTATTTTGTACCAAAGAATTATCTTCCTTCCAAATTTTCACATTAATTCATCTTTATTAGATTTGTCTCCACAAGGACCAAACCAACTCTTTCAACAACATAACCAGTGTGATCCCATAGGCTGTGGTTATCCTTTTCAATTGGGGAAAGATAGGTTGGGCACCCGTTCACTATCTTAAATGGGAGATAGTGCAGTCCAGGTTAACACATAGTTAAAGATGGCCTTCAAGTCTGGCCCTTAAGGTCCATTCATGATTGTTCACTACACAGTTCAGAGTTTCACGAAAATTTGCACATGCTTGGTCACTTTCAATCATCTCAAATGGTAAATGTGTTACTAGTTAAAATTTAGCCAAAGATGGTATGCATCGGTCTTGGGATGATGATTAGAGTTGTACTCTTTTTGCTTGGAATTGGACGGATGGAGAAGTTCTTCCAAACATTCTATGACTGCATTCACTATTTTGCATAATTTTACATAGTGATATCTATTGTTCTTCATTGTACTTATCATTGTGGGCTTCTCCTGGGCTTGTTAATTGCACAATATTATTTTCTGGTATCTAATGTTCTGATATGTCATTGCATGGCTTGTGTAGGAACGTGTCAAACAAAGAACTGAAAGAAATAAAGATGATCAACCTTTCTCCTTTAGTGGACAGTCTTTGGAGGTATTTCTTGTATTTTTTTAGCTAAGGATAAGAGTCAATCTCCATTTTTATTTTGTCCAAACACATATATTTTCAAGGCATCTGATCCATAATGTTTAAGGACATTGTATTGGTTCTTAGGATATAAAAGATAAAAGTACATGAGTAGGATGTGCAGTTTCATTCAGTGATGATGAGGGTGCCTCTATACTCTCCGCCTCAAAATCTACCACTGGAAAAGGAAGGAAAGTGTCATCTTTGAAGTTGGCAAGACCTCTTCAAGGGAAATGGATAGGGGTAGAGGTAGAGGAAAGGCTTCCAATAGCTTGATGCAAACAACCCTTGATGCATTTCTGGATTTCATCAGGTTTGTCCTAGATTCCTAGTAGTGATGCTCTAATTTAACGTATTTTTGACCTGTTCCAGTCTTCTTAACATATATTCCAATTTACTTATAGTTTATTCATATACCGAGGTCTTTGCTTTGGGTTGTGCTTGTATCTTACTTTTTTTTTGCATCAAAAGGTTTCCTATGTGGCTTGTTGTTGTTGTAAGCATCAAGTATTCTAGAAGTTTCATTATATCTAAAAACTGCATGTACCTTGATCAGAATACATCCGCCTTCAGCAAATAGGGATGCCATTGATCACACAAAATCTGCTTGGTAGTATAACAAAAGAATACCCATGAAAAATGCGCACACTCTTTGAGTTGCAGATAAAATTCTCTTTTGCTTTTTTAAATAAGCAAATAGATAACACTGGTTTTGCTTTGATCAGTGCAAATGCGCAATTATGGTTACTACTTATAAAAGTTTTGATGTTTTAACATTTTAGTGTTTTATAGTGTTTTTTTCAATTCCTAAATAAACTTAAACTTTCATCAATAATTTACAAATAGTTTGCATCTGCTTTAGAATTTTGTTATAATTTTAGATACGTAAGAATTGTTTGCAGTTACTCCATGTCATAGAAGTCTTTTACATAAACTTTGTTGCTGCAGATCTGCATCAATTGTTACATCTGCGTCAGTGTGAAGTATTGCCGCAGATGATGAGAATGTGAAATCTTCTTCAAGTGATGAAGATGCCAAATAGGACACTAACATTATTGACGAAAGCTCAGAACATTAATTATTTTTTTTGTTTTTGATCATAAATTAAGTTTTTTTTTCTTGATTTATTACTTGTAACTGTTAGTTCTTGGATATTATAACAAGATATTTTTTTTTACTCTCAATAACTCGATGTCTTTTTAAAAAACATTTAACTTATAAAATTTGATTAGATTAATTTATACACACATGATTATGTTTAAAACTATGATTTTCAAAAAATGTTTATAAGTTTCTTTTGTTTAGTATTTTTACAAGTACATTTATATATAAATTTAAATTTAATTATTGGTGACAATGAGCTTATTCTTGGCTCTCCATGCTCGCAGAAAATATCATTAACAAGTCACACAACAGTTAAAGAGAATCATCTAAGTAAATGTATCACAATAAATGTATCCCCTTTTGGTCTTAGCATTAACTTGACCATCCTGTTTTTCTTGCAGGCAACTCTATGTTCATAAGTTTTTGTTATCTTCACATTTATGATTTTTCCACACTTGGTACATTTTCAATTGTCTTTTGCTTCTTCTTTCACTTCTGATGGCTTATTATTGACTTTTTTTGTTATTTTTTCCTTTCTGGTTAGGGCCTCTTCTTGGTTTAGGCATTGCGATCTGCAATATACACAATGTCATATACGCAATATCATATACACAATATCATTAATGTCATTTCATGAAGATGGTTGCAACTAGGTTTAAAATTAACCTGGTAGTCACACTAAACTATATCAATTTATCATACCTAAAGAATACGTTTAGTTATAATCATGTGCGGAGAGACATATGTCAATACATAATAATTTAGTGAGAAAATAATAGACATTGCGATCTACAATATACACAATGTCATCAATGTCATTACAAGTAATTTCTCTGTATCCCCTCTTAATATACAGAAGGAAGATGATCTCCTCTCTTTTCTAAATTGATTATTCATGATATTCTATATGTTTCTACTTTCAATGTCAATATGTTATCTCCACTATTAATAGCATAAAAACAATTGTAAACGGATAAACAAATCAATTCACATTGTATTGATGTTAATCATACAACATTTGAGCATATTTAGATCGACACAATGTAGAACAATCAATACTAATTACAACAATAATTAACGGATAAACAAATCAAGTCATACAATATTGATGTCAATCATACAATATTTGAGTCGATTTAGATCGGCACAATATAGAACAATTAGTACTAGTTACAAGAACAGTTAATGAATAAACAAATCAATTAATACAGTATTGACGTCAATCATACAACATTTGAGCAGATTTAGATCGGCACAATGTAGAACAATCAGTACTAGTTACACGCACAATGTAGAACAAAAATTAACATAATAGACAAAAATAATTTAAATCGACACAATGTAAAAGAATTAGTACTCAGTCTCCATCAGTTTTCAACTGCAGATCTCAATATCAAACACAACATCAAAAATAAAAAATACAGTGCAAATACTTAACCTAAAGACAATAAAAATGGAAAAAAAGATATATATATATATACTCATAATTTTCACATAGTCCACCTAAATGCCTAAAACATTTGAGTGATTAAATAATTACATACCGAAAGGTCGTTTGATTTTTGTCTTCATAATCTCCTTTTTGAAATTGAGGTTGAGATCATTAATTTTCTTGCTACTTTATTGATTTAACATTATATAACTGTCATTTTAGTGAAAATTTGTAGACTTTCTATTGGAAAGAAAGATGACTTTGTGCAGTATCAACTTTCATCTTTGTACAACAGTGTCGGCTCAAGCTAATTGGTTGTCTAAAGCGAAAAATAAATTGAAGCCTAGCTTTTAATTTTTTTATTTTTGAGATGCAAAGTTATTTCTTTCCTTTTATTGAAAAAACTTTATTTTTTCTATAGTCTTATACTAAAGATATATATATATATATATATAAAATATCAAAATATTTTTTAATCTTGTGATCTTAAACATGTCATGTGGAAGTTAAATTTAAAAATAGACAAAAAAGAAAAGAGCATTCTTTAATGTTTCAAAATGAACTAAAAAAGACAAAAGAAATTAAAGACACAATACAATTTTCTTTTGTTAAAAAGGACTTATAATAATTCTACTATTATGAAAAAATGGGACCCCTCAAATTTGGGAGCCTAAGACGGATGCCTCATTTTAAAGGCATTGAGTCGCCCGTATTGTACAGTATTACTACATTGTATTCTTTTATGTATTCTATTTTAAGAGAACTAACAGTTATATTTGCAAACATCTTAATTATTTTTGTAACGCCCCAAAAATTTCAACTCAAATCAAACCTTGAAGAAAAATTCTTCAACTACAGTTATAGAAGAAATCTACGGCTCGTAGAAGTATATATGGACCGTAGGTGGGTTTGTAGAATCATGCTCTGAAAAATTGTTCTCAGGTCCAAATTTCACGTACTAGAATATGACTCGTAGAACTTTCTATGGTTCATAGTAAGGTCTCGAGGAACCCAAGTCCTGAAACAACCCAGTAAACTTCGTACGATCGAACAACACGACCCGTCAAAGTTCCTACGGACCGTAGAAAGGATCCGTAGACCCTAACTTCAGAGATCTAGAACCCAACATGTTTTCTACGAGAGGGTCTACGGACCGTAGATGGCCTTCCGTAGACAACTTCTGTCATTTTTAAGGGGGTTATATTTAGTATTTTCTCACCCTTTCTGAATCCATACCTCGACATTTTTACACCTAATTAAGGTCACAAGAAACCCCTAGCACAAAGTTGAGTTGAAAGTTTCCTTACCGATTATGTTTTGAGATAAAATTATACTTAGGTCAACTTCAAATGATCATATATCTCATCATATAATGAATTAGGTGGTCCACGAACTATCAAATTAAAAGTCTATGAGTCCTCTTTCCAACTCCACCAAGTTTGCCTCATTTCAAATTTGGAGTAAAAAGTTATGCCTATTTTAGTGAAGTTTTGTTAGGCAATCGATGTTCTACGACTGGACCTACAGACGGTGGAAATTTCCACAAATCGTAGACCCTTTCGTGAAGGTTTGCTGTAATTTTTTTCAGCTATTTCCTACACGCGTTCTAGGGCTATTTTGATCATTTTCCAAGCTTTTTAACCCTATTCTAAGTCACTTTTGAGTGTTTTAACTGAGTATATTATTGAATTAACTAGTTTTCAACTCAAACTCATCAATATAAACATTCATTTATTTAAAAATTCTCTTAAAATCACCTAGGATTTCTCTTCTCCATCAAGAACACTAAAACCTTCGAGTCAAAAATTCAAGATACAAAGAGAAACTTCACATCCATGGTTTTTCCAAGTTCTTTCACTCTAAGAACTTCATAAAAGAGTTTCTTCTCTCAAGATCAAGTCCCAAGATTCCAAGCTCAAAGATTTCCTCCAAAAAACTAATAATGTTCTTCCTCAAGCTCAAGATACGTGAAGTCTTCACCAAAGTTTTCAGTCCAATAGCTTCATAATCAGGTATGTAAGGCTATCATAGTGTTGGACTAGTTCGTCCTCATGCCCTGCATATGTCTAAATTCAGTAAAAGAGTAATAGGGTTCTATCCTTGATTTTGAGTATTCGTGAGACGAATTATATTGTTGAGTTATGAGTTCTTAATTCTAGAATATTGAGTTATTTATCATTGTATTGAGATCCTTGATATTATTTGTTCATGTCTATATTTCAGCATGAACCCTACTGTTGAGTTAAATTTGAGAATATTTTCAAAACAAATGTTTTGTCTTTAGATTGATTTATGAGGAGAGCAAAAGATGAGTTTTGAAAAAGAGTTTTCAAATATGAATTGAGTAAGAGTATAAGGGAACTAAGTATTTCCAAAAGTATCACTTTTTACATTTAGAAAAGAGAAACTTTGAATTCTAAATGAGTTAATGAGTTCAGAGATATTTCAGAGTAATTACCTCTTTTAAGAGGATATTTTGAATAATTATCTCAAATTGAGAAATAATATATATTTATTGGGAGTAGTATTGAGCACCAATATGGGGATGAGTTCAGACAACCCCCATTCCTCATAAATCATGTACCCAACATGGGTAAAGGATCGTACTTTTAGACGACTCCTTATTGCTTTCGAGCAGAGCTTTAGTGGATCCACTTAGTTGAGATGTTCTATATCCCGGCAAGGTATAAGACAGTTCTGGCAACGTGGGCGAGACGTTGTATCATCATGTTGCTCATAGTGATGGTTATCCGTTGGAGAATCTCCTAAATAGAGTTAAAAGTGTATTTTTATCATACCACTTAATATGTTGAGTTCAAAGATGAGTAAGTATTTTGTAAAGTTTAAATGATTTCACTCATTTATTTCTTTAAATTCAGTTGAGTATATATTTATATCTATTGCAGTCCTTTCATTCAGTTATTTCACTTCGGCTATACTACATACTCGTATATTCAATGTGTTTATGTCGAGAAATAACCGGTTTTCAAAAATCAATTCAACTTTTAAGAGAAAAATCAATTTTTAAAGGAGTCATCACTTAATTTTTTAAAAGAAATTAAGAAAACTTACTTTTAAACAGATTTAAGCCTACAAGTTGAAAGAAAAAGGGATTCGGGGTTCTTATTTACACTTCAAGAAGGTTTTTAAGACATTTAAAGTGTCCGCTAACACACAGTTATTCAACGACTTCAAAAAAAACTTGTTTTGACTAACTTTTAGGAAAAACACTTAAAGTAAATAAAGACAATTAAAAATCACTTGAAAAAGATATGAACTTTAACATTTCCAAATAATTTAGAAAGGAAAGTAATTTTTATCAAAAAGGGACAAATGACTAAGTAAGAATAAATAAATAAAATCACTTAACATATTTAATTAACATAACGAAAGGTTCATCGTTAGGGGATTCAATTAAATTAAAACCAAGTAAAAGTTAGAGTCAAACAAGAACAAATATACAATAAGGAAGAAGTATCTAAACTATCAAATGCCCAAGAAGGGGCTTATTGGGCCCAAAAATCATAAATATGTCTGTCTGGGCTGATTTTTAGGTCAAACTGCTGCTGAAAATCTTTGAGTTTTGGCCCAACATCTGTCCTAAAGAGCTAACAAAAAAGTAAAAATTTTAGGAATCTCATAGTATAAGGAGTAAATTACATCATATCCCTATTATTTTCTAATTTACAAAAATCCAAAATTGATGTCATCCGGATACATCCCATTCATCCGGATACATCACATTTGATACATTATACCACTAGTTTGTTGAAATTAAAAAGGAAATTAAATATAAAATTAAATGTCAGTACCCCAAATCATGCAAATCAAATTGATGTCAATCTCTTCAAAATAACAGCTCCAAACAATTCAAATTTCAAATTTTCTTCTTTCAAGTCTCTCCTAAATCGTAACAGATTAAAAAAAAGTCGACAATTTTATATAGTTATGTATCATATAAAAAAACTATGAATTAGATATACACTGATTTATTTATAAAACAATGTTGCAGATACTTAACAACATGTGGTACATCACAACATCTGATACATAACTATGTTATACACATAACTTTATTATGTGTCATATACATTACTATGGATATGATACAAACTGATTTTGTTATAAAATATTAGTGTTTATGTATCAACAGTAATATTTAATAGTGTCTACAGATACATATCCTTTTACTAGTTGAATAAGGCTAGGCGTATGTATCGATAGTAAAAGATAACAAACTTTGTAATACTTGTTTATCCAATACATAACTATGAACATGATACATACTAATTTGTGTTTCAATAAATTAGAGTTATGTATCAAAACTAATATTTGAGAACGATATATTGTACTTGATAAAATTGTAATGTATCATAACGGTGAAACGAACTAATTATGCATTAATTTAAGAATCAAAATCAACTAGATACATATAAGATGAACAAAAAAAATTGAAAATAAAAGTCTAACAATCTGAGATAGTTTTGGCTAAAGGATGAATTGTCTCTAAACAGAACAAATTTGAAAGGCATAAAGCATTCCCAATGCTTTTAACTAGATCTACAAATGTCGATTCTGCATTTACTAACAGGAAAGGTCGGACAATAGGAATATTATTTTTTACTCGAAAAATCAAAAATTCATATTCTGGTAATGAACCCCCAAAATTCTTATAATCACTGTATACATGGCTCAGCACCTGATGGTGTTTCCACTTGAACACCCTTATCTTCATTCCCTTCATACTTTCGCTTGGAAACGTCATCCCTTCAACAATGGCGTCACCCATGGATCTTGACCCAAAATCCTTATCGGAGTCACCAACAACTCGACTTTTCTCCTCTTTTTTTAAGAATTTTTTCCACAATCGATTTTGAAATTGAAAATGCATCCTTCTTCAACTAAATTTGTAGATGAAAAGGCTAAAAAAACAAAAACAAAATCCATACCTATGAAGTGGAAAGAAAAAAATGGATGAAGAAGAAGATGAAAAAGAACTACCTCTTCAATAACTTGCAATCATAAATCGGAAAGAAAAAAGATTTGAAATTCAAAAATAGAGTGATGGAGAGTGATTTTAGGCGTGAAAAAAGGAAAAAAAATCTTGCGGTGATAATTTATAGTGATGTATCCGGAAAAGTGAGAGAAATTGTGAAAAAAAGGGATTTTTGTAATTTTTTAGAATGGTAGGGAATAATAGAAAATAGGATAAAAAATGATGTGTGGATTGGGCCTTGATTTAGCCCTAATTAATCCCTGTATCACTGTGTATACAGAAGTGTATATCGCAATGTATATCAGCCTTTTTCTGGTATTCTTTGCTTCCGTTTGCCCTGTATTTCAGCTTCCCTTCCATATACAAATCAGCTTCCAATTCTTGGCGAGGTAGACTAGAAAAAAAAAGTGTTGGGTTTCAACCCAACTCATTTCGCGCCGTTCCGTATATGAGCCTCTTCAAACCGGGCTTATTGCTATTGATTCGATGATCCCTATAGGACGTGGTCAACGAGAATTAATTATTGGGGACAGACAGACCGGTAAAACAGCAGTAGCCACAGATACGATTCTCAATCAACAAAGGCAAGGTAAAAAGGGGAGTCCAATGGACTCAATGCGAGGGAGGTCATGCAAGGAAGATAAGATGATAAAGATTAGGTCGAGGAAGAAGGTCACAACAACTCAAAACTTAAAAAAAAAATGCAAACACATGAAGGCAAAATCATGAATTCCAGATTATAGATATGATATGATTCTAACATAACAAAACTATTGTTGCAACTTGATTCAAAAGTTCTAACCATAATTAAATAAAATTTAAATGAAATACCAACAAAACCACACCAAAACTGTATGATCAGACTTACTAAGAATCTATTAGTGCAAATTAATCATTGGAAAGGGCAATAACTCAAGTAAAGAATTTAACCATAAATCCATAAATATTTAACTCATTCCTAACACAAACTATTATGACAGAAGCCAAACTATCAAAACAAATTAATACATAATTAGCTAAGTAAGATGAACTCAACAAGATGTCTTTACAACATTGTGAACCAAAAAATAATAAAATAGTAATAAATAAATCTCATACCAAAGACTAAAAGAAGCTTAATAAATGCACATTGTGAACCTTAAATTGGTACATGAACAACAGATACACTTGAATTTTAAAGCAACAAATAAATATATATGCTGATATGAAATGCTGAGAAGTTAATATTACAATTTTTACATCTCAAAGAAATCCAAAAGTAATACATACACCTTTATGGGTTGAGGTTTTTGGGTTGTTCTGTATGTACGTATTTAGAAGGAAAAATTACCTAAATATACGTCTTATTTTACCATAATTTCTAAAATTTCCAACCATTTTTAAAAAAATTTAAAATCCCCTCTCGGATACATTACTCACCTCTCGCTGATACATCCCTATCCCCCTCTCCATCCCTCCCCCATCGGATACATCCCTCCTCTATGTATCCGGATGTCCTATCCCCTCTCTGATACATTCCTATCACCTCTCAAATACATCCGTCCCCTATGTATCTAGATATCTGCTTATGTATCCGGAAGTCCAGTGATGTATCCGAAATCCATAAATTTTAAGGGATTTTTGTAATTTGGAAAAGAATATGGAAATAATGTAATTAGCTCTTAACACTGAGCTTTTTGAAAATTATACTATTTTGTATGTATGCTGGGTCTTTTGGTTTGTGTATTGACTGATAAGAAATAGTGGGCTGTTGAAATTGGGATTTGATGGTAATGGGCTGAAATTGGTGTGAAATTTGGACCCAAAATAGAGTCTTAGTAAGTGGCTAAATTTGCAATTGAGAAAAGGGCCAATGGATTGAAATTATAGCCAATCGAAGTTAAGGAGTTAGCCAAATTGAGTTTAATTAGTAATTCGACTAAAACTTAAATAAAAAGAATTAATTAACGAGCTTCTTAATCTTAACGAAATAAAATAATTAACTTAATTATAAGCTAATTAATTCAAAATATATAAACTATTGATTAACTAAACTAGTTAACAACATTTTTTTAAGACAGTTTTTGAATGTTTATAAAATATACTAATTATATAAAAACATAAAAAGTTATAAAAAAGATGAAAAAACTATTTTAAAATAACTTGAAAAATATTATGAATTTTATAAAATCAAGTATTTCAAATCGTTTGCAATTAAAGAGGCTCGATGATTAATTTACATTGTGAAGGGCCAAAATTGGGTGTCAACACAATGTACTGATGCCAGTTGACCTGCATCTTTTTATTATGCAAATTCAGCTACTTAGGATCCTCAACAGGAGTTTCGTTGAGATCACTTTATCCGTTCGTCAGCTTTTTAGTGAGGTCTCCTTACTTCCGGAGGACTTCCGTTTTTATGAGTTGTTAGTAGTTGCTTTTTAAGGTGTCTTGGGTCTTGTCCCGACACTCATCTTCATACGGTAGAGGCTTCATAGATAGACAATTTTGAAGAGTTTTTCAGTTTCAGATGTTTCATTTAAAACTTATGTTTCCTACACAGTATATTCAGAGAGTTTTGAGATTCAATAAACTATTGATAAAGCATTTCTTTCAGTTTGATGCTTGCATATGCTTGAGTTAGTCTTCCGCTTCTAGTCACTCAGGATGAGGATTCGCTTAGGAACTACCAATGGTTCTCGAGTGCCGACCACGTCCAGGGTGTAGGCTCGGATCGTGACAATTTAACTTAATTTTTTAAAATTAGTTTTGAAACAAAGTAGATCATAACAGAGAACATTAAAAAATAAAAGACAAATTTTTTAAAAATAGTGAACAATATAATAAAGAAAAATATAAAGCATTAAAAGTTATTTGATAATCACATGATTCGTTGTCTTTATTCATATAGAACTGGTTATGGGTAAGGAGGAGTACATTTCATTGAGGAACAATATGATAGTTGAACTTTTGTAAGATAATATGATTTAACATGTTCGAACAAGAGATCGCAATCTAAAATAATTTAAAATAATAGTTATAGTTAATATAAACTGCGCATTGTATTAACTGCGCATCGCGCGGGTGTATATATATATTCGTGACGTATTTATTTAAATTATAATTCAAACTTACAAGTAAATTTTTGTAAAGTTGAATTGAGATGAATAATGAGCAGCTATAATTATACAAGATCGATAATTGTATCATTTTAAAAGATTATAAGCTGCTCAAATCATAATTCTCGAAACACTTGACCAGGATGAAACTTCAGTGTGACTTATTGAAGTTTTGTTTAAATTTGATATAATTAGTTAATCAAAGTATATATGATCACATATTTGTTTAAGTTATATTTGAAACTTACAAGCCCTGATAAAATTGAATTGAATCGAATAGTATGATTAACACAACTAATTACGATGAAACATTCTCGAAAAAAATAATGATGATTTTGGAGGCACTTGATCAAGATGGAGCTTTAGCGAGATTTGGTGAAATACTTTTGCTTAAATTTGATAAATTAATTGATCAAAAATTGTTAGATATAATCACCTATTTATTGAAAAATTATACCTATAAAATCGAATCGAATGGTTAATACCTTTATTTACACTAGATTGATGGGTATTATTTTCATGGAACATGTTCAAGACAAATAACAATTCTAGAATCACTGGACCAGGATGAAGTCTGAGTAAACGTGTTAAAGTTTTGTTTAAATATTCTACAATTTGTTAATCAAAGTTAATATGATCACGTATTTATTTAAATTATATTTAAAACTTACCAGATATAAAATTAAATCGAATCGAATGATTAATTCCTCTAATTACATTAAGTCAATAAATGTATTATTCCAATGGAACACGTTTGAGTCTAATAATAATTATGGAAGTACTTGATCAGGATGAAGCTTAAAATGAAACTTCGTGATGTTTTATATAAAATTTGATATAATTAGTTAATTAAAATTAATAAAATATAATTACCTATTTATTTGAAGTATATGTGAAACTTATAAGTAAGACTGTCAAAAATTGAATTGAATGGTTAATAACTCTAATTATATTTAGATGCAAGAAAGGTATATTTTGACGTTGTTAAAGATTTGTTTTGCTACAACAAATTTTAACTCGCAATAGAAAATAATTATAAGCTACAAAATTTTAACACAGTGATTTATTTGTGGCTATATCATTTTGTTACGACAAATAATTATGGCTATTCAACCGCTTATTGCCACCGCTATTTAGTATGTAAAGCAAAATATTTACTTAGCCATAATATTTTATTTTAAATAACCTTTTATGGATAAAATAATTATTATTGCTACAAAAAAATTTCAAGTGTGGCACAAAATAATAATTAGCTACAAAATGTTATTATTGCAATAAATCTATAGCTATATCATTAACTTTTGCCACATTTTTTTACAACTTGAAGCAAACATATTTATTTAGCTATAATAATTTATTGTGGCTAAAATGTTACTATTGCTACAATAAGTTTCAACTCGTGGCAAAAATTAATAATTAGCTACAAAATTTTACTATAGCAAAATAATTGTGGCTATATCATTTAACTATTGCCACAAATTTTTATAACTTGAAGCAAAAATATTTATTTAATTAGTTACATCATCTTGTTTCAAATAATTTACCGTGGCTAAATAATTGCTATTGCTACAATAACTTTTATTGTGTGGAAAAACATTATAACCAGCTACAAAATTGTATTGTAGCACTAAAGTTGTAGCTATTCATATAATTAATTCTATAATTATTAGCAGTTGTAACAAAAATGAGGATTAGTTTTGCCAAATAATTTTGTGGCTAAGAAAATTTATTAATTAAAAAATAGCTACAAAATTCATTTTTTGTAGTTATTACTAGATAATTGCCATGATTTTTAAATTCATAGCTTAAATTTTATAGCTAAAAATACATTGTATTGTAGTGATGTAGTGGTTATGTTAGGGTTTATATAGAGGTGGTAGTTGGGCGGGTTGGGTCAAATTTAGGCGGGTCATAATGGGTAAAGATAAGGGTCATTTACATGGGTGAAAATCATTTATAACACCGAAATTTACTTTAAAAATCAAACTTCCCCTAAACTTTAATTAATAATCATTCTCCCCCCTCTTTCTAATTGACTTTTTAAAATGTCTATCCTACCCTTACATTATCAATCTTTATTTCTTTTTTTTAATACTTCTTTTAAAATCATAATATTTTAATATTTTAATCTATATAAAAAAATTTCTATTAAAAATATTAATTTCGTCCAAAAAAAGAGGGAAAAGATATTAATTGTGTATAAAATTTAATGTCATTTTATAATAAAACAAATGAACAGAATATAAAATAATGTTATTAATTTTAACGAAATCTATAATGTGATGCAAGTAATAAAAGCAATTAATAAAAATAAAGATAAATTTCATAACAATTTCTTAGAAGATTATCTATTTATATTATAAATAAATTTTAAATTATATTTTAAAAAATATTTCATTACTCTTTGTATTTATAGATTTTGAAACCCAAATTAATCTTTGCATTTATATATTGTAAAAAAACTTAAAATTATATTTTAAAAAATATTTCTCAGCCTAAAACCCAAATGCAAATTTATAAATGCGGAAATAAAGCAGAAAGAAATCTAAGAGCACATAAATGCGGATATGTCATTAAGGAAAAAGAGAAAGTTAAATTAATTTATTTAGAAATTAGTCATTCTATCTTAAATGGACTAATATGAGCAAACTTACGGGAGAGACATTTTGAGGCAGGAAGAACAAGGTTGTGGTGTGTTTCGGTGCACCATAACTTGGATGCAATGAAAACATTGTTGGATATTTTGTAATATATAGATGTCTTAAATTGAACAGACACATGTGTTCATGAAAGAACATGACTGTTATGAAAAGTTGTTTCTTAAGTTCTATAAATATAAGGATTCTCTAGACGTAGCCTAAGAAAAATCTGCGGACTTTGTTGTATTCTGATCTTCTTTTTAGAGACAAATGATATGAACTTTAACCAACATTTTATAAGTACTTTTCATATAGGTTTTGAGTATCAAAATTTTATTTTAATATCTAATAAAATTTAGCTTTGAAAGTTAGCGAAATTCACGACTCTCAAAAAACAAATATAACTATTTTGAAATTGAGAGAGTATTTTTGTAGTGGCTTGGCTTGAAAGATGAACCTAGGCCCCCTTTGATGAGTCACTTTACTCAAAAATTTTCTTCCCTTGACATTGATCTTAGTCAACCCCAAGTCTAAAACTATTTCTTTGGTCATCCCATTGCACATCTTGACCTTTGTGAATCCACTGTTTTGGTACCCTCACGTCCTTCCTAATTACTAATGATATTGAAAGTGTAGGCTAAAAGCTCAAATTTTGGGTAGAATAAAAGAACAAAATTATGATGTAGGCAAAATTCTTAGTTCGAGAATTTGTGCACCAAGAAAAGAAAGAGGAATGAGCTAAAAAAAAGTGTTTAAAGAACCATAAGTTTTAATTGAAAATTGCTTAGTGAAATCATAGTTGTAAACATGAAAAGAACAAAATCAAAAAATTGGTGCTAGCTTATGTTGTACACATACCTTATATGAAAAGAAGATCAAGTTTTGAATGAGTGAATGATGTCTTGCATATGCATGAGATATAAGGTGAAGATAAGTCAATAATGTGAGCAGTATGCTCGAATGAGAAGTGATGGAATTGTTAGGAGATCTCTTAGTCTCTTTGACTAAATTATACCATACTTTTTATCTGAGTCTAAGTTTAAACCCGCAAATCTTTGATAATTTTGAGCCTTGACAACCTACATAAGTGATGATTCACATATCGGGAAAGCCTATAGTTTAATGTGTGTATACTTGAATTTCTTTGTGAGAGTGAGCGAATTTGCTTGATCTATAATCCATTGAATTGATAATCATGATTGTGAGTGGTATTCTCACCTGTGTGAGTGGCATTACATCTTTTAATGAATGGTGAGGTCTTTATTTCAATTGGACTATATGAATGCGATAAATTGATGTGAATCCTTTGGAAAACTTTTGAAGGTTGATGCAATTGACTTGAGATGCTTTGAAATTGTGTTTGAATGAACTATTGTCTCTGATTTGTGCTTGAAAAAGTTATTTTAAATGAGAAAGATTTTGAAAGGAAAAAAACCTTGGCCTTTTATTGATGGTGTAATCAATTGTGCGTTTTGTTTGTATATAATTTTTTTTTGTTTTAAGTCTTTTGTTTTTAATATTATTTATTTATAGTGTGTACTTATGCAAATCTTATCTTGTATGTGGTTAAATGCAAATTCTATGCTTAGTGAGTAATTTGCTTGAAGACAAGCAATAGTTCAAGTTTGGGGGGTTGAATTGGTATTGTACCAACTTATTAACATATTCATGAATTATTTTTATGTTTTAATGCTAATTGGTGTCTCGCTGGCTTAACTGGAAGGAAATGGCCTCAAGCACCGACGAACAACTGTTGCAAAACAATTCCTGATCGACGTTCTTCGAATGTAGGTGCGACTGAAGAATTGAAGGTTGAAGAATTTGATGTCCTTGGTGGGCCTATTTTCTGTATGATAATGTTTTAATTTGCGCCGCAGGGGCCCCATTCATATAGTGTTATTGTTAATTTTTAGCCAGTTTTGTGTTACATCTCTATTGTCTAATTATTCGTACTTGCTAATTGTGCTTAGTGCCTCTAATAGGACTTATTCTCTCGATGAATATATGAGCGCACAATTCAAGATCATCTTTGTGAATTGTAGTTTATCACGATTCTTTCCCAAAGACAATAATTTTTATTGATTTGATTTTTCTTGAGTTTTTTTTGTGTCGAACGAAATTGATGTTGCTCAATGATAGATTGAGAAGAGACTTTTTAAAGAGAAAATACCAGGTTTTAGCTCATAATTTGAGTCTTATGTCATACTTCTTACAAGAGGGACCACCAAAAATTTTTGTTTGACAAAGAAAAGTTGAAAATGATTTGAAAAATGAGGAAAGAAGTGAATTTGAAACAATCTCTTGTCGTTGGTCTTATATTTTTTGTTTGGTTTTCTTATTTACAAGCGGGTGTGAACTCATTATGGTTTGTTAAAAGTCATTCAGTTCAATTGATTTCGAGACTGACTTGAGACCTTATTGGTTTGTGATGCCTTGTATGGTAAAGTTTTTGGTTAATTTTTATTTATGCATATTGTCTAAAACTTGCCTTAAAATGTACTTCAAAGTAAAATTCTAGATATGGATTGACTTGAAAAATGAACCTAGGCCTTCTTTTATAAGTCACTTTCTCAAAAAATTTCTTTCATTAACATCGATCTTAGTCAACCCCATTGAGCCTGAACCTATTTCTTTGATCACCAAGATGCACACACCTTAACCTTTTTGAATCTTCTATTTTGATATCCACATCTCCATAATTGTTAATGATGAAATTTTAGGCTAAACACCTAATTTTGGAGAAGAAGACAAGAAAGAAAACTTTCATTCTTATAGACTTTTGACATATAGTTGTTATATCCTGTTTTTAACAGCCAAAACTTTCAGTCCCTTGCCTAAATATTTGCAGTTATATGTCAAGCTAAAACACAAACAAGAATATCTCAATACGATAATAAGTTGAGCAACATAATATCTTATACTCTGGTCATTTAGTCTCGAAATTTAAGAAAGTGAATTAAATTTTGTGATCTCAAACTATAAATATATATATATATATAATGTACTAAAATTTTCTTGAATCTTATAATGTTAAATACGTCATATTAGATATTTAAATTAGAGAGTTACTTTATTTTTCCCTAAATCATACTCTTTATATGTTGCCACTATAAAAAAAATTATATATGGAGTAAAATTACATATGCTAGACCATACCATCTGAAGAGATTGGTTATATTAATGAACCAATCATGTGAATGTGTAAAAGAGGATCATAGTTCAAGATATGTGGTTTACATTTATCGAGTGTTGATTTTAATTGAACACCTAGATATATGATAAAGTGTTTTTATATAGATACTTCAGATTCAAACTTTTGAAAAAGTTTTTGCGGGTGTTCTCAAGAGTTAATACATAAATAAGTTAACCACTTAAAATATGTCATATCTTCTAATTATATGCATTAACCTCAAAAGGCCGTAAAACTTCATGTATGGTTCCAATATGTTATGCATAATCAAAGGAGGAGGTAAATTTTATTGATTAACTTATCTACAAAATGGGTGCTTATAAATACATAGTTAAACTTTTTTTTCAAAATATGAGTCATAATCTATACTTTATCATGTGTTTAAAATATTTAATTAGATCCTATTGTAGTTCAAGGGTTTATATGAAATATTTTACTTAAATAGATTAAAAAGGAAAATAAGAAGCAGCCACTAAAGTGAGAGTAAAACCATTTTAATAACATTTAAAACAACAATATGAGACAAGCATATAACTCCACTTATATCATTCTTTATATAGACTTTTCAGCTTCCTATGATGATTTTTATAACAAAGTTTTTAAGATCTTGGACAGGGGTAAATTTGTTACACACTCCAAATAGTATGTCTCAGACAATAGTCCAAACACAATTACCCATAGAGTTCCCCGTACACCAAGGGTCTGGTCATCCTTTTCTCATGTTCATTTTGTTATTTTCTTGGGAAAAAAAACAATCCTAGTAATTTGGATAGTCACACACATAAAGATGAATCTCAACTTTTTTCAATGATGTTTGGAACTCCACACATATATGATTCTCCCTATCCATGCAATGTGAGCCTTCTTTCTATCTCAATTTATGTGATATATTATTTAAATTTTGAAAATTAAACAGTTTAAATTTTGACTGTATATTCAAACATGGAATCTTTATGTATTTTGAAATAAAATGTCTATATTTGAAAACTATATGAAAAGTTTTATATGTTTCAATAATTGGTAATTCAAAATATTTAAAAGGTGTATGAAAAAATCACAGTCAAAAGAAAACTTGTTTTGACTCTCAAAATTCGAAAGATACCACATAAATTGAATCGGAGCGAGTATATGAATTCACATGAGGCTAAGCCTTTGTGCTAAACTTCACATACTCAAGTAATGAATTGAAGTAAATATCTTGCTAAGAAATACTTGTATTCAATAACATAGAGACAAACAAAAACCAATAGTACTATATAGTAGTAGTAATGGTACAATGCTACTACAACTTGGTAAAAGTTGCTATAACGACATTGTCAAAATTCAACAATATGAAACAAGTACCTCAAGATCTCACTTAGAATATTGTCCTCATTCATAGAGTCAGATCCAGAGTACTTGCCCCTCTTCTTGCATTTTCTGTTTTACCATCAACATGAGCATCTTCTATAAACCTTGTAGCCCTTGAATATGACAATGGTGCGGATAATGATAATGATAAGCTACTCCCATTATCATTATCATTATCATCAAGATTTGGTGTCACTTCATTCCTTGGCTTTACCCCTAGGTATAAATTCAAATCAACTTGATCATTATATGAAACTTTCCTTTTCAAAGGAGTTATGGTTCTTTCCAAATTTGGTGGAGAAGTAATTCCATTTCCAACAAAGGCTCTTGCTTGAGCTTTTGAAGCTATGTGAAACAACCTAGTGAGCTCACCACTAGGGCTTCCTATGGATGATCCCATTACATCTTTGATTTCATTTCTTTGTAAAGTGGATCTTTCATTGATGAAAGAGGGAATCCTTTGCCCCATTGTGTTGCTAGGCATCCAATTACCATGACAATTCCAAGAAGCATCTCCATACCTTGAAAAAGAGAAGAAAGAAAAAAAAAAGAAATTACTATTTATTTGCAATAATTGATCGACGCGATGAAGTGTAAAAAAAATTCTACAAATATTAATTTTTTAATCCATAATTTCAAAAGTATAGTTAGTTCAGTGTCAAAGATTGTGAAGATTGAACTAATCAAGTTTAAATTTTAGATCCGTGTCTCTGAGAGATGAGAGAGTAGATGAGGGAATTAAAGAGAAAGGAAAGCAAGAAAGATGTGAATCATATGCATTACATACCTAAAAGTTGAATTGATCCTCTGATGGTAAGTAGGGAACCTAGGGAATTGGATCATGTTGAATATATTTGGATCTCCACCTTCCATAAAAAGCTTGTGATGATGTCCAATCCCTGTGGGAAAGAAGTTGGAATCTTTAAGATTTACTAAGACAACCCTAAATTTTGAAATTAACAAAAATATGTATAATAATAACAACATATATACCTTGACTTTGGTCATCTATCTTCTTGCTTCTAAACATCTATGAGAAACAAATCCAAAAGGAAAAAGAGTTAATTAGAGAAGGGTAAGCATTTATATATGCTAAGCTTTAATTTCTTGGTTAAGTGATTGATTTTGTATAGTAGAAATTCTAATCTACCTGCAAATGGCTCTTGACATGAGCAATGTTGAGTCCTTTGATGTTCATCATTTGTAGAACTAGCTTTGGTGTTGCTCCTACACCAAAAAGAAGCAAATGAGATAATTAAGACAAATCACCATTGAACGAACGGTGTAGTCATCTCATCTAAAAACTTAAACTGTTAGACAGAATTCACAATCAAAGGTTAATACTTACGATCTTGTCCACCAAGTCTTTCCACAGCATGAACAAATCGAAGATGGAGTTCAGGAGTCCATCGGAGTCTAGCCATCTTGGATCGAACATAAGGTCTCACACATGGCTTGATCTTTTCACTCTCTTCAAGTGTACTCTCACTTGAGCTTCCTCCATCCTTGAACTTGCTCGAAACGTTCTCCTCAAGTACTTCATCCTCATTTTCCCCAAAATTAGAACTTGTCTTGGAATTGCATCCAGTCTCACCACTATCCTCCATCATTTTTCTTAAAAGTTTATCTTATTATTTTAGCATCTCTAGTGATGAATTATATTCTTGATGAATTAGGGTTTCTTACAAACAACATAGATCTAAAGTAACCTTAAGAAGGGGAAAATTCCATAGATTGAGGTTGGAAAATGAAAATGAAAATGAAAGTTACAGTTCTACTTAGAACAAATGGGAAAAATCAAACCCTAGAGACTTGTCAAAATAGGAAGGAAGACTCTCTCTCTCCCTCTCTCTCTCTCAGCAATTATTTATCTAACTCTAAATTAATTAATTAATATGTATCCATGCATACATGCAGGATTTATAATGGATGATGCACATGATATAATACCATAATTAAATGGATTAATATAATGTCAGCCTCATAGACTATTCAGGATATTCCATTTACACGTTCAAACTAAGTTATGTTTCGAATGAACACCTCAACTTCTAATTATAAAATATTTTAATTAGACAATTTCGATTCAGTTTTGTAAATAAAAATAATTGTGTGTGTTTTCATTTATTTATCAGATAGCTGAGTTAGTCATATTAAACATGTCATCTTCGTTAATTATACACATCAATCTCAAGTAGAAAATATTTAGGATTTTACGACTTATTGAGGTGAATGTTTAAGGTTAAAGGAAATGACAAATGAAATGAGAACACGCATAAAAAAATAATTTTCAACGTGAACCAAAAAGTCTAATTGAAATACTTTATTAAAAATTAAATTGCTCAATTAAAAATATGATGTAATTTAAATGTTTAAATGAAATATGTATTAAGTCTAAATAAAGCTTGAAACTAATTGCGTGAAGGAAGAAAAAGACATTACATCATGTGAGGCCAGCTCTACGTTGTAAGGCATCTATACAAAAGCAGGTTGTCACGAAAAATGCCCATTTAGTGTTTTTATAAAATAAAAGGAAGAAAAGGTTTCTTTTTTCATAAATACAACATATAATAATACTCCTTATCCTAATTTTAATTATGAGACATTATTGTCTTTTGAGACATCATGAAATACTCATTTGACATCATTTCATTAATAACTTTATATCCTAATTTTAATTATGAGACATTTTTGTCTTTTGAGACATCATGAAGTACTCATTTGACATCAGTTCATTAATAACTTTATATATATATAATACTTCCTGCAAGCTTCAATACACAAATAGAAGGGACATCAAGAAAAAATACAAAAATACAAAAAAAGGAATATGTTAAAGAAAAAATAAAGAAAAAAAATTATATATATATATATATATATTATTTCAAGAAAATTTGATAGTTAAAAATAAATTTTGATCATCTTAGGAAAAGAGAAAAGTTTTAAGTCTTTTTTTTCCATCTGATTGAAAAAATCCAAAGAAATGGGGAAGGTTTCAGCATTGGAATGGTCTTAATTAACTCCTGAATATTCAGACAATAAAAAGAAAAACAGAAAAGATAAAATTGAGACGTTTATGAATTCCATTCAACTTCATTTACTTGATCGAACAACCATAAACTAGAGAGTCTTGACTAATTTGAAAGGACTGTTCGACCAGGAAAATGAAGTTAAAAAGAATTCATAATTATCTTAATCTTATTTTTTTTTCGTTTTTCATTTTATTGTCTAATTATTCAAGAGCTAAGACCATTTCAATGCCCAAACCCTCCTTATTCTTTGGATTTTATCAATAAGATGAAAAAAAAAAGACTTATATTTTTTCTTAAGATGATCAAAAATTATTTTTAATTATCAAATTTTCTTAAAATAAAGATGTTGAGAGGGGAGCTTTCGAAATTTATTCGAAATTTCAAAAAAGAATGAAATTATTCCTAAAAGCAACAATAGAAATAAATAAATAAACAAAGACACATTGATAACTTCATATCAAGAAGTAGAGAGGCTGGTTACTCAAGTTGGCTTTGATTTAATACTTATGGTTTCAGCTTTTATAAGGTTGAAATTGGTCAAGTATAGAAAAATAATAAATATGCTGCTTTCTTTTTGTTTTTTTTCCATTAGATTTCCTTGCCTTAATATTTTTTCTGTATTTCAAGAAAAAAAAAATATGGCAAGTTCATTACTTGAGAGCTATTTTAAGATTGAAATTGGTCTAAATACATAAAATTAATAAATATGCTGATTACTTTTGTTTTTTCTATTAGATTTCCTTACCTTATTCCTCCTCCATGAAAAAAAAACATGGTTAGTTCATTACTGGAGAGCTTTTTTAAGATTGAAATTGGTCTAAATACATCCTCTCTTCTCTTCGTTCCTTTATAGTTGTCATGTTGCATTTTTCGAGAGTCAATTTGACTAATTTTCAAAGCTAAATTAGATTACATTTATTGGATATTTTAAAATAAATTTTTAGATTTTCAAAAACTATATGGAAAGTACTATAAATTGCAACTTTTTTCATATCGATATGATGAAAAAATAAAATCTTAAAATGCTAGTCAAAATTCATATGGTTTGACTATAAAAAAAAGGAAACTATGACAACTAAAAAAAGAACAAAGAGAGTAAAAAATAATAAATATGCTGATTTCTTTTGTTTTTTTCCATTAGATTTCCTTACCTTATTTTCCTACATTTCAAGAAAAAAAGAATATGACAAGTTTATTACTGGAGTGCTTTTTTAAGATTGAAATTGGTCTAATAAATAAAATAAAATAAAAATAGGTTGATTTCTTTTGTTTTTCCCATTAGATTTCCTTACCTTATGTTGATGTATCTTTATCAAATTAATTTTTCAATAATTTTCATTCTTTTTCACACTACAACTAATATAATATATATGTCAAATTAACACATTAAACTTTGTATCCGTTAAAACATGTATTTTTTATCATACTTCCGCCATTTACTTTTACTTGTTACATTTTAACTTGGTACATCCATTAAGAAAACAATAATTAACATGATTATTTTACCACACTATCCATATTAATTAATGTTTAGTATTAAAATTTGAAAAATAATTTGATAATAAGTAATTAATGCTAAGATCGTAAAATATGGAAAAAAAAATAATTACTCTCTCCTTTCCTATTTAGTTTTCACCATTTTAGGTTTCACGCCCCTTAAGAAATTAGGTAACTTTACCATTGTACCCTTATTTAATGTGTTTTTGAAATCAAGCTTTCAATAAATGAACATATATAAATTAATTTACTTTGATTAACTAATTTAACCAGTGAACATGAATTAATTACTTAGTCTTTCTATGTTGGACACATTTATTCTTTCAAGGCTAATAATATTTAAAGGGTAAAATATGAAGAATAGTGTCATTTATGCATTTGATTTTGTGAAATGACAAATATTAAGGATCATCTCTTTTTAGTAAGGACGACATATAAATAGAAACGGAGAGAATATTTTTTCTTGATATGTTAAAAGAAAGTTAAACTCATAAAAGTGTAAATCTATTTTTGAAAAATAATGAACAAGTAAAAGAAAACGGAATGGTTAATTTTTTCTTGGTACTTCATGGCTATTATTGTGGAGAAAAAATATGCATTGCATGGTTAATTATTTCCAAAATATTGTGTGGACTGCTTCAAGCCCTTCAACTTCGTTGAAAAACATACCTATTGTTTAACAAAAAAACAACATAAAATAGTCTTTTATCTATTGACTGCGTCTCGATAAGTCAAAAATATTTTTTCATTTTATAGAAATGAGTCTTGGGACCACCATGAATGAAGATTGAAAGATTGAAATTATTAATTATCCAATATTTTATGCCATCAATACCAAAAGATTCCAATATAAATTTAGAAGATTTTTCTAAATTTTACTGCTCTTTCACATTGGAAAGAAGGAAATTTTCGTTTCTTAAATTTGTCCCATTTGATCTATTTTAATTCTTGAGCGACTTCATTGTCCTTCCACTTGACAAACTTATTTCTTATCAAACATGGCCCAGTATTTGATATAACGTGATGTTTAACCAAATTATATCTCCACCATTTCGGCCTTCCTCTCAATAATCATATACTTTAATGATTTTAGAGATTTTCATGTGATGACCCGACACTTCATCATGTTATATATATAGGTGCAATATGGAATAAAATTATCTATGTAAAAGTTTACGTAAGAAAGATGTCTAGCCTTAGTGGAATATTCTAGAGAAATATGGAGATTTTCCATGGTAAATTCTAGAATATCATAGATTTACATAAAAGTCCTCGGAATATTCAAGGATTGTAGAGTATTCTAAAGAAGGGACTTATTTGTAAATATGTAGAAACTTGTTTAACAATTACATTATTATTTACATATTAGCCTCTAAGTAAGTAGTATAAATTAGAGGGACATCCATTTGTGAAATCATCAAGCAAAAACCAATTAAAGTTCTCTACACAATTCTTCCTAACAATTCTCTTGTGTTCTCTCTTTCATTCTCTTAGTGATTCCTAGAGTTTTGGGCTAACTTGGCATAGCAAGATCGTGAGCAAGTGGTGCAAAAAGACTAAGAATGTGACATTTAGTTCTAATCCCATACTCATTATTAAAAAGAATGTTAACGTGCTTATCACCACTATTCATTATTAAAAAGAAAATATATTTATAACTCATGAAAATGAACCAAATATCACATGAGGGGCTTTTAAGAAAATTTTAAATAAATAACAGTGTATTTTATTTAATAGCCTATACTAATTAATCGAGTTTATCTGTGGATTTTTCAAAATCGACGGATAAGTCGGTTGTCCCTTGGTTCTAATCGATCCACCTAACTAGCTTCTCCGTTCATCCTTTATTTGCCATGGATGTCCGAATGGAAGATAACCTAGAAATTACTTTTGCCAGAATAATTTCTATTATAACATGTTATAGTAATGTAGTTAACAATAATTCTACAACTCGCACGGCCTGTCTCGTTGTGGTATTATGCATTTTGATTAAATTTCTGTTTTATCTTTGGAGAAATTAATCTACAACCTCGGGTACTTGAGGGGATTAAATTTCTTAAGCTTGTTAGTTCCTGTATTCAGGTTAGTAAAACAGAAACAGAAAAAGATGAAAAAAAATAGAAAATAAATAATTCGAGTCCTACAAACCAAGACTTGTTGTCATAGGCTTTAGACAATAAGAAGACATTGATTATTTTGACACATAATAGCTACTAACTAGGATTACATCAATTCAGATGCTAATAGCGCTAGTTGTGATATATGGCCTTCAAATTCGTCAAATGGATGTAAAAACCGTCTTCTTGAATGGAGAGTTGGAGGAAGAAATTTACATAGAACAGCCCGAGGGCTTCGTAGTTCCTGGGAAAGAAATGAAAGTGTGAAAACTTGTTAAGTCACTCTATGGACTAAAACAAGCACCAAAATAATGGCATGAAAAATTTGATCAAACCATATTGGCAAATGAATTTAAGATCAATGAATGGAATAAATGTGTTTACATTAAAGACACTCCAAATAAAGAGGTCATTGTATGCCTATATATGGATGACATGCTGATAATGAGCAATGACATTGCTAATGTAAAAGCTACTAAGCGTATGCTCGCTAGTAAGTTTGATATGAAAGACCTAGGAGTTGCCGATTTGATATTGAGAATTAAGATTCAAAAAACTCCTCACGGTCTAGCATTGTCTCAATCTCATTATATTCGAAAGGTACTTGAAAAATTTTAGTACTTGAATTTCAAAAGGGCGAAGACACCAATTGACTTGATCTTGCTAAGAATAAAGGTGAAAGTCAGTCTCAATTGGAGTATGCCAGAGTATTGGGAGGTTTGATGTACATCATGAACTGTCACGACCAGATATAGCCTGTGCTATAAGTAAGCTGAGTCGATACACAAGTAATCCCAATCAAAATCATTGGATGGCAATGAAAAGGGTTTTGGGTACTTAGATGATACTCAAAACTATGCTTTGCATTACAACAAATATCCAGCAGTTGTTGAAGGATATAGTGATGCAAATTGGATTACTAGGTCAAATGAAACTAAATCCACAAGTGGATATGTTTTCACTGTTGGTGGAGGAGCAATTTCTTGGAAATCATCCAAACAGACATGTATTGCTCGCTCTACAATGGAATCAGAATTCATAGCCTTAGACAAGGCAGGTGAAGAAGATGAATGGCTCCAGAATTTCTTAGAAGATATTCCATTTTGGCCCAAACCTATGGTCCCTATATGCATACACTGTGATAGTCAAGCTGTAATAGGAAGGGCTGGAAGTGTTATGTATAACGATAAGTCTCGTCACATATGATGGAGACATAACACTGTTAGACAACTACTCTCTAGTGGAATTATCGCTGTTGACTATGTGAAGTCAAAGGATAATGTGTCGGATCCACTTACAAAAGGCCTAACTAGAGAAGGAGTTGATAGATTATCAAAGGGAATGGGACTATGGCCGAGGACAAGTCATTGTGGCAGTAACTTTACCTAGAAGACTGGAGATCCCAAGATCTAGGTTCAAGGAGATCAAACAAAGTCATTAATGACGGTTCAACATTGTCAAAAATTATTTTATGGTCCATTCTCATGATGAGACAATGTTCAGTAATCAGGATAAAGGCATTAGGACTTTTTAATGGTTTCTAAGTTTGATACAGGGTATATCAAATGGTGTATCTACGGGATAACACATTTAGAAATCACCTATATAAGTGTGAAGTGTAAGCCGCTTCAAGGAGAATCCGGTAAGGCCAGTTCTCTACGCACATATAAACCAAGACGTGTTCATGGCTGAAACGAACAAAACAATAAGAACCAAAAACAGTTCAAGGGTTGATTGTGTTACTTATGTTGTCTAGATATACACCAAAGGTTGACGGTTCAAAGATATCAAATCTACCGATTGACCGAGTATATCTGATATATGTTCACTATGGAAAGTTCACTATGGAAAGTTCAAAGGGAAACCCACTTATCCAGATGCAATCAATCCTTACTTACGAATCACACAATTTTTCATGCATATGTTTTAACAATAGTCATTCCCTATTCATGTGGGGGATTATTGGGTTTTAAAGGTGTGAATAGGAAATGAAGAGTCGTGACTCTCCTGAAGGGTTGTGACTTTACCGAAGGGTTGCGACCTTTATGAAATGTTGTGTCTTTTCTAAAGGGTTGTGCCTTTTCCAAAGGGTTGTGACCTTTCATGAAAGGTTGTCCCTTTTCCAAAGAGTTGTGACATTTCCGATAAGGCACAATTAACACATTTTCATACTACCCTTTGTTGGCTATAAATCAAGAGGTTTTCTCTCATTTTTCAAAATGAAAATTTTCCTTCTTTTGCATATATTTTTTTACAAAACAAAATAGAGTCTATGTGTGATTCGTTGCTGTATTTTTGAGTTCGCTGAAGTTATTGAAGTTTGAGGTACCGCTACTTCTTTAACAGGTTAATCCGTTTTATCTCGGGAGAAATTAATCTACAACCTCGAGTACTTGAGGGGATTAAATTTCTTAAGGATACACCGTGGGTTCTGTGGACTCGGATTATTTATTTTCTGTTTTTTTCTTTTTCATCTTTTTCTGTTTCTATTTTACTAACCTGAATACAGGAACTAACAATAAGAAAATGCTTATAAAATAAATATATGACTTCTCTAATAAATTTGATGCGAGACAATAATGTAACTTTATAAATGCTAATAAAATAGAAATAATAATAACAAACATGAAAAGAGCTATACAAGTGTAACACAAAGAGAAATTGAGAGGTATAGGGTTCTTACTTTAGGTTTTGATATTTTGTATAATGTGAAGTTATGAACTCAAAGTCACAATGAAGTGTGAATTGAAGGCTAAGAACAAAGACAGTAACTAGTAAGGTATTGAGATTAATATTTAATATTTATGTATAGGTAAAAATAGTAAATTCCTAGTCTTAATGGGTTATCGGTTTACCCAATAACCCAATATAAAAAACCAATAACGAACAGATAACCCGATAATTATTTTTTATAAAACCATTAAAAACTCATTAATCCAATAACCCAATAGCAATAAATCAATAACACTTTTTTTGGTTCGATTTATCGATCGGTTTGGTTTTTGCACATCCCTACCTAAAAGACACTATCAATCTTGTGTTTTTCTACAATTAATGCATACTTATTATCATTAATATTAATAATTAATATAATTAATTAAGTATCTTTTCTACCAAAAAGAAATATAGCTTTTACTTAATTATTGGTATACAAATGTGTTTCGTATAAATATCGAATATGAATATATATTATCTTATAGTGCTGACACACAAGTGTACCATGTCTTGCTGTATGTGATGTTGATCTCTATAACACATAAAGAAAGGAAAAGGATGAATTTGTTTTTGCATGTTTGCAGCTTCCTTTGCGTCGGGAATCACGGGCTTTGTTCCTACCCTAATCTTGGGACCTACCCACCTTTACTTAATTATATATATATATTTTTGGAACTCCGAGCACTCGGTAAACCCTCCACTTCGTAATAGCCTGCAAATCATATTGGGCATGTAAACTGTACTAGGCAAGCCCTATACGACAGGCTCGACTCAGAAGGCATGCATTTACGGGGATAAACGTATTGAGAGAATTCGAATGTGAACTTGGGATCACTGTAGAAGACCGTAGAACTGTTGTCCAACTTGTGGATTCGTTGGAAGGTATCTGTTGACGCTTCAAGAAGTAATTATTGAATTAAATTTCAGAAAGTTTATGTGTTATAGCATAAACGTATTGATTATCTATTATTCATGTAAGCAATATGATTCTGGTATGCTTCTGCTGTGTATATAGTTTTCCAACAGTAAACTGTACTAGGCAAGCCCTATGCGACAGGCTCGACTCAGAAGGCATGCATTGATGGGGGGATTGATTTCGAGTCATCCGTGTGGATGACCACCCTCCAAACCAACTGAGCCATCCCGGAGGATTAATTATATTATATAATTAGTTATTAATAAATATACACATGACTTAATTCTTGAAAACACAGCTATATATACTTAATTTGGGGTTTTAAGTATGAAGGAATAAAATCAGTGTCGTAGTTGGCTACGTGGTTTAATTAGTTGGAAATTATGGAATGACTCAGCAAATACCTAATATAAGCATTATGCAATATTAGGTTTGATAAAGTTGAATCTCAAAAATTAAAGATTAATTAAGGGATTAGTCAATGGTTAAAAAAAGAACATAAAACTAGCCCGATATGTACAAATAATATAGTTGAATAAAAACATATGTGAACTCAATAGTCAAAGGAAAAGCCTATATGAACAAAAGGTTAAATATATAAAACAAAATAATCAATATTTTAATAAGAAATATAAATTGTTTCAGAAGTTTATTTTTCTTTTCTTGTAATTTTATTTCACAACAATAAGGATATATTTCGTACTTTTATAAAGACGAAACTCAAACAAATTTACATCCAAATCCAATTCCAAGGTAGTCATCAAATTTAAGGAATTCTTTGAAATTCTATTAAGCATTATTTGTGCTTAACAACTAACACTACTGCAAATTTACTATTTCTCCAATGAAATTTCGGGAAAATGTCTACCGGCTTTTCTCACTGATATTTTGATTGAGTCATCTCAAATAGAAAAAAAATTGAAATATTTTCATACAGGTGCAGTAAATGGGGTTGGTCTTTCCTTAACCAGATGTCTCAGGTTTGAGCTCTGGACATAGAAAAATTCTTGGTAAGGAATGCTACCTCCGAACGGGCCCCTACCCGGTGTGAATCCAGAATAGTCAAACTCTAATGCAGGTACTGGACACTTAATGAGAAACCCCCAAATAAAATTTTTTCATACGGAAAGTTTAGGAAGCTTCCCACTATTTTAGTGAGAATTTGTTTTCTACCATGCATTTTTTCAATGAGCTTATTATATGAAAAATGAGTGAAAAAATTATGTTTTATAGTATAAATTTGCTCACTAATTCGCTATGGGAAAAGCTTTTGTTTCTATTATTACAAAAGCAAAAAGAACTTGATGATCGACAGCTTTTGAATTCTCCTCAAGTGTGCTGGCGCCTGGCGTGGTATTTTGTGTTAGGACCGAAATAATTAGGTGTCATGCGGAAGCTAGCAAAGCAAACCTCAAGAGGCCACGAGTAAGAAGATAAATGAGAAATATACCAAAATACACAAAGATTTAACATGGTTCAGTCAACCGACTTACGTTCACAAAGGAGATGAGCAATCCACTATATAAATATGAGAGTACAAAATATTAAGAGAAATAACATCAACCAATTCACTCGGAATACAAGGAGGTTCACACAAGTGATAACGTATCACTTGTGTTCCACAAATTCTGCCCCCTAACTAAAACTCTCAAAACCCTAGGACTACATTGTAAAGACTGATTAAAGGAACAAACCTCTATTTATAGAGTCCAAACCTTTTCCTACAAGAAAAAGACTAGCCAAATATGGAGACTTTATGTTTTCCTTATAGGAAAAGGAAAACCTATTTATGGTAAGTAACTCAAGGCAAATAATACCCAACAAATCTCCCCCTTGACCTGAATTTCTGACAAAATAAATTTGTCCACCTTCTTCACATACCTTCAACAGTTTGCATCTCCTCTACAAAATCTATGTCTCAACACAGAGAACTTTTCTGAAACAATTTCTCCAACAAAATCTTCATTACTGTCAAATATGTTGCGGCTAGAACTACACCTGCCAAGATGAACACCCATTTTTAACTTGGTTCAACCATTGCACCATCGAACCACTGAACCTTGCTCCATCATTGAACCATTGAACCTGGCTACATCATTGAACTTGACTCCATCATTGAGCCGTTGAACCTGGACCATTGAACCTGGCTCTGATACCACTTGTTGGGACCGAAATAATTAGGTGTCATGCGGAAGCTAGCAAAGCAAACTTCGAGATACCACAAGTAAGAAGACAAACGAGAAATATACCAAAATACACAAAGATTTAACGTGGTTCAGTCAACCGACCTACGTTCACAAATGAGATGAGCAATCCACTATATAAATATGAGAGTACAAAATATAGAGAGAAATAACCTCAGCCAATTCACTCGGAATACAAGGAGGTTCACACAAGTGATAACGTATCACTTGTGTCTCACAAATTCTGCCCCCTAACCAAAAACTCTCAAAACCCTAGGATTACATTGTGAATGCTGATTAAGTTAGAAGGAATAAGCCTCTATTTATAGCATAAAAAATGCCTCTATTTATAACCCAACATTTTGGAGCTGTGAATGAAAGACAAAAAAAGGCATAAAAAAGTATTGTTCTTCTTTAACAACTATATTACATATATGTTATTGTGTGTTCATTATATATAAATCACGGGCTTCTTGAGTCTAGTGATGATAAAATGGTTGGCCCTAATTAATTAATCATCCTTTTAACTAAAAAAAACATTATGATAATTAAATGCAAATGTTATCTATATGTGGCTCGTGGTGACACAAAAAAATATCAAGTATCAACTACTTCATTATTTGTTTTTGGTTTCTAATATTATTTGTGGATGAAATTGAAAGTTTGGTTTATCAACTACTATAAATATTGCATGAGAAGTTCTGAATATGTAGTTGCATAATAAATGAAAAAAGAAATTCGATTTTATTCTTTTAAAAGATGTTCTTGTTTCTTATTTTTGTTTCACTATAGTCACTTTTTGATATCGAATTTAATTATAAATTGTTCATTTGGATATATAGAAAGAGTTTCACTTAATTAATAGTATTAACTTTTAAAATATTATTTGTAAGGTAAGGTTAAAATAATTATGTGTTGTTTCATCTTTAATTAGAGGTCTCAGGTTCAAGCTTTGAGTATGAAGAAAATTTTATTAAAAGTACCACCCCAAATGGTCTCTACAGTGCGTGATTCGAATTTAATCAAAGATCTAATGTAAATTTCGAACATCATAATTAATTCCTTAAATAAATATGTTATTGGTAAAAGTAGTGATATTGTTCTGAAAATATTCACTGCGGCACACCATCCAGTGAAGTCAACCCATCCAAAACAAGTTGTCTTATTTTCCATTATACACTAATTTTTAATTAATATTATGTAATATAACATAAAAATATATATGTTAATTAGATGTATATATATAATTGGTGTTTTATATAAATAAAATAATTGACATAGGAATATGTGTGCCTATTAATGCGGATCTAGCATTCTTTGAGAATGAGCATGTCTGTCGTCTTTTGCTTCTTATTTTAATGTATATTAATAATTAATAATTTTCTCATAATTTTAATCCTTATCGATCATCGTAATCAAATTTCAACAAATAATTATTCTAATAATCATCATACATGATGCATGTAGTATTCTTACATCATGTATACTTCATACTTGTGTATGTATACATGTTGGACATTTCAATATATAGTAAAGCATATGAAATTTTACGTATTAATTTATGCGATAAAGATAGAAGGTTAATAGATAGTTGAACATCGTCTTATTTTTTTTATTTGTATTATTATTACTCTCCTACTATTTTAATCTTAAATATTTTTTTACTGTTATTTTTTTATTATCTTTTACTTTGGTTATTGTATTATTTATTATTGCTACTATTTTTTTCTCATTATTTTTAGCATGACTTTTTAACTATTTTATTTTATTTTCATATTATTTTTATATGTGTTACATGGACTGAGGATCGATAAAAAGCAGTCCCTACGCCTACATAATGTAGGAGTAGCACTGTGTACATACACTATCCTCTTCAAATCCTAGCTACTTGTGAAATTACACTATGTACATTATTGTTGTAATTTATGTGTACAGATAGTATATATACTACACAAGAATATATTATTATTATTATTATTATTATTATTATTATTGATTAGCAAAATACTTCACAGTTCACACCAAAATTGTCCAAATTTTTATGATGATTGAAATTATATTCCATTATATTTTAGAGCTTTGTTAGGATCAAAACAACTGCAAAAAAATTTGCTAACCACAGGGATATAAATATCCCCTATAAAATAACCAGGAATAAACTTAAGAAATTTTGTCTTTATCATTTTCACTTGATAATACTTAATTATACAACAATATATTATGACACGCAAGCATTACAATAAAAACTATAGTTGTGTACTTGTTTTTTTTCATTTTCTTTATATAGTTGTGTTTATTTTTATTAGTATAGAAACATTTGTTACACCAGATTGAGAATTAATCCTTTCAAAAAGTCAAAAGGTTATATTTTTTTTTAAATAAAAAATGAATAGCTGATGGAATATGTTAGATAGACCTAAAGCTGAGTGCCAACGAATTTCCTTCAAATTTCAAGCTTAGAATCAAATAAATCATGTCTCATTTATCCAGTTTGCTGCTATATATCAATCAGTTGAATTTTTTTACGGAAAATTAAGCCATTACAATAAAAATAATTTTAAGTGGCAATAAATATGCATATTAATAAAAAGTATTAAAACTTTTACCAGCATTAAATATTTGTCATTGGATCCAATGTTGTTATAGATTTTAGGGGCATTTACAAAGAGTGTTAATTTTCACCAAAAAAACATATTTAACAACAATTAAGCTATTACCATTAATTAATTACCGCCAAAGATCATTTTTGGTGTAAGTAATATTGATAGACCTTCAACTATTGAAAATTTTTGGTGATTAAGTATATTTAATTTTTTAATTAATTAAAATGCATTTTTCTTCATCTGCATTGTGATCATTTTTTGAAATTTTATCGAATTATTAGTTGTTAAACCATTTCACTACCAATATGTTATATTAAGTTTTACGATTACTTTATATTTGAGAGTAATTTTGTTTTTGTTTTTAAAAATAGTCTATAATTATAGCAAGGACTAAAATTAGAATTCATAATTGATAGACTAAAAAATATTATTATTCTATTCTTGAAATTATTAAAAGTCTTCATTCAGCACAATGAGTTACTCCTTCCGTCCACTTTTTATTGTCATGTTGCGCTTTTCGAAAATAAATTTGACTAATTTTCAAAGTTAAATTAGATTACATTAATTTGATATTCAAAAAATTTAGATATTTAAAAAGTACTATAAATTGCAATTTTTTGCATATCAATATAATGAAAAAATACATCGTAAAATGTAGTCAAAGTTCTTATAGTTTGACTCTAAAAAGGAAATTATGATAATTAAAAGTCGACGGAGTGAGTACATTTTTAAAAACAAAAACAAATATTTATCTCCATTAACAAATGTCTAAAGTTTGACAAATTCGAACTTCTAGAGATATTCCAAAAAATACTTATCTTCTGCATCAACTGAAGACAAAATTTACAGACAATTTCCACTTTTATGTTTGTCTTTATTTTCCTCAGTTACATCTCCTTTTCTAGTCCATGTACTTCCCCTTTCCAAGTTTTTTTCCCCTATCCTTGGGAAAAAAGTTAAAAGAATAACAAAGTAGATATTTATATATATATATATATATATATATATATATATATATATATATATATATATATATATATATATATATAACATGATATACTAACAGGTTCAGATTTATTGATCATATGAAATAAATTACTCTAATATTAATTTTTGTTTAGAAAAATTAGAATACACATTAGTATATGTTAGGGTAGTTGTAATATAAAGGGATATTTCCACATTGGTGGGAGAATCCATTCTTTAGGTCCTTTTAAGGCCTAGTCCATTTAGTCTATTTAATAGAGTAAGTCTACTTGTATATTTAATAACAATATATATCTAAATGACTTGGACTTGGGGCTGGGGCTTGGGTCAGGTTGGATATTTAATTAAATTTATTTTTTCGTAGTTTATTTTGAACAAATTGTTTATTTAAAATTTGAATTTAATATTTAAATTTTAAATGAAACAAGAACTTTTGTATGTTCAAATAGGGAATAACAAAAGTTTTGTTTTTTCAAAAAAGGGAGTAACTAAAGGTTGTGATTGTTCATGAAAGAACATGACTTTTATGAAAAGTCATCTCTGTTCATGAAAGAACATAACTTTTATGAAAAGTCATTTCTTAAGTTCTATAAATACGAAACATTCCCAGAAGTAGCGAATTCAATTGTATATATGTTTCTGGCTTTGTTGTATCCTGATAGAGAATTGTTTGTCATTCCTAAAAAGAATATACAGGCAATAACTCTTGAAAGATAGTGATCTTTCACGCCTCAAAGCTTTTAATTTCTTTGTTAATTTTTCTTCTAACAGTATATTCACGTCAAAGGCATATATACGTGTTTCATTCTCATGCATTTTTGTGGTGCCGACACTCACTCAATATGTAAGCTGCCTCACCTTTTTCTATATGTATGTAATATATATATCATTTTTAATGTTATGATCACATATTATATGACATGACATATTATATTAAATTGAATATATGTGAATATTGTAAAAGGGTAATATTACAGGTGTTATCCAAAATAAGAAAGAAATTATTATTGATAAAATCCCCAAAACAAACACAAAGTGAAGTGTATTTGTACAGGCTGATATTGATATTGAAAGTACAAGACTTGATATTAAAGTGTATTTAAAAGACTTGTTGAGTAAGGGGTTTATAAGACTTAATGTTTCATTCTGGGGGTGCTTCTATATTATTTGTGAATCAAATGGATGGGTTTAACCGGATGTGCGTTGATTAATGACAAATTAATAAAGTGACCTTAAAGAATAAGTATCATATTACGCACATTAATGACTTGTTTGACCAGTCTTAGTGTGCTTTACTATTTTCAGAAATTGACTTGAGTTAAGTTATCACCAGTTGAGGATTAGGATTTAGGATATCTTTAAGACAGCCTTTAAAACTCGATATGGTCATTATGAGTTTCTTGATATGTTCTTTGGATTGAGTAATGGCCCGACGACAAATGTGGAGTTAACAAATGGGTGTTTTGACACTACTTGGATTCATTTATGATAATGTTCATCAATGATATTTTAGTTTATTCACACAGCAAGGAGGAGAATGTACAACACTTGAGAATTGTGCTCCAAAGGTGAGGGATAAGCGGTTGTACACTAAGTTTTCAAAGTGTAAATTTTGGCTCAGTTCAATGACATTCTTGAGGCATGTGATGTCCAAAAATGGTATCACGGTAGATCTATCGAAGATTGAGGCAATTTGGGATTGAGCTAGGCCCACATCACCTACTAAGATTCAGAGTTTTATAGATTTGACAAGATACTATAGGTAGTTCATGAAGGAGTTCTCTTCAATTATATCTACTTTGACCAAATTGACTCAGAAGAATGTTGTTTTTCAGTGGTCCAATGAGTATGAGGTGTGCTTTAAAAAGCTCAAGATTTTATTTAATTCAACTCTTATTTTGACTTTATCTATGGAAGGTAAAGGCTTCACAATGTATTATGATTTTTCACGAGTTTGTATTAGTTGTGTTTTCATTCAAGGAGGAGAAGTTATTGCTTATGCTTCAAGGCAATTTAAGATTCATGAAAAGAACTACCCTACTCATAACTGAGAGTTGGCAATGATAGTATTTTATTTAAACTTTTGGAAGCATTACTTATATGGAGTCCATTGTGAGATTTTTACCAATCATCGCATAACCTACACTACATATTCAACCAAAAAGATCTGAATTAGAGATAACAAAGGTGTTTAGAGTTTCTTGAAAACTACCATTAGATGACTATCTTTTATCACCCAAGAAACGCCAAAACGTTGGCGCATGCAAAGTTATGCATGATTCGAGATAAAGTTTCTAAAAGTGAAGCTAAGCAATTAAGTCTACAAAATCTGAGAAAGATTAAAATTGATATATATATACACTTGTTTCAAATAAAAAATTAAACCTAAAAAATATGTCTGCGAAATATGTATGTCATATTGTATATCATATATATATGGATATCACTACGACATGTGCATGTTGTATATCCCACAAAAAATTTTAGGGAGATACACAACTACATGTTAATATGTTATACAGGAGATAAGCAGATATATTGGTTTGATATACAATGATATACATTGAATTAATCTCAAGTTCTCGATTGAAAATTTAGCTCAAATTCACCTAAAATCGTCTCTAAACACATCCAAAATTAATTTCCAAGCTCCTTAAATATTTTCAATAAAATACATATCACTTAACTGAGATACATCTCAAATACACGTATCAAAAAAAAAATTGAATCAAAGCTTCAATGGTCTTTAATAGTGTTTCTAGATCCTTATCTTAAGAAATCAAAGAAAAATCCAAACAATATGTTCCAATCCAACAAAAATCAAAGAAAAATCTAAAAAATAAATAAAATTTGCACAGTAACATCAACACAAAATTAGTGAAGAACTAATAAAAAAAATTATCAAAAAAAGAAGTGTAGAGATTTGATATAAAATATATATATGTTTTTTTGTTGAAAGTATCTTAATTGAAAAAGGAAGTAGAAAGATTTCACTATAGTCTGTACATCAGCTAATTTTTCTTCTTTTTGTGAAAATTTCACGAATAGCAACACTTTGATGCCTATTTGCCATACATAGCGATAGTTTGACTAATTATCAAACAGAGCAACATTTTTTAAATTTGCATCAGTGATATAAGCTTATAAAATGCACTTTGTATATAGCTTTCTAAAATTTACTTTGTATTATTAATATAACTTTCTAATATTAATCAACATGGGTCGTGATGCAGTGGTGGGACTGTTTTACCATTAATCAGATGTCTTGGGTTCAAGTCCTGGGTATGGAGAAAATCATGTTGGGAGCGTCACCCCCGAATGGACCCTACAGTGCGCGATCCGGATTTAATCAAGGCTCCAATGTTGACTCCGAACACCGAGTGGGAAATTAAAAAAAATTACTTTCTAATATTCACTCTGTATCAGTGTACTTTAAAAAAAATTGGGAAATAAAAAAAAATATTTTCTAAAAAATATGTGGCCCATTAATGTTGTCTGCATATTTCACTTGAACACCTTATCTTAGGCTTGTTCCTATTGAACACCTTTATTAGTCAAAAAAAAATATCTATTGAACATTTTTTGACAATCTACTAAAAATAAAGATGGTGTGTCATACACTCGCGATGATGTGGCATAGTAACTAATCCAAAAAAGACATGTGGCATTGGCCCATGATAACAATTTAAAAATAAATTAGAAAATAAAATAAAATAAAAGCTATGTTATCGGCCAAATAAAAAGAAAAAAAAAATCTTTCTTACCCCTTTTTCTTCTTTTCCAGAACACCCCATCCACCCCCGACATCCATCCTTCCTCATTTTCTTCTTTGCCTGAACACACGCACAACGACTGACGGTTAAAATCACACACCCTCCGATAACCATCCTCACTCCACCTTTTTTCCGTTTCATTCTTAATTATATAAGGATTTTTTTCCACTCACACACCTACCCTCTCTCCTTTATTCTGATTCAATATTGTAGTTGTCATTTCTTCCAATCTCACTCTCTTTTTCAAATATCAATTCAGATTTGTTGATACTTTTTTTTCTTCTATGTTATGAGTTCTTTAGGATTTGAATTCTTTAACGATTTCAAAGAAATTAACTTCAGATTCGTATTAATTTTGTCCGAAAAATGGAGTTTCGTCGAAATTGTTTATGACTCAATTTGATTTTTATTTTTGATGAAATTCTCTCTACAACTCAAATGAAAATCTTTATCAGTAAACTCTTTTGATCTTTTGTGTTTTGACTGGTTATTTATTTAATTGATGCTTTTTCGATGAAAATAACAACGAATATTGATTATGACGGAATAATGTTAGAGAGAAAGAATGAATGAAGGATTATATGGGAAAGGGATGTGTCGAGGGATTGTGGCAAAGGAATTTGACCGATGAGGGTTCTAGGTAATTTTGAATTGAGAAGTTCCATTGGGGAAGATGAATTGGAGAAGACAACTGGGATTTTTTTTTTTTAAAAAAATTATATTCAGATTATGATTTTTCTTCATGTTAATATGTCCATTTTTTATTGGTCCGCAAAAAATTTTTCTCACTTCACACGCGTACTTAGAATTGTATTACAATTATAATGCCATGTCATCAAAAAGTATTAAATAGGTACATGTTTTGAACGATAGAGGTGTTCAATAGGAACAAACCCTAGTTAAGGTGTTTAAGTGAATTATGCGAACAACTTTAAGGGGTCGCAGATGACTTAAGCCAAAATGAATTTCCGATACATGTATGCAACATTTATGCATACTTATATTTTATGACATACACTTGTATTATCTCCAAATCACTCTAACCATCACCATATATTGAGATCTTGATCCTAGATACAAACCAGAAACACTCCATATACAACTGAGCTATAACTTCAATAGTCACTAAATTCCTAGATGCTGAGTTATAACTTCAAAGTCACTAAATTCCTTGATACAACTCAGTAATATTTCTGATACAATATAGCTACAATATTGAAAATCACTAGATTCATATATACAATCCACAAATATTTTAGATACAAAGCATCTACAACTTTAAAAATCACAAGGTACAATTGAAGAAATTTTTTATGCCGAATCCAATTTTTAGAACAATATATATTTGTATTTTTTGAGTGGAAAAAAGAAATAGAATTTTTAAACCCAAAGAAAGATAGAAAAATGGGTTGAAGAAGATAAGAAAAAAGATCAAAAGCATGAAGGGGGAGAGAAGAAGGAAAAATGAAGTTATAGAAGGGAGAAAGAAGAAAAAGCAATAGATGAAACAGGGGAAGAATTGCATGAGATGAGAGAACGTAGATAATTTAGGATAAAATGCTAAGATAAGATAATATTCTAACTAACGTTGACGGGCGATTACTTTATTGAGGTGGATAAAACGCAAGAGCCTAAAAAGTGGATTAAGAAAAGTTTAAAAGAATGAGTAAGAATTTTATGATCAATTTTTAGAAATTTGCTATAAAATCAAATATATAGCCGTAATTGATATTTTTAAAATTTATCGCTATAAAAATAATAATTATCTCCTTTTTTTTTAGTAAGTGATAAGTTCAATTGATCATAACTCATAGGAAATTTGAAGTTGGTACAAGCCCAACTAAATGTTCATATTATAATATGGGTACACAAATATATCTGGCAGAATTTGTTTTTTTTAGCTAATGACCGTGTATGAAAACTTTATCTAGATACAACTACTGCACTTGATCTCCATTGAAATCATATCAACCAAATAACAGAAGAAGAGATTGAAGGAGAAAGCTTATTGAGAAAGAGAAGAAGAAGAAGTATCGATTGAGAGAACAATTACATTGTTATGGAATCCAAAGCAATACATCAAATGATCAATGAATAATGGAAAATATCTAACACAATGTAATCTACTTATACTAACTGTTGTAACTAACTCTCACAGCTGTCCCCAACTCTCTAACTAATCAACAGCTAAATATCTAACTAATCATGTACAACTAACACGTAGCTACACTCAATGTACAATAATGCACTGCTCAGTCGAATTAAGGCACATCAACACATTTGGATAATTCTCTAACACCCCCCCGCAAGCTAGGGGCTACGAACAAATTCATCATCCCTAGCTTAGACACTAAGTAAGAATGTTGAATTGTGGTAAGGCCCTTAGTTAAAATATTGTTCAGTAGTAGACAAATAGACAATCTCACTAAGATCTTGCAATATCTTTTCACTGATGAAATGACAGTCTATGTCAATGTGCTTCGTATGTTCATGAAATACAGGGCTAGCTGCAAAAGGTAGTTCTAGAGCAATTCCCAGTTCTTTAAACAATCCAAACAATCTCTGCCATTGTGGAAGCTATGCTTCTGTACTCTGTCTCTGCTGAGCTTCTGGAGATGGTAGGTTGTTTCTTGGCCTTTCAAGATATAAGAGAGTCACCAAACTTCACCAAATAACTAGTAATAGACCTCCTAGTAGTAGGGCATGATGTCCAATCAACATCACAAAAAGCCTATAATTTTGAAGATGTTGAAGCTGAAAGAAAAATCCCAAGGCCAGGAGATTGTTTAACATATTTGACTACTCTTGTAGTTGCCTGCATGTGGGATTGCTTTGGCTAATGCATAAATTGGCTAAGAATTTGCACTGCAAAGGAAATATCTGGTCTTGTAATTGTCAAATACAACAACAGTCCAACTAACCACTGGTATTCACATGGATCTTTAAGAAGCTCATCCTTACTTGATCCAATATGCTCATCAAATTCCACTGATGTGAGCTTATGATTCAGTTCAATAGGAGACCCACAAAGTTGTGTTCCAATGAGTACTTTCTCTAATGCATCACAATACCATCTTTGTTCCTCGTAAATTCTATTCCAAGGAAAAATCTAAGCTCCCCTAGATCCTTTATCTTGAATCTGGTTTAAAGCATGAGCTTTGTCTTTTGAATCAATTGAATATCAGTCCAGTAATAAGTAAGTCATCCACATACACCAACACAATCGACATAATGTTTCTAGTCTTCTTAGTGAATAGAGAATAATCTAGGTGACTCTGAGTAAACCCAAAATTCACAAGAGCAGATGACAGCTTAATGTTCCATTGTCTAGAGGCCTGCTTAAGTCCATAGATTGAATTAAGTAGCTTACACACTTTGGTAGAATCTGCATGTTTGTCAAAACCTTGTGGTAGTGTCATGTACACTTCTTCATGTAGATCACCTTGTAAGAAAGCATTGTACACATCAATTTGATATATTATCCAGCCTCTTGTAGCAGCTAATGCTATGACAGACCTTACTATGATTATTTTCACCACATGTGAGAATGTCTCTTGGTAGTCTAATCCTTCCTTCTCGTTGTAACCCGTAGCAACAAGCCTGGCTTTAAATCTCTCCACTTCTCCAGAAGCTTGATACTTGATCTTATAGACCCATCTACAACCTATGGCTCTCTTCCCGGGAGGTAAATTCACCACAGTCCATGTCTTATTATCTTCCAAAGCTTTAATTTCTAACCACATTGCTTCCAACCATCTAGGATGTTTAGCAGCCTCATAATATGTCTGAGGCTCAACTTCAATTGAGAATTGGCTAAGGTAACTTTGATACCTCTTGGAAAGTTGTTCATAGCTGATAACATCTAAGAGAGGATACATACATAAATTAGCAGTATTCTTATGCTTCAGAGGTTGGACAAAATCTTTGAGCCATAGAGGTGGTCTTGATGATCTTTTAGATCTTCTTGATATCTCAACATGACCTAGTGGAGATGAGTTGGTGGATATTATATCTTCAAGTGCAGACCTTGTCTGAGCAGTAGGTGGTGAAGTATGAAGACAATCAACTGTCTCAGAAGGACTGGCAGTTGGAACAAGTACTTCTACTGCAGATAAATCATATTTAGCTAGGGGTGGGCATGGTATGGTATTTGAAAATTTTGATTCCGTAATTTCGGTATTCGGTTTGTAAAACATTATACCATTACCATACCAATTTAATTCGGTATGGTTCGGTATATTGAAGTTCGGTTTCGGTATTCTATGGTATAGAAATCGATAACCATAATTTATTCAACTTCGACTAATATATACTCGTATTATAGAGTATTATGACTTCGACAATTAAAAAGGGTCTCAATTGTATCATACTAACACATTACACATGTATAAATATATTTGCAAAATAAAGTACAAACAACTCTTTTTGTTAATCAATTACAATTCAAATATATTTCAATCAAAATAGAGTAGTCAAAGTTTTAACTTCTATACATTTAGTTTATACTAATACTAGGTTGCATATTTATTAGTATTTTAATAATATATATATGTTATTTATGTAACTATATATTTCGGTATGGTATTCGGTATTTCGGTATGTTATTTCTAAATACCAAATACCGTACCGAATACCCAAAAAAATTAAAATGTATACTATATACCACACCAAATACCATAATATCAAAACCACGGTATTAAAATTTTTGGTATGATATGGTAATTCGGTATATACCATACCATGCCCACCCCTATGTCTAGCCTCCTGATCAGATGTGAATTCTTCCTGCAATACAAACATGTCAACAGAAGGAGGGATGAACTCCTTATTAGGAACAGGTGACTGAAAAGGAAAAATCTTTTCATGAAACACTACATCTCTACTAACTAGGACCCTCCTATCTAAAGGATCATATAGCTTGTATCCCTTTTGTGTAACTGCATATCCGAGCAGGATTGTTTTCAAAGCTCTAGGTAAAAACTTGTCTCCTTTAAGAAGCACTGTAGCATAGCATAAGCATCCTATTACTCACAAATAATCTAATAAGAGCTTCTTTACATACAACATCTCATAGGGATAGTTATAATCCAATACAACAGAAGGAATTATATTAATGATGTGTACAACAAACTCAACACAATGTCCCCAAAATCTTATTAGCAAGTGACCTTGAAATCTAATGGCTCTGGCTGTCTCTAAAATGTGTCTATGTCTCCTCTCCACCACACCATTTTATTGTGGTATGTATGGGCAGGAACTTTGATGCACAATCCCAAAGTTCTTAAACAATGTATCACAATTATGATTGAAAAAAATCAGATTCATTGTATGATCTTAGTGTCTTAATCCTCTTTCCAAACTGAGTTGATAGCATAACAATAAAATCTTTCAGTATAGTAATGACATCAGATTTCAGATGCATTAAGTAAATCCAAACCCACCTTGTGTGACCATCAACCAAAGTAAGAAAAAATTTCATTCCATCATAAGTAGGTGCCTTATAGGGCCCCAAACATCCTTGTGTAACAAATCAAAAGAACATGATAGTCAACTTGCACTAATTGGAAATGGAAGTCTTATTTGCCTAGCCATAGGGCAAACATTATAATGATTTAAAGTTGAATCACAACTACTACTAATACTAGTAATTTTCTTTAGAACAGATAATGGCACATGCCCCATCCTTTGATGCCAAAGCTCAACATCAGGTCTTTTTCTCACTGTCATAGACTGTATTACTCCTGTATAACCACCTCTGTGAGAATCAAGTACATTAAATCCATCTTTCTCTTTACCAATCTCCCTCACCTTCCCAGTGGGGAGATCCTGAAATAAATAAATTCAGGAAAAAATAGTGCACAACAGTTTAGTTCTCTAGTCATCTTAGAAACTGACAATAGGTTGAACTTAAACTCTGGAACACACAACGCATTTTTAATTAAAGCAACTCCTGATAGCTGATAATCCCCTACTTGTGATACTGTAGCTGAATCACCATTAGGAAGCTGAACTGTCCCAATATTTCCTACTAATGAACCATGTTTCAACTTATTGTGATTACTAATCATATGATTAGTTGCACCTGTGTCTATAATCCACTTAGGTTTATCTAATGTTTTGTTTAAAACAAGAGTATTACCTGCCAAATTAACACTAGGCTCACTTACAGTGGTCTTGTTTAGCATTCCAATGAGTTGGTTGTATTGTTTAGGGGTAAAAAATGATTGTTGTTGTTGTTAAATACATGTGTTGTTCTGATGCAAAGATGCCTGATAGTGTTGGTGTGAGTGTTTTCCATGTGGAGCAGGTGGAAGTTGATCTATTCCTCTTTTCACCAACAGTCTTTTCTTCTTCCCTTTGAAATATGCAGGATATCCTATCAGACTATTGCTTGCAATGTGTTTCTGACTTTCATCTCGTACAATCATAGCATTCACTTGGTTCAAAGTTGGAGTGGGAATCATCATCCGAAACTGACTCCTAGGCTGACTATATCCATCATTTAATCCCATCAGAAATTGTATATAACAACCTTTGTTTCTCCTGCAAGCCTACATAGGTCTTTGATTTCTCACCGTCACAAAATGGAGGACCAACAATAGAATCGTATTCATCCCACAGATCTTTCAATTTAGAGAAATAGGTAGGGACAGACATCACTCCCTGTGTTAAAGTAACTATTTCCTTATGCAATTGAAAAACTCTTGACATGCTAATTTCATGGAATTTCTCTTTCAAATCCTTCCAGATCAAACATGCATCAGACTTAAAAAAAATTTCATTCAGTAAGGATTTACTAACATTACTAGTTATCCAAAATACCAACAAGGCATTGCATCTTTCCCACTGCATGTCCAGATATGCCTCAAAATCCCCCTTCGCAAAATTACCATTGATAAATCCGAGCTTGTTACGATTCAACAAGGCCAATTGCATAGCTCTTCTCCACAATGAATAATTCTCTGTAACTACAAGTTGAATACCAATCTGTACTGCTCCTGGAACATCTCCCGATGACAAATGAAACGGATGATTGTGAACTGTGACCTTCATCCCTGAGAATAGCGATTTCAAAACCACAACTTCAGCTGATGTGTTCACCAGTGATCTACGTAAAGTTAGACTTCTCGATTTTCCTCAATATACGAGAAAACCCCTAAATCCAATCAATTACGAAAGTCCTTGCTCTGATACCATGAAAACTTTATCTAGATACACCTACTGCACTTGATCTCCATTGAAATCATATCAACTAAATAACAGAAGAAGAGATTGAAGGAGAAAGCTTATTGAGAAAGAGAAAAAGAAGAAGAAGAAGTATCAATTGAGAGAACAATTACACTGTTATGGAATCCAAAGCAATACATCAAATGATCAATGGATAATGGAAAATATCTAACCTAATGCAATCTACATATACTAACTGTTGTACCTAACTCTAATCAACAGCTAAATATCTAACTAATCATGTACAACTAACACGTAGCTACACTCAATGTACAATAATGCACTGCTCAGTCGAATTAATAAGGCACATCAACACATTTGGATAATTCTTTAACAGTATATATATATATATATATATATATATATTTATTGTATAAGTAGTGTATAATCATGTGTATATGACATATAGTTATATATATAGGAAATGTATATACATTCATATACACGGTTATATAATATTTATACATTGTTATATAATATATATATATATAATGTATCTAATCGTATAAATAATTTATAACGATATATATGATGTATAAATAATGTATCCACAGCGTTATATACAAATTCAAGTGAAGACGGAAAAAATGGTTGTTGCATTAATCCAAGATAATAAATCTACCGATTGAGCCATTTTCTGTTTAAAAAATGACCGATTGATCATTCCCTTTAATTTTCTCTTATAATATAGCCCATAAACGACAGTGTTGTGTTTCAGTCGGATGATCCTATGAAAAGAGAATTTATGGGTTCATAAAAAGTATAATGTTTGAATATAATCTTTGTGTTATAATATCAACCATAAGCACTTGTGTTATCACTCATAAATTATTATTAAAAACGTTTTGTAAGTTGTAACTAAGTTAACACACTCCAGTGTCATTTAACTTAAATTAGATAAATTCAGATTAATTAGATTTCAATATAAATATCAATGAATGAATTATTTTTTTTAAAAAAAGAACTTGAATTGAAAAGACAAACATAAAAATATAGCATATAGAGTTATTCTCAATCATCATTGATTCAATACTAATACTTTATTTTCATCTTCAAGAGTTTATGTTCTTAATTTCCATCTTTAACAATAAATTGGATAATATGAGACAACAATGAAAGAGAGAAAAGAATCGAAAATTATGATCTTGTCATAAATTCATTCATTGAATTAGTGAATTGTCCATATTCTCAATACATGAACTACTTACATTCATGTATGTGTATTCCCTAGGTTCTATGAACCATTTTGAATAAGAATGTATCTATTTATTATGACACATAATATGGTGACTTTTGGGGTGATTTCTCAACCTATAAATAGGGTTGTTCATTCACCATTGTAAAATACACATGACACAGATGAGAGACTTGGAGACATTTGAATAAGATGATCTTTACATTCTACTCCCCATATCTTTTGTCTATATTGTTTGTGGTATATTACTTATATTTTACAAAACGTTATCAGCACGAGACTCTAGCCAATTGAGATTGAGTTTTAATGTTTCTGTAACTCCATGTTCTGGTTGATCTCGTTATGAGAATCAAGAATGAAAAATGATAACTACTGCAATATAATCAAGGTATTATATGAATAAAATCAGGTATGTATTTTCTAAAATCTTTTTATGATTTAGAATACAATAGTGTTTGGTCACTAACATTGACCAGGAACCAAAGGCATATACTACTACTGGCTGAATATTCTCTGCTCCACAAAGTTCCTTAATTAATGGAAGAAGGTATAAAGTTTTGGTAGCATGAGTTTGAGTATTATATTTTATGAATTTTATTTCAATATTTTGAAAGACTCAAAAAGGTGAATCATGTTAATCTTCGGCCTATTATATCGTTGGTTGAGGGTGAGACGGTGGATTCAAGTCCCATCGCACCAAAAGGGTAAGACATGATCAGGTTAAAGTTCGGATGCACCATAATGAAAAATGTTTGAGGGTAAGACGGTAGATTCAAATTCTATCGCACCAAGAGGGTAAGACATCAATTTGAGTTTTGATGCACCATGATGATAAGGATTGGGTTCAAGTACCATAGAATTATGGTTTAACACGCCTTATATGGATAAGATATTGAGTTTGAGTCTCAATGCACCATAGTGATGAAATTCGTCCCATTGAATTTGTTTTATTCCCTGATGCGAATATGGTAGCAGTACATGATAAGTTTGAAATTCGTCCAATTGCTCCATTCTATCATATGAATGTGATAGCAGTGAATAATAAGTCTGAAAGATGACAAGTGATTGAATGTATGAATAAGGGCGTTGAGGGACAGAATTATAATAGTCATTATTGAGGTAATTATAAAAGGAAGAACACTATGAGTTCTCCAAATAGTCCTTCAAAATGTGAAGGTAATTCTTATCATCATAATGGTACGAAAGGTCATTGGACTTGTGACATTGTGTGACCTAATAATTTGATAAATTTATAAAAATCCTCCATCAAAAGAAAGGAAGATAAAGTGGCGTTATACTTGATCTTTCAGGTTGATGTTGAGGTGGGTCATGCAAGAAATGATAAATTTTTAAAGGCATGACAATGTGCTTATAATGCAAATTTATGAAGCACATATAAATGATTAATCCATTCCTTAAAGAGAATGTGACGTGTGATAAACACCGTGAATGCTCGACCATTATGAAAGAGAATAGGTCACGATATGATAAAATCATTATGGGTGGATATATGCCACAACTCACCTCTACGGGAGGTTTGAGGAAAATAAAGATAAGTTGGCATGACCGGTTGGCCATTCCGGTTCAAATGTGATGCAAAAGTTATTGAGAATTCATGTGGCTGATATGATGAAGAAACAAAAGATTCTTCAAGAATTCTATTGTGTTGCTTGTTCTCATGATAAAATGATCATTGTATCATTATACCAGCTAAGGTTGAGATTGTACTCCCTGAGGTTTTGGAACATATAAAAAGGTGAATATGGGCATGTTCACCTGCCATGTGGATCATTTGCAATTATATGATAGTTTGCATCCATGAGATGGTCACATGTGCTTTGTTGTCAACTTACAAATTGGTTTTTGTAAGGTTGTTTGCTCGAATTGTTAAATTAAGAACATAGTTCCAAACTATGAAATTATATTGATAATGCTGGTTGGTTTAACAGAAATTGTATGAGTCCAATTATAGCTAAACCATGGGTATGAGAACAAAACTCCCAGCAACACATGTATGCATCAAGCCAACAAGGTCTCCCCATCATAGTTGGTTCAGGGTCAGGAACCAAATAATTTCCATCTAAAATTTGAATGTGCGATATTTGATTTAATTGATCCACCACGCTCAAAGATGGATCCTCAAATGAGGTTGGGGTGAATGTTAGATTTTCTAACATTAGGGGGAGAGATGATTGACAGCTGAAAATTATGAGATGAATTATCTAGATCCTCTTTAAAAAAATGAACTTGAAGTTCAAAAGATAATTCATTTGCATAATAATGCAAATTAATTGCCAGATGAATTTGCTAACCCTATGTTATAATTCAGCTGCAAATGCTCCAATGAGAAGTCCTTGAAGGATAGAGTCTATGGTATGCCTGAAGCGTGATAGACTAATCGATTTCAAATGAAAGTTTTCTTGAGGCAGGAGAGGAGCAAATGATCAAGATGGTCATGATAATGAGGCAAGTGCTTTAAAGAAGTACGATGACATAACACTTCATAAAACCTTGGCAAAGGTTCAGGTACCTGAAATGGTGAATATGAAGAGATCTCAATAAGTTATGTCGTATTGGAATCGAGTCAAAAGACCATCGACGATATCTTTGATATGAAGTAGCGCTTGATGCTACAAATGATGACTAGGATCTTGAATTAAAAATCTGTCATATTGTGTGGACAGATAAATAATTGGCCAAATAAAATGCACAATTCAAGTATATTATATTTCACTTAGAAAAGTGATGTTTTTGGACTTATAGTCCATGGATCAATATATAATGTCAGTGGGGTACAAATAAATCATTGTGCGAAAGTATAACCGTAAGATATAAAATACGGTGTGTGCCTCGGGGCATAAAAAGTTTTCACAAAAATCCTGACATTATTAAATGGAGATATACTCTCTTGTGGTGGATGCAATGAAGCTTATTTCAGTCTGGCAATAGATGAAATGCTTGAATATGTGTAATGAAATGCTTTAATATGTGTAATGAATGATTGTCATGTCTAGCTAGACGATGGAGGTTATATGAAAATCCGTGAAGGATTTAAAATGTCTTAAAGTAATTCCATTGAGTACCCCAATGGTTATGAGTTTGCTTAACATAAAGAAAGATTAATTTCGATCTCATGAAAATGATTGAAAAATATCATGTATTGGTGCAATTGGTGCACATACAAATTGTTGATTATGCAGATGCCGGGAACTGTGTGATTTTTCTTTGAAAAGAGATATTAGAGCCACCATGTATGAAGATAATGCTGCATGTATAGCTCGATTGAAGGAATGATACATCAAAGGAGACTGGACAAAGTACTTTTCATCAAAGTTCTTCTTCACATGTGATCTTCAACAAAATGGTGAGATACAAGTTCAACGGATATCTTCAAGTGATGATCTTGCAGAATTATTTATTAAGGCGTTGCCAATGTCAACATTTGAGAAGATGAAATATGAGATTGAAATGCATTATCTCCGGGATATCAAGTAAAGCTTTCATCAGGGGGAGTGAAATACGCGTTGTACTCTTTTCCTTAATCATGGTTTTGTCCCAATTGGGTTTTCCTAGTAAGATTTTTAATGAGACAGCACTCAAGGCGTATTATGAGATGTGTGTACTCTTTTTCCTTCACTAGGCTTTTCCTAGTAAGGTTATAACGAGGCACATTATCTATGGACATCCAAGGGGGAGTGTTATAAATTCATTCATTGAATTAGTGAATTGTCTATATTCTCAATACATGAACTACTTACATTCATGTATGTGTATTCCCTAGGTTCTATGAACCATTTTGGATAAGAATGTATCTATTTATTATGAAACTTAATATAATGACTTTTGGGGTGATTTCTCAACCTATAAATAGGGTTGTTCATTCACCATTGTAAGATACACATGACACAGATGAGAGACTTGAAGACATTTGAATAAGATGATCTCTACATTCTACTCCCCATATCTTTTGTCTATATTGTTTGTGGTATATTGCTTATATTTTACAACGGATATGAAATAATATTTTCCTCAATTTTATTTTTATGTTATGCTAATGCTAAAATAATATTTCCTAGATACCGAAATAGTACAATTTTTTTTATTTGCTTCTTCTCTACCGCGATTCAAGAATAATTCTATTATCTTCCAAGTTCCCACTAAGGTTTCAAGATGTAGAAATTTTCCCTTTATTTCTTGCATCAATTTCTTGAAAAAAATATCATATTATCGTGAAAACCTCTAATTAGCTAAACTTAAAAAGGGTTTAAGAATTATAGCATATTTGTCATTGCTGCTAAAAATTGCATTTATTTTTAGAAGCACTTTTTAAAAATAGCTTTTCAAAAATGTGTTTCTGATGAGCAAATTGTGTTTGACTAATCTTTTTTTTAAAAGTACTTTTGAGAGTCAAATTACGAAAAAGCGCAAGTGTCAATGTACTCTTAATATTAAGGTTATTTTATAAAAATAAATTATTTTAATTATCTATTATAGAATTTTTAGTTAAATTTTTATTGTTTTTGAATTAAAATGTAAATTTTCAAATTTCCAATATTATACATAGATGAATAAAAAAATAAATTAAATATCAATATAATATAAACATGATAATTTAAATATAATTAAAAATATCAAGTAAAATCAATTTAAAATCATTTCACAAATTAAATCACTACATACGAAAAATTCACAACAAAAATAAATTAGAATGAATATATTGATAAATATGCATGTATGGTAGGGATATTTTAGTCTTGAAATAAATAATTTTCTATTTCAGCTTTTTTTAAGAAGCAATTTTTTTTAGCTTCTTCCCAATAGTAGAAAAACTGCTTTTGTTTTTTTTAAAAGTAGTTTTACTGATTAGCCAAATACCTTTTGTTTTTTTCCTCAAAATAAGTGTGTTTGTCCTCCCAACATCAATGTCAAACAAACTCTTAGAAAGATTAATAACAAAATTAAAATTTAAAAGGGGCTCATTACTGAGTAAGCACGGTTACATCCCTTTTTCCTTTTATATGTCTTTTAAAATTTAAATATTTTAAGTTGTTAATTATCGTAATTTATAAGTTTTTAAACATAATTTTCAAATATTCAAAAGATAAAAAAAAAAATGAAAAAAGTATAAAAATTACATAAATATCCTCAATTAGAAGCAGACACATTGAGCAAGAGGTGCCTATTTCTAGACTTCTCTACATAGTAATAATAAAAAAATATATAAAGAAATATAATCTATTTATATTATATATTATATTTATAAGGACAAGTTTTTTAACAAAAAAATCTTTGCTCTATTTTCAATAGTATTTTTAACTCAACTCTTAGCTAGATGAGAGATGTCATTGCCAAATGCCAACTAATTAGGAATAGGTATCTCAATATAATTATTTAAATAATTAAAAGAGCATTCAAAGTCAATGTGACAAAATAATAGTGGTATTCATGGCAATGTCAAGTGATGGTACCCACGAGCTAACATTTTGATAGACATTCATTTATAATTGTGTGTTCAACTAAATTAGGTGCAAGTTGCAACAATAAATTAATTATAGTGTAGAATATTTTTAGATTAAGTCAAGTAAATTCTACTCATTAATGTCATGGCTTCTTTCTAGTTTTTAGCAACATGCTTCCATTAATGTTTTCAAGCTATTAAGCCCTATTTCTATTTAAGAAATAAAATCTCTAATCGCACTATTTATAGATGAAAGAGAAAAAGATCAAATATATTTCTCAAATATTTAAAATGAGCTTGTTTTATTCTTCGTTATGTATTTTACTCAAAATATTCTTATTCTTATGATTTTGACTCAAAAATGTCCTCTAATTAGTAAAATAGCTCAAAAATATCCTTATTTCTAACAATTACTTCGACATAACAAAAAAATGGTCAATATTTTTTGGGGGATAGGGGTGGAGGGTGGAGGTCAGGGGGCTAAGTGTGATAAGACATATATAATAACATATAAAAAAGTAAGTAGTATAAACACTTCTCATTTTAACAAATAAGGACGTTGATATATACCTTTTTTTCTTTCGATTCCTTATGTATATTAGGTGTGAGTTTTTCTTTCTAAACATGATATTGTGTGTCTTTTCTTACTTAAATATTTATTTTTATTTTTCTATATAGATAATAATGAATTTATTTTACTAACTTTAAGAATGATATGATAAACGAAATCAAATATCAATTAAACTTTTATATGTTATATTACTTATCATAAGTCATCACAAGTTTGAATCGAGGATTGATATAATAGTTTTAAAAGGAAACAATATAATAAATCTTTAGTTGAAAAATTAATGCAGGTAATTAAACTTTATATAAATATATAATTTTCATTATATTGAAATTTTCATTTAAATTAGTCAAATTAAACTAATAATCTCCAATATAAATTTGTTCTCAAGTCTTCTCAATTAAATGCATTTGTCTCAAACATTAAATAAAAGGACAAAACTGTCTTATTTTGCATAGTTTAAGGGGAAAATTGGATAATTATTTCCTTGTTTTTGACCAATAGTTAGAAAAAAATAATATTTATAATCTATTTTTGTAAGTTGGAGGACATTTTCGAGCTAAAAACGTAACTATAGTCTATAATGTTTTGAGGCAAAATGCATGAGAGAATAAATCTAACCCATTTAAACGAGGTAAGGAATATATTTGACCTGTTAACCAAGATGAAAAGACAAACAAAGGATTGCTTCTAATATCATACTAAAGTTCATTTTCCTATTACTCTATTAGAGAATAAAAGGCCTTTATTATTAGGCTGATAAAACCATCACCTAAAAGATTTTCTATTTATTTTAGCAAAAGTTTTATATATATATATATATATAAATAGTTGGGATCATTAGGTCATAAATTTTTTAGTTAAAAAAGTTCTTTACATTGGGGATAAAAATAAAAGGGAGAAGCAAAAAAGGGACAATAGAAATACAACTCACACATAAAGTACAATAATTATAACTACATTTCATAAATATATAAATTATAACCATATTTTATAATTAAACTCTAAATCATAGCCTCTTTTCACTTTTCCACTTGAGAATCCTTTATTTCATTCACAAACTAGTTAAGTAATAATTAATATGTCGAAATTATTCATGCAGATGCTTTAAATAAAATAAAGTATCAATAATTTGATTTTTCTTCTTTTGCATTATCTGACAAGTTATGCTAACAGAAGATGATAATAATGTGGCCATCAATTCATTATCCAATGGTAATAATGTAAAGATTGTCATAATATAATTGCGCGTAATAATATGTGTTGTTGTGCAGTAGTTGTGTACTTTTAGATTATGTTTATCCCTAAATATTCTTGTTTATATATAATTAGTCATTTGGTACAAAGATTAATAACGCATGAATTAGTAATATAAGGATTAGTAATGCAGCGATTAATAGTGCAAATATTAGTAATGCAGCGATTAATAGTGCAAATATTAGTAATGCATTGTTTATTTTTATCAAGTATTTGGTTCATTGTTTCTCACTTCATCTTGTGTTTGGATTAAAGCCCTATAAAAACTTCTTTCCAATTATACTCTTGTATTATTATGTAATTGGGTCAAGGTAGATAATTGACGGATAATATTATTTTTTATGACCTTCTAACTAGCTAGGAGAAGAACAATTTTGTTGTCATGTTTGCTATTTTTCACTTGAATTATTTGAAGATAAATAATTTTCAACTTAATAAATTGATTACTTACAAAATGTCAATTTTCAATTTAAAAAAGATAAATCACCTACTTTTAAAATCGAAAAGACGGTAAACAATAATAAAATTGAATAAACCATCTATATTTACACATAAAAATTGCAAGTTATATATATATATAATACATTCAATCAAGAAACGTCATGCGGCCGTGATATATTTATCTTTTTAATTAGTAAATGTTAAACAACTTACATTTCAAATATTGTATTGATTTGTATTGGATTTATTTAGTAACAAACAACTCTCTCTAAATAATTTCTAAGTTAATTTATTTAAATAAATTTACTAGTACAAATATAAAACATAAAATCAAGAAAATAAACAAAATGATTAAAATGATTTGAGGGATATTTTTGTCTTTAATAGACTTATCCCATGATATTAAATCCTATGTATTACTAATACCTCCGAATGGAAGGTATTAGTAATACATCCTCTAATACCATGTAGCCTGTACGGTGTATAACTAATCCATGAATTAGTTATACATATGCCCAAATTCTTACCAAATATAGTACTAAATAATACCATACATAATACATAGACTATTTCTCCTAATACTCCCTATCAAACGGCCCCTAAATTTTTAAAAAATCATTTTTTTAATTTAAAAATAAATACTCCTCCATTTCATTTTATGTGACACCGTTTAACTTGACACAATATTTAAGAAAAAAATGAAAACTTTTGAAACTTGTGATCTAAAATAATCCTTTAATATTTGTTTAGTTGAAGATCATTTTATTTAAGGTAAAATAAGTATTTTAAAATTAAATTATTTCTAATTATAATAAGATGATGATATTACATAAAATGAGACAAAGACTTTATTTTCTTTCAAATTTTACAATGAAACATGATGAAGCGACTAGTATTAAAGATTGTTTTACGCAGATCTTACCACTATTAAGATTCTTCCTTATCCAATAAATGAAGTCATCCGACAAGCCGAAACGGGTGCGGGTCGAATTAAACAGGTATTGTCGGAAAAGATGGCGCGCTGATATACAACGCAGCATCTCATCTTTCAGCGGCTCCCCAATTTTATCGGAATTTACAATTTTCTCGAAACCTCTTCAGCATCAAAAACTGAGGTTTTTCTGACCATTCCATCTTAATCTCTTCTTCAGGTAAACAAATTCATATAAAACCCACCCAAGATTCAACTTTTCCATTTTTTTTTCTTCTTTTTTTCCCAAAAAGGTGAGGTTTTTTTTGAAGGAAATAGATTATAATAATAAAGAGTAAAGACCCATTTTTGTTAATCGTGTAAAATAGCCTGCAGCACCATTGTTTTGTATTTATATGTTCTTTAAAAAGATTGGTGTTTGCAGGTCAGATTCAAAGATTGTGTCTTTTTTGATGTGTAAGGTTTGTTTTTATGTTAATCTTGGTGGGTAATCTTGAATTTGTGGGAATATGCAACATAATATTTTTTCAACGATGCGTAGTTTGAATATGATGGAGGGGTGTAAAGGAACCCAAGTGTATGCCCTTAATCCATCTGGTACAACGACAACCACCAATGGGTTTGGTGGTGGTGGTGGTGTAGGTGAGAAGTTTTTGCAGAACTTGTTGGCTAATCCTGTTAGGTCTAGATCGGATCGTAATTTTCAAGCTAGTCAATCGAAAGATGAGGTTAATTTGGGTGTTTTAGCTGAAGCTCTTGCTAGTTATGGCCTGCCGAAAACTGATCTGCTTGAGCCTCAGATTGAGTTTTGTTTGAAACCTATGAATTTCGTGGAGACATTAGCTGATGTTTATTGTAGGATGGAGGGTTGTGCTCAGTTTGATAAGTCAAAGATGTATCTTGAGCAATGTGCTATATTTAGGGGATTACCGGATCCTAAATTGTTTAGGAAGTGTCTTATGTCTGCTAGGTTACATGCTGTTGATGTGCATACCAAAGTTGTTCTTTCTGCCTGGTTGAGGTTTGAGAGTAGGGAGGATGAGTTGATTGGTGTATCGGCCATGGATTGTTGTGGGAGAAGCATGGAATGCCCTGGCAGTGCTTTGGTGACGGGGTATAATCCTGAATCAGCTACTGATCCTTGTATGTGCACCCGGGGTGAGGATACTGGAATTAATATGGATGAAGAATGCTCGACTTCATCGAGTCGTGGCAATGAGGAGGAGGATTTTGACATGTCATTTTGCATTGGGGATGATGAAATCAGGTGTAGGAGATTTAACATAGCATCACTTTCTAGGCCATTTGAAGTCCTGCTCTATGGTAGCTTCATGGACTCGAGAAGGGAGAAAATAAATTTTTCAAAAAATGGGATTTCTGCAAAGGGGATGAAAGCTGCTGAGACGTTTAGCAGAACAAAAACTGTGGACTCTTTCAACCCTGACATTGTACTAGAGCTCCTGTCATTAGCCAACAAGTTCTGTTGTGATGAGATGAAGTCTGTTTGTGATGCGTATTTAGCATCTTTGGTCTTTGACATGGATAGTGCTATGTTGCTTTTTGAATATGGACTGGAGGAGAATGCATATCTTCTAGTGGCAGCATGTTTGCAGGTATTTTTAAGGGAACTTCCAAATTCAATGCACAATCCGAACGTGTCAAGGCTCTTCTGTAGTTCAGAAGGTAAGGACCGATTATCTTACGTAGGACATGCTTCCTTTCTGCTCTACTATTTTCTGAGCCAAGCAGCTATGGAGGATGACCTGAAATCAAACACAACAGTAATGCTGTTGGAAAGGATGGGAGAATGTGCAAGTGAAGGCTGGCAGAAGCAACTAGCGTTCCACCAATTAGGTTGTGTGATGCTTGAAAGAAAAGAGTACAAGGATGCACAGAAATGGTTTGAGGCAGCTGTTGAAGCTGGTCATGTTTATTCCTTAGTAGGCATTGCCAGATCCAAATACAAGCGCGGTCATATGTACAAGGCATATAAGTTGATGGATTCCCTCATTTCTGATTATACACCGTCTGGGTGGATGTATCAGGAGCGATCGGTGTATTGTCAAGGAAAAGAAAAGACGATGGATTTGAGTACAGCTAATGAACTGGATCCAACTCTTTCTTATCCATACAAGTACAGAGCTGTTTCAAAGGCGGAGGAAAATAGACTTGGACCAGCTATTTCAGAGATCAACAAAATACTTGGCTTCAAGATTTCTCCTGACTGCCTTGAGCTTCGTGCTTGGTTTTTAATTATCCTGGAGGAATATGAAGGAGCTTTAAGGGATGTTAGGGCACTCTTGACTTTAGATCCCCATTACATTATGTTCCATGGGAAGTTGCAAGGTGAACACTTGGTGGAGCTTCTAAGTCATAATGTTCAACCGTGCAGTCAGGCTGACTGCTGGATGCAACTATATGACCGATGGTCCTCCGTAGATGATATTGGCTCCCTAGCTGTTGTCCACCATATGTTAGCTAATGATCCAGGGAAGAGTCTCTTAAGGTTCAGGCAGTCTCTCCTTCTTTTACGGTATGCACACATTTTGTTTCACTATAATAATCATGTTTGGTATATTCATCTTTATGTGCTGTCTGTTTCCTTTCAGCCGCTATAAAGAATTTTAAGCTCAACTGGTTTATAACTTTAGATTAACTATATAATTCTAATCTATCAATTTTTTTCCTGTGAGATACTTTTGTCTGGGAATATGGAAATCGATGAATGATTGTATAAGTTAGATGCTTACCTCCTTGTTTCATATAAAGTTGACTGGAACTACAAATATTCTGGTCCACTGTGCACTCAGCGCACAACAAAAACTTACATACACAACTTGCTTTCTCATGCTTGAGAAGCTGAATGTGAATATCTGGGAGGTGTATGGAGTTTTTTTCTTTTTGCGCTCCTTGGGACTGATGTGCACTTGTTTATAGATTAAATAGCCACAAGGCAGCAATGCGTAGTTTGAGAGAAGCAAGAAACCAAGCTACCTCTGAGCATGAAAGGCTAGTCTACGAAGGATGGATATTATATGACACAGGTTATCGCGAAGAAGCAATTGCTAAAGCTGAAGAGTCTATCTCTAACCAGAGATCGTTTGAAGCCTTTTTCCTGAAAGCATATGTGTTATCAGAAACAAGTCCCGACTCTGAATCTTCATTGTATGTCATACAACTGCTTGAGGAAGCTCTTAGGTGCCCTTCAGATGGTCTTCGGAAAGGCCAGGTGAGTGTTCCTTTCAGTAAGATATTAATTCACGAATTCTAGGAACCAAAAAGATTTACTTGAAAACTACATTGCACTGCAGGCTCTCAGTAATCTGGCAAGTGTCTATGTAGATGTTGATAATCTAGATAATGCGATTGATTGCTACACAAATGCACTGAATATTAAGCATACACGAGCCCATCAGGGTCTGGCACGTGTTTACCATCTAAAAGATCAGAGAAAATTAGCTTATGATGAGATGACAAAGTTGATTGAGAAAGCAAAATCTAATGCATCTGCTTATGAGAAGCGGTCTGAATACTGTGATCGTGAAATGGCAAAAAGTGATCTTAGTATGGCGACAAAATTAGATCCCCTACGGACATACCCATACAGATACAAGGCAGCTGGTAAGTTACCCTTGGCTTATTTTCGTACCAAGTAATTGTTGTGTTCTGTCAGTTTTCTGATTGCTTTCTTACATGTAGCAGTGGGAAATTGTTTTTGCCTGCTGATTGTAAGATTCTCTTTCTATAAGCTATAGGTTGGTAGTGGATATGTGAAAATGAGGTTTCACCAAAGCCCACATTAATACTGTACTTCAACATGTCTATAATGACGGAAAGATCATCCAATGGTAATCTAAACATGTTTTAGTGTCAACCCCAATATTACACAACTTTTGTTAAACGACCGCAGTTCCCAAAGACTTAAAATTTAGAACACTGACCTTTAAATCGGTTATAGTAGCAACGGCTTCTAGATGATTATAATGGGCATTATCTGATTGTTCTTTTGGATTCACATGAGCTTTTCTTGTCCAACCAAGTCTCACTGCCCAGAGAGTAGATATAAGTGGTGACAGCCGAAAAATTATTCCATTAAATTAGTGAATCGTGGCATTTCGAATTGTACTTCATAGTCCTAACTTGAGACCAATATGGAAGAAGACTTTTTCTTGGAAATAATGTCTTCCAATTGTAGGACTCACCGTTGCATCCAAGCATTCATAACTTGATTTTGTTTGCAAACTATTGTCATGTGAATGTAAAGCGTAAAACTGCATAGCGACAGTCAGGATTAAAGTGGCTCTGCAGTTTAGCTGATCTAGAATGGTACAATCATGCAAAGAAAATTAGCTGAACCTCTCTTCATTTGTGCTCCTTAATTTCAAAAAATGGGTAAATTGTACTTGTGCTTGTGAAGTCCTATCCTTCTATTTCGATTGAGTAGTTACTTTCATAAGGACACGCAGCATCAAATTCATCAGTCAGTTTCTCATTGGTGGAGCTATTGGAGTTTACGGTCCCTAGAGACTCTTTTGCTCTGACTAATGTCTTAAAATGGTCCCTTTTAATTTCCTTTTCTTCTTTTGGCATCACTATATGGGAATTTGATTCCTCGAACAAACCTATCTGTTTGGTTGCTGGAATATTTTGGGTGATTGATGAGTCATTCTGAATTACCTCCTTTGACTCGTGCATGCTTGCGTTTAGATAGGTTACTTCTTATATTAGGAGAATTATTGTAAAGGAGAAGTAAGGGAGTGAAACCGTGATCTAATCTTACACGTGTGAGGACATTCTTAGCAAGTTGGACCATTATGTATGTATATATTTTTAAGATTTTGGGATTCAATGGCCTTAAGACTGCAACATCATCTGGTCAAGATTCACAGAAGAATGGAAAATGCAATATGGAAAAATAAGTTTGTCACATTTCCTAGCTTGTCCGAGGTTAGGAAGTTTGGAATCGGTTCCTCTTTTTCTCTTCTCGGCATTATTCTGCCCCTTGTATTGTACAATGTCTCCTAACACCTAAATTCTAGGCCATTCAGCTGAGTGAACTGACCTAGAAGTGCTAGAGTTGTGTTAACTGAACATGGATTAGTACATGACATGAAATATAATTTGCTCTGGGAAAAGTCCAGCCCTATGCATTGTGCCTGGCTCCCCCACCCCCACTTTGTATCTCGCTTATTTCAGAGACCTCATATATTAATGTGTATTAATGTACTATACTATGCTACAAGTTTTTGAATGAGAAAGTAATACTGGAAAATGCATGTTCAGTTCTGATGGATGACCACAAGGAAGCCGAGGCTATAGCAGAGCTAACAAAAGTCATTTCTTTCAAGCCAGACTTACAACTGCTCCATCTTCGAGCAGCGTTTCATGACTCTATGGGTGACCTTACATCTGCAATTCGAGATTGTGAGGCAGCCCTGTGTCTTGGCTCCAGCCATGCTGATACACTTGACCTCTATCAGAAAGTACATCAACGAGCTAAAGAACAACCACCAACGTGAAAGGAGCAAAAGATCTGTATTGAGCTTCTTCTTGGTGATTGTTGTTTGGAAGTGTGTGCCTAAATTTTTTATAATGCACACAGAGCCAATACATAATCATGTATGGAGCTCGCTCAAAATTTTTCATGACATAGAGAAATTCAAACTAGATCTGCACATTGGCCAGTATGCATGCTCAATAGCAGCAACAAAGAGCAAGAAATTAGAAATCAAATGTACATAACTTTTTTGGTCAACCATAGTGAAAATATTTGTGAATTTCATAGAGCAGAGTTCTCCAGATACTTGTTTTTGTCCCATTGCAAACTTTGTTGAGACACTTCATTTATGTGCTGAGAGAGTGTTTTCTAGTTTCTGCTACGCTTTTTGTAAGTATGCACAAGCTTCACTCTCAAGCTTTATGTGAATGTTTTTCTTTTGGATTCTCACACGAGAGGATCAAAATTCTGGTTTTCATTGTACTATATGAAAAGGATTCAAGTGAAAAATGTGATGGTCTTGTTTCTCTTTTTCTTTTTATGTTTCCAAGATCACTTTTATGCAGTCTAAAAGTTTAGATGAGTTTAACTTCTAATTACACAATCAAAGTCACCTAAAAGATTAATAATTATTATGATTAATGAAGCAGACAAATGCTTTAACAATCCACCTAGCTAGCGACGGACATGGCATGATATCTGTGGTACATGTGAATTATACTAGATCTATGTATGTGGTGTGATTTGCATTTATCAGGGATACCAGATACGCGAGCGAGATAGGAGAGTGGTGAGCGAGAGGGATACCAGATACGCGAGTGAGATAGGAGAGTGGCGAGTGAGATGGGAGGAAGGCGAGCGAGATTTGTCTATGTATCTCAGATACATGCTAATTCACTTGGATACAGTGTATTTAGAACAATTACACATTTTTTTTATCTCATTTATCCCGATATACATGTATCTAGACGTATTTGAATGCACCAAATCTAGTAAGATTCGTAACATTCCAAAATAACGTATATTTAAGTAATTATCTCCTAAACTAGTGATATTTCAGTAAGTTACGTTATTGGTTCAAAATTTAACATTTGTTGACATTCTAGTAGTAATCTTTTTACATACAAATATATTTTTTGTACGAAAAATCTTCCTTTAATGCAACAAAAAATGTGTAATCATTCATACTGCAAGATATTCTGGCACTAGCACAAAAGTACATTTAGAAGCCATGTGGCATAAAAATGTTTCTCCTCTTAAGTAACCTGTGACATAACCAAATAAAAGTTAGACACTTTTTTAGCTCAACTCCACGAGAAGTCCATAGTTACAACTATTAATAATTATAAATAAACTTTTTAACCTTACTCACTCAAATAACCACACAAAGTGTTCAACTTTTCTTATTTTCTCCATTTGTTATACATCCAATATCTTGAAATCCATGGAAAAACAACAAGAAGGAGATCAAGAAGAGAAAAAAGAAAAATGTACAAGGAAATTAGATTTTAGTGCTCCTCTTTTGTCAACTAGACGTTCTAGTGAAAAATCATTGTCTAGTCCCAATCAACTTTCAATTGATATTTTTAATAGAGTGCCATTTTCTTGGGAGCAAAGTCCTGGAAAACCAAAGGAAATGAAGTTAGCAACAAACATTGAGATTGTACCACCTCCAACATTGCCACCATGTATGTGGCATACAAGAAAAGAATTATTAGGTACAAGTAGTACTACTACTAAATCATACGATGAGGTTTATGATGGCGATATCGACAATGATGATCATCATGATGTTAGGAATATTGACAACCATGATGTTTTCTCAGATGCTCTTGATGTTTTTTCGTTAGGGGATGAGTCGATAGACGATATGATTAATGATGAAACGGAACATAGAGTTATATCGAATAAGGAGGTAGTTGAGGAATGTTATGATGGGTGCACCTATAAACCAGCAGTACCAAATTTCATTATTCAGAGATTTCTAAAGGATGCACAGGAACTAGCTATTTCATCTGCCTTGGAAAATAATAGGAAGAAGTTACTAGAGGATGAGCAAAATGGAAGAAGGCCATGTGATTTTTCTCCTAAGGCAACAGTATCATGTGGGCTTGACATGTTTATTCCATGGAGGATAAAACCCAAGCCATGTTGTGTGAAGAATAGTGTAGTGGCAGCTTCTCCAAGAATGAGACCTCAATGGAATAACAAAGACAAACCTGCCTCAGAGGCGGATCCAAAATTTTAATAACTACACATGTATGTATGTATGTATGTATGTATGTGTACCTTCAGCTTACTGACAACATAACTTAAGATAACAGGTTGTGGACGACACAGATTAGAATAGAAGGCTAATAGATAGTTGAGAATTGTCTCACTTATTCTTCCGTACTAGGAGTCAGTAGTTTCTTGGTCTTCTATTTCTATTACTATATGTTGTTTCTTGTAGTTCGATTATATTATTATTATTTTGTTGGATTGTTTGTTCTTTTTTCAGAATACTTTGTTATGTTATCTTTAGTATTTTTTCATGGCTTTTATATTTTCGTATTTCTTTTTTCCGAACTGTTTTTCTATGTTTTTTCTTGAGGTGAGGCCTCCCCCCTCTCTAGTTTCTCTTCTTCTTTAATTATTGTTTTACTTTTTTCTGATAATCTAGTAGCTAAAGGTTGTATATATAGAATGTGTATAGAAAATGTATAATCAGAGGTGTATTCAGGATTTTAGAAGGATGGGTGTATAATTACGAAAAGATGCATCTAAGATATAAATTTGACCAGTTTGACCTTTAAGTTCTTAACATTGAATCGTTAAATTTTAAAAATTATAGGTCCAAAATATATAATACTATTAGTTTTAAATTTTAATATACACATTTGATTTAATTATATACAAATTTTAAAGTGCTAATTTTTTTTTAGGAATTTCCAATGTTGAACACACATGAAAATTTTGAAAGACTAAAGCAAAAAAACAAAAGAAAAATTAACAAAATGCCAAAAATTGTTACCGATAACTCTTGGAGAGGTGTGTTACTCAAAAAAACACGATAGGTATAAGATTTAAATTTCTATCCTCACTTAGAAAGGTGCACCCAATTATCATCATATTATTATATGATACTTTTAATGTGGGTTCACACCTTTATATTTAAGTATTTTCAAAAATAATGTAACACTATTATATATGATCTAGAGAGGAGAAAATGGGTTCACGTGAACCCACGGAACCCCCTCTAAATACGCCTCTGTGTATAATTACTCTATGTAATATGTATTTGTATAGGAATTCTATAGAAATAATATAATTATTGTATAAAATATGTATATGCATAGGTTGCGTATGGAAACTGTATCATTGTTGTATAAAAATGGGGTGAAAATCAACTTTGCTTTTAATATCAACCCTTCTTAATATGCTTGCATTCACTGAAAATAGTGCTTGTCGTCACTCATGAACTTTTCATAAATACCTTTTTCTTTTCTATAGATCAATCCCACGTATCTTTAGTTTTCAGATTCTTTCCTGGCTGCATCAGTGTTTTTGTAAAGGCAGAGAATACATTATATCCAGGGGGAGCCAGGATTCGGAGTTTGGGGTTCTAAATTTTAGAACAGAATAGAAAAATATTGCAAAACATGCTTTCTTAACTTTTGTTGATAGTAGGGTTTGAACCCACAACACTAGTATAAAAAGTATTTCCACCACCGCTTCCTACCACTAAGCTGTCAATTAATTTTATTCGGGGGTTCACAAGTCAATATACATATATATATTTATTTAATTTTCTTATACAAATACAGGGTCTAAAGAAAAGCTAGTGGGTTCATATAAGGTCCGAACCCACGAACCCCCACCTAACTCCGCCTCTGATTATAACTCTCAATGGCTGGTTGTTCATATAAGGTTCTTCACACTTCCTCTCTCATGAATATGAGGTCTCGTAGAAACTAGAGACTCAAACTACAATCAGATGGTCTTGCAGAGTACTTAAGCCTTGGCAACATATATTATGGTGATTAGTAACTTTAAATGAACTTTCTGATAGTTAAATACTTCTGGTTTTATTTGATATTTTTGTGCTCCACCAGAAGTTTTGGATTATTCAGTTTTAACACAAAAACCATACAAGAAGTACAATTTTGAGTCATCTTTCAAGATGAGAAATATTGAAGAACCTAAAAGTTGTCTCATGTAAAAACTGATTGTGATCTTGAATGGATCATGGAGGCGCAGTCTGGAAGACACTATTGTTACTTTGTTGAGGTGCAGATTTCCACCAAAGATTGGTTTCCTTGCCTCCATTTTTAATATATGCTTCACTTGAGCCGTAGTCTATCAGAAACAACTCCTCTACCTTCATAAGGTAGGGGGTAAGTCTGCACACAAACCATCCTTCCTAGACCTACTTCTACTTCTGGGATTGCGCTGATATGTTATTATTGTTGTTTGCCTCCTTTTGTTTGGTTAAGGGTTAGGGTCATTCTAGCTAAACTATATACTTTTAATTTTACTATGTTACTATCAATACATATGGTTATACCTTTTGGGTTTTTCGTTTAACGTGTTAACTGTATATGATTTGGTTACTTTGTTGGAGTTACTTGCCCCATTGCCCCCCTACATTTGCAAAGAGGCGAATGGTTTTAATGTTGTTTTTGGATGAATCTTTACACATAAAAACGAAGTATAGTTTATCATAAAAATTGATTAGTTGGAGAAGAAAATGGAGAATTATTCGCAAGCTCTCTTAATTTTTCAATTCCTGTAGGATCCCAGAGAGGACGTCATACGTGCATGGTACATGGATGACAGCGATGAGGACCAGAGGCTTCATGATCACCATGAGCCAAAGGAATTTGTGTCTCTTGACAAGCTTGCTGGTAAAGATCAGGCTCAGAATTATATATGTATAAATTATCTATGAGGAACAGAAAATCCCCCTTTACCACCCATTCAAAACCAACTCCTCTCCTCTCTACTTGGCAAGGACTGATCACTGGAAAAATCCCCAAAATGAGATGAGAAATCTCTCGAGCTTCTCCTCCTCATCTCTACAATAAGTCTGAACACCGAAATTGGTTCATTTTTGCTCTCCTCTCAATTTCACATATTACTCTTAAGGGTCTCATATTGTGGTGCTGTTGAAGCGGCTGGTTTTTGTCTCTCTTATAATTAGTTGCCATATCACTGGTTAGTTCTCTTAACAATGCATTCGATACTTACGTCGTAGTTTTGTATATCTTTAATTTTACATTAGTTGGAAAGCTCGAATGCATTAGGCACTCTGTGAAAGCAAATAGGTACACTTTCTCTTCAACTTATACATGCTCCAATTATATAAATATTGAGGTTATGACTAGCTGTGAATCTGTTGTGTTTTAATTCTGTATTTATTCTTCCTATTTTCATAACTCTGGCTTTTTTGCTATGGATAATTAGGTTGTGTTAACATGGATTTAGCATGTTGCATATGATCTTTATTCCTTAACATGTTCACTATTTGTATGTGGTCGGGTGTGTCTTTTACGCTTTACAGGGACCTTACTTTAATTGAGGAATCCGAACAATGCTCGTTGGGATGGGTTGAAGAATTGTCGGGGATTACAAAAGGATGGGGCTGTTTTGGTTCAGAAAGCCTACTTAGCTTAGATTTTCACTTTTTTTTTCCGTTCATTCATTCATGGCTTGTAATAACTTGAATAAATGTTGTAACAAAAGAAGTTTGGGGTGGCTATTAATTGGAGGCAGGGAAATCACATGCTACTTTTTTTTTCATGTCTCATTTTCTCATTTCCCTTTTACTTATTTTTATTCAAGTATTTAAATTCAAGTTCAATTGTTAACTAAAGTAGTTTTTATTTTTCTTTATCTCATTGTTCAACTCCGCTTTTCATAATTTGAATTGGACATGACACTTTTATTTCTAACTATATATAAGTACTATCTCATAAACTATAATTAGTGGGAAAGTAATAGGAATTACAAGATCTAATTCTAATTTTTTTAACTAAGCCGACACGTCCCTGAGAGTACTACTTACCAAAGACCTTTCCAAAGGATTATGTGTATTTCTATGTAAATATATTTATGTGTTTGTATTTAAATCAAAATTTTCAATTATCCTCTAAATACTATTATTAATTTCTAAGAATGACCTCAAATAAAAAAATATTTCTATGGTGGAGGAGCGCGATTAATAATATCGTGGTATCATCGTTATAAAGAAACAAACATTTAAAGCCTCCTTAATTCTCTTATAGATTGGTTTAAATTTGAACTTTGAAGTACTTTTAATGCTTACAAATCAACTTTTATAATATTGTTTTATCTCTTTTTTGGGTAGTTTAGTTTACATTCAACCTTTCTTATTATTTTTTCGTATCTTTTGGTGTTGATTCTCTCTCCCCGCTTATCTATTTTCTTAATTAATTATTGTTTTATTATTTAATATTTATTTATTTTAATAAAGTTAGTTTCACATGTCTATATTATTTAATAATAAATAAGTTTAACTTGTCTTGTTATCTTATCACTTAAAACTTGTGTTAATTAATAATCACTTCGTCTATCTTTGTTAATTTGCTTTAAATAAAGTTTTGCCTTTTTTTATGACAAGGGAAACCCACATCCGCTAGCCTTTGGGTGCGCACAGGGTGAACCATCGCTCCTATGTAATAGCTCACAAACCACACATGAGAGGTAACCTGCACTAGGCAAGTCCTATGCGACGTGCTCGATCCATAAGGCAAACCTCATCATGCTTTTGCTGGCAAGGCGTTTCGAACTTGAGACCTCCAGCGTGGAAGTCCCAAGCCCAAACCACTAGGTCACCCTGAAGGGTTTAAATAAAGTTTTGCCTATTTTATCACATAGTTTACTTTAGATAATTAATGCCGTTTGATTGTCTCTATTTTTATTTTATCGTGTAGATAATAAAATGTTAGCTTGTTTAATCATCTCATCACATAGATAGTATATTAAGTAATTAAAATTAACCTTTACCTATTTTGCTCTTTCGTATTAAATCAAGTTTTATATTATTTATCATTTAGTCACTCCTTTTATTTAATAAAGACAATGACCTTGTTTGCCACATATTTTTTCCACATAATTCATAAGATTTGACTGGGATCCGTAGTTTTGGACCTCGAAAGGTGCCTAATATATTCCTTTCGAGGTAACTTGAACCCTTACCCGATCTTTGGGTGTGTTTGACCTTTAAATTAATTTTATTTGGTAGATTAGCTTAGAATGGTGCTCTAAAGCGCCTTTAATTTGTTAGGTGGTGATCTTCTCTTTTTAATCCTAAAAAGACTTGCCACGTTGTTGGATCCCATTTTGAGAAAAATATGGTGCGACAAAAATCATAAGGATACTTAATGATAAATATCTTCGTCTAAAATTCTTTAACCCCGTACTCCTTCATAACCCACATACTTGTATGACTTCTCACATGATTACAAAACATAGAGAGATCATTTACCAATACACCGAGGCCCGACATGATAACAAAATTTCCTTCTCCACATCAAGGTTTCTCCATTTCTCCCCATCTCCCATCAGCCAAGTCAACGAAAATGATGTCCTACTTTTATTACAAAAAATGAATATGCGTGGTAGAAATATCTGAATGAAGCTTTCCATTCACAAACAAACCCGACTTCATGAATGGTATCCCATTCTGATAATCATCCTAACAACTCCAAGAATTGTTATTTAGACTATATATAATCTCCACATCAAAACATGAACTGTTATAAAGCCTATATCGGGATTTCATAAAAGCAAGTCTTTTCTCTTTTTATCAAGGCAAATCAACCCATTAACAGAACCTATAACCTCAATAGAGTGATTTTGGGATTTGTTCGTAGGACAATCCGAGTCAATATTTCATTTATAGAGTGCTAGAGTAATCTTGTCATGTATCACATGATCATAAAGTAAAGAACTAACAGAACAATCCTTGAGATATTAGGTGGATTAAATCATAAGCCTATGACAGGTGTAGCCCTTGTTATTAGCAGATATGCTAAGATGAGACTTGACAAATTAAAAGGCAAGAGATTAAATGAAGCAGAGATTTTTAAAAACACTTAATTTTCATGAGGGATTTTACTGATAGTTTTAAGAGGATTTTGTTGATGAAATTTGCTAGTAGAAAAGGTAATTAAAGCTTGAATCTTGATCTGAAGTAGAAGAAAATGGAGCACTACTAGTGGGCTTGCTCTGCTTTGGTTGTCGATGGGAGACTTCATCTCTCTTAGATTCTATTTGTGTTGCAGAAATTTGAGCTCTTCGAGAAGATATCAAGGTTTTTGATGTTCTTCTGTGTAATTAGGAAATATTTTCAGAGATAGTTACATAGAAGAACATCAAAACCTTGTTGTCTTTTTGAAGAACTCAAATTTCTGCAGCACAAATGAAATCTGAGAGAGATGAAGCCTTCTATCGGCAACCAAAGCACAACAAACCCACTAGTAGTGCTCCATTTTCTTCTACTTCAATTCAAGATTTGAATTTCCTAATATTCTACAGCAAAATATCATAAAATACATCCTCTTAAAACTACCGGGAAGATCCCTCATGAAATTCAAATGTGTTTCAAAATCATGGCTGGTTTAATCTTTAGCCCTAAATTTGTCAAGTCTCGTCTCAATATATCTGCTAATAATAAGGGCTACACCTGTCATAGGCTTATGTTAGGGTTTAATCCACCTACATATCTTAAGGGTTGTTCCGTTAATTCTTCACTTTATGACAATGTGATGTATGAAGAGATCACTCTATCACCCTATAAACGGATAATTGATTCAGATTATCCTACGAACAACTTCAAAGATTACTTTATTGAGGTTGTAGGTTCTACCAATGGGTTGATTTGTCTTGCTATTGAGAACAAAGACTTGTTTCTATGGAATCCGTCAATTGGGAAGATCAAAAAAATACCTAGTGCTATAACTGATTGTTTTTCATGTATGATTTTGGATAAAATTAGCTTCATAATGATTATAAGGTAGTGAGTTTTATCCAATATGAGCTTTATAAAAATTCACATTATGATGTGGAAATTATATATAGTCTAAATATCAATTCTTAGAGCCGTATGGATGATTTTCAGATTGGGATACTATTCATAAAGTCAGATATATTTGTGAATGGGAATCTTAATTGGGTTATTTCTACCACACATATTCATTTTTTGTAATAAAACTGGGACATCATTTTTGTTGAATTGGTTGATGGGAGAAATGACGAAACATTGTTGTAGAGAAGGAAATTTTGTTTTCATGTCGTGCATCAAAGTGTTCGGAAATGATCTCTCTATGTTTTATAATTATCCAAGGAGTTACGCAGATATGTGGGTTATGAAGGAGTACGGCGTCAAAAAATATTGGACAAAGATGTTTATCATTAAGTATTCTTATGATTTCGTGGGGTATGATATTATGTCTCCGCCCTTTTGCATGTCAATTGAAAGTAAATTTTTGCTAAGATTGGATTAGTTCTCATGATTTACAATTCAAATAATGAGATTTTCAAAGGTTCCCACTGTGATCACCTTGGTGAAACAAAGAACTACCTCGTTTGAGTATTTTGATGATTTCATTGATTCCGAAATATTGTTTTCAAGCTAGTAGCATATTGGATTTGTGACCGGAAGTTCCATATGAGTTTCAGATGTATTTTTAGCCTTTTGGATGCTTTGCCTTGTTTAAGCATAAAAATAATATGTTGATTAAAAGGTTCGCTTTTAATTTTTGAGATCAAAAATTATTCTGGGACTTTTGAAATTTTCAGCATGAATAATAGGACTAATTTGGAAAGTTTGGTGCAATTTTGATCAGTCGAGATTGGACTTTTATGACGACACATGAAATAATTTTTTAATGAGCAAAAATTAAATTTGACTGGCCAAACGAGCACATAATTGAGTTTCGATTGGACGAAGCGATCCCTATAATTATTTAAACTCATGAAGAATGAATTGATGCATTCCGAGGTTGTATGAGTGAATTACGGTCGTTTCAATGAAAAGTAATATCACTGGTGCAATCTAACAAGACATGAAATTTCAAATTGTGCGTATTTGGTATTTTGAGCAATTCTGGAGTTCTAGAGCTTGAAATTAAGTTATTTTCACATCATTTTCCTCTGTTTAACAAGGGGGTAAGTATCTAATCCTTATTTGGGTATTCTTTCATTATTCCTTCGGTTGGTTTTCATTTTTATCCATGAGTTGGAGAAAAATTGGGGGGGGGGGGGGGGTTCCCCCTAGATCAAGAAATCCCAATTCTTCGATTTGGGGGTTGATTTGGACTTATTTTTGTTGAAATTTCATATTTAAGGTCCTTAAGTTATGGGCAAATCGATTTTGGCATCAAATTTCTGATTTATCAATTATTTTATCATTTAAAACTGATTATGAGTACACAAAATTGGGAATTCTGTGTCTAAAGTTAAAAAAATCATATTTAGAGGTTGTGAAGATCGAAGGCTATTCAGAAGGGAAAGACTTTGATTTGATCATTTGAACTCCATTTAAGGCAAGTTGAGGCTTTCTTTGACTCTTCTCAAAGTGTCCATGTGTTATATGACTATACTTGGGAGTAATGACAATCTCGCATAGATGAGGTGACGAGCATCTATGTGGGTATTGTTGTTATTGTGAAGGGTTAAAAACAACTAATTGATTGGTTTGCTTAGTTTTCTTCAATTTTTTAAAAAGAATTACTCCACCTGTACGTCGTGGTCTTTTATTAATAATCAAATAAAAATCCTCTATTGGGATAAGTACAAGCAAGGGGAGCTAGACCTTATCTTACCAATCCTACTAAGGTTAAGAACCTCTACTTTTAACAATCATGAAGAAAATAAGAACTAGAGATAATTAGGTAGCTTATGATGGTATTACATGTGAGGATGCTTAAGTAGCGCAAAATTATAAAAGCCAAGAAGAAAGTTGAGTTATCAACCTCAAACTTCCTTTTACAAATGGATGAACTAAAACAGATTGATTGCTCTTCTAAAGTATCCTGGAGTATTTTTCTTTTGTCTTCTTCAAATCTGTCTAGTAGCTTTTGATAGTTCATCACTTTTTCTTCGGTTGATTGGATCTTGCTGACAATGTCATGTGATTCTGTTTTGCTAGTTGCATCGGTAGGTGCCTTGGAACAAATTCCTCACTCATCTTACCATCCCAACTAGTCTTCTTTTATTCTTCTTTTTGTTATTGCGTTGTTGCCTAGGAGAAATATCTGCACTCCTAATTGCATTTGCAAAACAATGATCCGACACATCCTCCTCTTCACCTTCCTCAAAGATGTCCTCATCTTGTAGGCTATCAAATCTATTTGGAGAGAAATGACTACTACCACCAACTTGTAGTTGTTTTTTAATTTTTAGTGTTAATATGTGTTAGAAAAGTAAACTTTTTAACATCAAAACTCACCTAAAATTGCAACAACATCAGTTGATGGCAAGCCCTTGCCCAGGCATTACTGATTTGGCACTTCTAGGAACAAAAATAGGAGCTGCAGGGCTCAATTTGTTGTGCATAGAAGGAGAAGTGACCCTCTCTTCCTCTTCATCTACAATATCTGCCCACCTCAAAGCACTTGTCGCACCTTGTTTTTTCTTACTAAAAATAACCATTTCATTTTTAGAGAAACTGAGATCTTACCTTTCTCAACATTTTGGTCATTCCTTGTAGACATTAGCTGCTGCCTCGAATACCCATGTTGCTCACCCAACAATTCCAATGATAGGGAAGGAATCTCTTGTACTGAGGCATTTAAACTGACAAGTGGTAAATTGTTCACTGATTAACCATAGTAGCAAACTGATTTTCCTTTAATGTGTTAATTACTTCTTGATTAGCGATAACCATTTTAAAGTAGTTGGATTGATCTCATACACAATATTATCCAAAAGAGCATCAAAAGTTTTGAGGCACGGAACCTCCTTTGGAACAATTGCTCGAGCACTTGAGTTCGTAGCTTGACTGCCTACAATTTGCTGCATTGTGTTACGAATTGGTGAACCAATTCTAACACCGGGAGAGTTTTTCTTTGTCACCACAGTCCAATTTGAATTATGTACCAATTTCCCTTCAGTCACGTTGTTAGATTGATGTACTTGTTGCCCAGAATTTTTTATAAACGGTGCCGCAACTAAAGCTTGATTAATTACACTAGCATCAGTCAAATTAGTGTGCTCTTCGCCTACACTTTCACCCAGCTTAGCAGCAACCGTAGCCAACTGATACCTTTGGCCATCACCTATTGATTGAACCAGTGCATTCCCAGATTTTGATACACAATTTGCATCTCCTGTAAGCTCGTTTCGCACATCCCCAACACATGTAGAATCAGCAACATTTAAATTAGAATTGCTGCACAAAATTTTCACTCACTTGGACCACCAAATCACAATCATCATCATTCCCATTAACCCCTCTGTTTCCAACATTTATTTGTTGGCAAAGAATTCCTTTGTTGGTTAGGATTAGAAACATTATTTTCGCCACCAAACTTTTCAGCTTGTGAATGACCTGTAACTTCAAGTTGTTCATTACCAGCCCTTGTAGCTTTAGCTACTGGTACTACTACAAAGCTAAAGCTATAACACAATCAGATTGCGAGACATCCCTAATCACACCATCTAGTTGTTGTTGAGGATTTTTTTGCACCAAATTATTAGCTTGATGATCATTATTACCAACTTGTAGGATTTCATTACTAGCTCACTTTGCATCTAATATCTCCCTCGGGTCACCTTGATATTTTTCAATATAAGTTCCATCTTTCAATGCTTTTTCTGGAGTTTTTGTTGCATTCTTTATCAATAGCAATCTACATCCGCTTTTGTCATGCCTTGGTGCTTACAGAAGGTACAATAACATGGCAATTATCACATACAAACTTCTGAAAGTGATCCGTAATTTTTCCAAATTTCTCATCGACATATTGAAGTTTCATTTGTTGTGGAAGCTTAGCCAATAAATCCATTTCGACTTTAACCCTAGTTGTGCTAGGTCTCGACTTCTCTTGGGTGGCTTTATCAATAGCAATTGGCTTACCTGCAGCCGATACAATGGACAGTAACAACTGTTTTGCAATTAAGTCTGGCGGTAAATTCTGGAAAGATATCCAAACAAAAGCTTTTGAGGTTTCATCTCTAGGATTGAGACCAAATGTCTATGGAAAGACTCTGAATCGGTGTTGTGTACCATTGTGTAACAGGTATTTGACAGATTTAGCCGCACCTAAGACATAAAAATCATACCTATCAAATCTAAGCAATATATGTCGACGTGCGAGCCATTCGATAAGACAACGACCTTGACTTCCTAGTTTTTAGGCAATATCTTTCTCAATTATTGCATATCAATTTGTTCATGTGAAAACTTTATTAGAAGAGCTTGGTGTACGCCTTCCTCCACTGCATATCGCTTTATCTCCTCCATCGTGAATTTAACTGTAGGTTCCCATGATTATATTCAATAGGTTTTAGTATTGTTTTAGTCAAGATTTGTGTTTGTTGTTTTGGATTCAGTAGCGCTGCATAAGAATCTTGATAATTAGTGACAGAGAAGGGAGCAACTATTCAGTTTTCTTGATTTGATTCTTGTTGTGAGTATTAATTGACTTGAAGTGAATCTAAGTGTATAAGGTGGATTTTTACTCTCTTTGTGGACTTGAAAAATGATTGATAAAGAAGTTTGAAATGCTAATTCTAGTAAATTGAAGTGAAATGTGTAAACAAGAGAAATATGATGGAAGGAGGATTGAAAATGACTATTGTGAATGAGTGTTATTGAATACATCAACTTTACACATGCATCATTTACATTTCAATCATTTGGATCAGAGTGACACGTCTGCCCAGCCGTTATTTTGTATATACATTTATGGATTGGAGTGGCAGACCTGCCAAGTTATATTTATGGATCAGAGTGGCACGCCTGCAGTTTTATATATGATTCAAAGTGGCACATCTACCCAATTTTATTGATGAATCGGATTGGCACGCCTGTTAGGTTTGCATCATATGCATCCATTACATCATTTTCAGGTTGAGTTGTACTGTCTTGGTATGGAATTTGATGGGCTGACCGTGAAAGTGACTTTGGACACATTTTCTTGTAATTCTATTGTGATTTTAAGTTATTTGGACTTGTCTTATAGATGTTATTGTTATTGTGGACATTAGCTGATAGTTCCTGTTTGTGGTAGTGAAATGAGTAGTATTGCTTGAGTTCACTAATACACTGTAAGTTCCATGAGTAATATGGCTCAAAAATGTGCTAATGCTCGCTAGGTAAGAAATAACTGGACTATAAGAGAGACAACGAAAAAAATTGGAGCTTCTTAACTCAAGTTATTTTAGGCTCGATTAATCAAAATCTTCTTAGAATTTGTAGCTGCAATTTGCAGAAACCATAAAACATTGGAAACATGAACAATTAAAAGGGGAAGTCACTCAAATAGTCAAATTAATGGATGATTTGTCCCCTCGGATTTCAGCAAGAAAGGGAAACTGAGAAGGATGAAGCATGGGAACCTCAGAGTCTACAGCTTTGTTCTCAGTTCAAGTTCAGCGAATTGGACTGTTGTTTGGCAAGCGGTTTATCAGTTACGTGTGGTACAAACTCTATCTGCTTGTATGATGCTTCTATAACTCAAACTTCTTGTGTTTGTCCAGCGGGGTTTTGGGGAAAAAAACAGTAAATCTTGTGAGGGGAAAATTCAGATGAGGGATTTTAAGGCCAGTAAGTTTTTACCTCTTGATTTTGTCAGTATTACTGGTGTGGGTAACCAAACAGACCTTAAAGTTCAGATTACCTTTTGCTACAACAATCCTACCAGCTAGATTAGCTTCCTACAATGCTTTATCCCGACAATCCCGTCTTTCTTATACTACCAAAGTGAAACAAGATTCATCATTTGATTGACCAAATAAGTAGAAGAATGAGAAGATGGTCCTGAAGAAAATACGGTTATCAATTAGCATCAAGGGAAGACCAAAAATGAACAGTTAGCTATTCGCAACAAGGGAAAAGCTAAAACTACATACTTAACCAAACCTTACTCAAGAATTGCCGAGGTTCCTCCTTTTTCACTAGTTAAGTTATTTCAGTAGAAAAAAATTAATAAAGAAGTCCCTAGATCAAACACTACTCTAAGAAGGATCTAAGCGAAGATTTTCAAGTCCCTGATGCTTCTTTCTTCTTTACACTGTCTAGTGACATAACATCTTCTCGAAACACTGCTTAAAAAGAGAAACAATTTCCAGCGCCATGTAGCATGAATTGAAGACAAATTATTGTTACTTGAAAGTAGAGTATAAAGGAAAATGACTGCAGGATCCCCTGGCAATATAGTAAAGAGAGTATGTGTTTTACATATGAATTGCTTGTTCTATGTTTGAGATATTAAAGATTATTTAACAACACTTGACAAGAAAGTACTCTTACAAGTTATTTGTTTTGATTTGAGCTTTTTCAGCCCCTTTTTTTGTTGCATCCTCAGTCCCTATCACAGCGAAAGGACAAAATAAGCTTTCAATGTAGATTTCTGCCTCGTTGCAGCTATAGGAGTTAATAACCTTTGGATATTTTAGCGAGTCATCCTTTGGATTGTATATCATGAAAGTTGATTCAATCGATCCTCATGATATTTGATGGTAAATATATTTATCCAAGATTCTTCATAACCCAAACATCTAGAGATGTGAAAGATCACTTTCCAAGTAATCACTCATGCTTGTAGCATCCGAAGTAAGCTTCAGTTTGGGCAAGGTAACAATTGTCAATTCTTCTGAAACATTCTTTGGCTTAATTCTTTTGTTATTTTTGGATCAGTTTTGGTTTTAGTTGTAGTTTTTCCGATTCATGTATTGGTGATTAGCTGATTATTATTTTCCAGTTTCCTACTTCTTTTCTCCACTGTAAACGCCCAGAATAAATTTCACATAGCTAACACTGAGGTGTACGTGGTTCGGACTTCGGAGTGACAAAACTTTGTTTTTTTTTCTAGGTAAGTATATTATCTAGATATGTGTTCGTCCTCATCTCATTTATATTACTGCATTTCAATAAATAGGACTAAAGTTTTTGGTGTTTTGTTGTGTTTCCGGACTCACTCTATATATTGCATACCACAATGAATAATGGTGAGTTCCTGTCCATGATAAGTTAACATCTTTTCTTGTGCATTTCAGCATATTTGACAGTTTCATTCTTGGACTAATTTCCTTGTTTTATATACACAGTCTGCTCTTTCAGTTGTTGGGGTTAAGCGATGCACAAGTTGGATCGTTCCAGTCAGTTTTAAAGAAAAGGCAAGATTTCAGGTAAGTTTTGCTGATTTTTTAACTGATTCTTGATGATCATTTTAAAAAATAATAATTATTAGAGGCCTTAGCTGTATTTTGCATTGTACTTTCCTCTGGGGATGCCTTTTCAGGATTTGATCAAGAAATAGGTTCCAATTAATACAATGAAACCTCGGTATAAATTAAGTTCTTAAATGTGAATCCTCCTAATCCAATACTAAATTTCTTTGACTGGTCTTTTGGAATATAAAATTTAGGAGACTCTTTTGAGCGTGATATTGACGCAACATCTTAAATGCACTCTAGTAGGGGTGTCTTAAATTGCTCATTTTTGGTGAATTTAGAGGAAAAAAGTTGTCCAAGTGATACTTAAGGTACTATTTTGTACCTATTACACAAAGAAAAGGACCACTTTTTAGAAAATAATTATATAAAATATCTTTTGGAGACATTACACAATAGATCATCGAAAACATAAGTCTTCTCACAGATCTCAGTTTTTTTGCTACACAAATGGAGTCGGAACCCTCCCATCGACGCAAAAAGCAGAGGAAACACACAAGCAATGCTCCATTTCCTTCTTCTTCTTCTTCTTCTTCTTCTTCTTCTTCAGTTGAAGATTCAAACTATAGATCAATCGTTCTGCGATCGGAGCTCATCATTAAAATCCTCTTAAGGCTTTCGGTAAAACCCCTCTTGCAATTTAGGTATGTTTCAAAAAGCTGGGTTATCTCAGCACATCTGCTAATAACAAGAATTTCAAAAATTCCAAAGGTGTAATTATTAACCCAAGTGAGTATAAATCAGGTGAAAAGTATGAAAAAAAAGTATTGATTGTTGGATCTGGAAAATTCCAATGGTTAATTTTGCAAAGAAAGAAGTTGAAGTTGTTGTGGTTGGATCTGGTCCATCAGGTATAGCTGTTTCAGCTTGTTTGAATAGATTGGGCATCAAAAATGTTGTGTTAGAAAAAGAAGATTGTTGTTGCTATTTGTGGAAAAAAAGACTCGTGATAGACTTCACTTGCATTTATGTAAGGAGATTTGTTCATTGCCTTTTATGCCACATGCAACTTCATCACCAAAGTATTTGCCAAAAAATGAATTTATTCAATACTTAGATGAGTATGTTGAGAATTTCAACATCAAACCAAAAATCCAAAGTTGTGTTGAATTAGCCTTTTGCAACAACGAGGAGAAGAAATGGAATGTCAAATCAAGAAATATGGCTAGTGAGAAAATGGAATTGTATGCTTGTGATTTGTTGAATTAGCCTTTTTCAACAACGAAAAGAAGAAATGAAATGTCAAATCAAGAAATGTGGCTAGTGGAGAAATGGAGTTGTATACATGCTTGTGATTTCTTAGTTTTGTCTATTGGTGAAAATCATTCAATTGAGTATAAATCAGGTGAAAAATATGAAGATAAAAGAGTATTGGTTATTGTATTTGGAAATTCTGGTATGGAAATAGCTTTTGATCTTTCAAATTATGGAAGTCACACATCAATTGTTGTTAGAAGTCCAATAAGTCTCTCTATTTTGTCTTTGCTTCTTTTCTGTTTGCATCAATGTAGGTTTGTATTTGTTGAATTTTGTAATTGATATCGGTGATGTTCGGTCAGTTTAGTTGGCACCTCAATTATTTTACTTGGTATATGCTACTTTTTACTAGCACATGTAATATTGTAACATTGTTCATCAAGAGATTAGTGTTTCTGGACCGTCAACTTCAGGCGATGCCCTTAAGAAAAAAAGTTGGGATTCGAAAATGATTTTCATTTTGTTTCGTTGATCATCTGATCATATATACTCATATGTGTGAATTTTGGCTTCTAACATGATCTTCATTTTGCTTGATTGACCGTCAGGTTATTACTCTTAAATGAGAATTATTGATTTAATTGAAGTTTTATTTTTAAATTTTTGATTGGATCATGTTTTCTTCTTCGGAAAAACACATGAAGTTGAACCAATATTAGAATAACTACTAAGAACAACCTATACATTTATTAAGTGTGTTTATTTTTTTTTAATATTCCAGTCACTTAATAGCTTAATACATCTAAATGATTAAGATTTGTTTTATCACTATTTCCATCATCCACCATTAGCAACTATCACCGTTGCCACCCACCATCCACAACTACCGTCTTCAGCCACAACCATCACTAGCCACTATTTATAATCATCACCACCAATCACCATTACCACAACCTATAATCACTACTGACAATTATCACCATTAGTCACCACTATATATCGCCAATCATTGCCATCATTCGCCTTAGCTACCACTATCATCCACCACAACTATTAGTTACCTAAACAAATTATCACCATCGCCCATATCACGATAGACTAACTTACTATTCAAATGTACATTCAGATTGAAACGTCTTAATATTAATGAAAACAAATAAGACAATATATAATTTTAAAAAAGTAAAACTACTATTGAATTTCCTTTATCCCTTATCGCTTCATCTATGCTCTTATTTATAAGCCATAACTTATCTCGATAATTTGAATTTCTCATGAAATCACAATGGATTTGCCTTTTCTATTGATTTCTGCGGATTGGATCAAAAACAATTCTTGAATGAGGCCAGGGATGAATCGAAAAAGAAATATGAGAGTTTTATCTTTCCTTGTAGTTTCTTTCTTTAATTTATTCCTCGTTTAAAAAAAGTTTGATTCGTTTCACCTCGAATAATTTGTACCAATTCTTCATCAAACAAAATCATCCCACTTTTAATCTTTCTTCTTACTTAGTTTTAACATCGTCCTATAAAACTTAGACTCCTAATTGCATTTAATCTTTCATCTTTTAGTACCAACTTATTTCAATTTACGAAGCCAAAATCCTAAGATTGAAAACATTCACAATCTTCATTATTGAGGAAAAAGAAAAATGGGAGGAAGATAGAACCACATAGAAGCAAGCCAGTCCAATCGGGGATCGAAGGCCTATGACGATAACAAATGCAGTTCTTGGACTACAACTAACGAGTTCATCCGAACTTAATTTTTTCTTATATGATCATAAAACCTCTTAAATTTTTATGAGTATTCGATATGAGCTCGTAATTTTTAGAAGTATGTACCATGAATTCAGTTTTAAGAAGTTTGAATTTGAAGTTTCATTTTTGAATTCGTCTCTACTTATGAAGAGAAATCCATGATTCTTGGTTTTGAAGAAGAAGAGGAGCGGAAACGTTGATGGTTTGGTTAGTAGAGAAGTAAATATAGCAAGAAGGGTTTTATTTATTTATTAAGAATAAATTTATATCGATCGATTCAGGTTCAAGGGTGATCTAGGAGACCCAAACCTTCAATTTCTTCTATGAGAGACGGGGCTATAAAATTTATTGGCCCCTTTAAAAGATGGGGCCTATGTATTTGCATGGCAAGATAACTGATTTATAAGAAGGAAATAGTAATTGTCCATGCATTTTTCTTAAAATTATGGAGATATCGGCCGTCCAGTGTCATGAAGGTCACAAATTTGACACATATTTGGATTTTGGTAGAGAATAGCATAAGAAAAGTATGATTGGAGAACCCTTCTTCTAGCCCAAGATCGTTAACTAAGATCGGAAGATTCAATTAAGGAAGAGGAAGCTAGAAAGGAGAACTTGTTTATAGAAGAAGACTATTTGATTTGTGTTATTCTTGGGTTCTTTCAAATGTACAGTACCATCCCCTATTTATACTTACCTATAGATGGTTCTAGATACTACAAAATCTAGACTATTCCATGATTCTCTACAAATATCTAATTCCTCTAGAACATCTATAAGAAAAATCTAGTAACATTATCTTCTACTCTAGAAGATAATGTTACTAGATTTTTCTTATAGATGTTCTAGAGGAATTAGATATTTGTAGAGAATCATGGAATAGTCTAGATTTTGTAGTATCTAGAAACATCCATAAGTAAGTATAAATAGGGGATGAAGGTATTGTACATTTAATAACAACCAAAAACAAAGACAATTCAAAAGTCTTCTTCCATAGCCAAGTTCTCCTTTCTAACTTCCTCTTCTTTAGTTGAATCTTTCGATCTAAGTTAACGATTTGGGCAAGCAGAAGGGTTCTCCAATTACATTTTTGTTCTGCTATTCTCTACATGGTATCAGAGGCATAGTCATATGTTGACTTGTGGATTCTATTCAAGATCGGGTTAGTGGTAGATTCAACTGGTTTGTTGATATGGATTTTAGAGGCCCTGTTAATGGACTGGGGATGGAGTTGTTGAATCAGTCCCATTACAAGGTATGGAAAACATGTATGGAATCATACCTTATGGGAGAGGATTTTTGGGATGTTGTTGATGGGAGTAACACAAGTCCTCCTGTTGACGGACCGAAAAATAGCAGTGCATACAAGAAGTGGAAGCAGATTAATGCGAAGGCGGAGTTCATTCTGAAGAGGACAGTCTCCTTTGGTTTATTCGATCATATTATAAAGTGCAAATCAGCTCATGAAATATGGAGGACCCTCGATCGTTTGTTCAACAAGAAGAATGAAGCTCGGTTGCAGATGTTGGAGAATGAATTGGCTAACACCACTCAAGGTAATCTTTCTATCGCCGAATATTTTTTAAAGATTAAGAACTTATGTTCTGAGATATCTTTGTTGAATCCGGAAGAGGCTATTTATGAAGCACGAATGAGAAGAATAGTCATTCGTGGTTTGAAACATGAATATATTCCATTTGTGACGTCGATTCAAGGATGGGCTCAACAACCATCTTTGGAGGAGTTTGAAAATTTATTGTCGTCACAGGAATTACTAGCCAAGCAATTGGCTAATGCATTTGTCAAAGAAGGAGAAGAAAATGCTCTTGCAGCCGACAAGAGGAACTTTAAAGGAAAAACAAGAGATATGCCACACCCTCGATCCTTAGGTGGTTCAAGCTCACCTGGAAAGAAGGAAAAGCCTTCTAACTATTATGGTAAGAAGCCTCTCAGATGTTATCGTTGTGGTGAAATAGGACACATAAAAAGATGTTGCCAAGCCAAGGAGAGAAATATGGCTCAAAAGGTTGCTGAAGAAGAAGAAGAATGGGGAAAGTGTTTAGTAGATGAGGCTCGAGCAATATATGCCATGATTTCTATCATCCTTGAAAGATATTGAATCGAGGATTCATATGATAATGCACTCGATCACATGGAGAAGCAAGACATTGATGTCATCAGTATGAAGAAAGAAACTTCTGAAGATGTTCATATTAGTGATATGGTAGCTTTTGTCGAAGAAATCAGGGAAGTAGATTCTGAACAAGCAGTGTCTGAAACTATATATACCAACGGTGAGCATTCCAGGGAAAGCAATAAGGAAGATGTATTAAAAGTTGAAGTCTCTGATCAATCGTCAGCCATAACAAGGTCAATCATTGGCTTGGATCAAACATTGGAAGCAGATGAAGAAGCAAAAGATAAAATAGATGAAGAAGCTGACCTTGAAGGCCAAATTTCAAGTGGAGAGACATACGACATGTTTGTTGGAAGCTCTGAAGCTGACAAACAAATTATTAAGGAGCTTGAAAGAAAATCTAGTGATAGATTCTACACTGGTGTTGAGGCTTCTCCGAAAATTGATGGTCAAATTGTCATCGACTTAGCTGGGAAAGGTGATTCTCTAAATAATACAGTTGTCTGGAAGCTAAGAGAGAGTCTGAGAACTCAACAAGGAGATAATTCATATGGATCAATTGATGATGAAGAATCTTCATCATTTGAAGAACCAAGAGGAGTTTGGAAAAAATTGCTGAGATTTTCACCTAGGCGTAGTTCAAAGCTTCATTTGAGTTCTTCTGCTACAAGTTCAGGGTAGCTTTCAAAAAACCACTTTAAGGGGGAGTGTGAAATTATAAAGTTGATTTTTTGGAACTACAAAAAAATCCTAGATTTTTAGGAAAGTTTCTAGAATAATCTACTGTAGTCACTTGGATAAGTATCTTGTAGAAATATCTAGATATTCTAGAGTAGAAGATAATGCTACAAGATTTTTCTTATAGATGTTCTAGAGGAATTAGATATTTGTAGAGAATCATGGAATAATCTAGATTTTGTAGTATCTAGAACCATCCATAGGTAAGTATAAATAGGGGATGATGGTATTGTACATTTAATAACAACCAAAAACAAAGACAATTCAAGTGTCTTCTTCCATAATCAAGTTCTCCTTTCTAACTTTCTCTTCTTTAGTTGAATCTTCCGATCTTAGTTAATGATCTTGGGCTAGCAGAAGGGTTCTCCAATTACACTTTTCTTCTGCTATTCTCTATAGTTTGTGTATGTCCTTCAAATCTTGTATCCTTATAACAAAAAGACCCCTAGTGTTGTGGAAGAAACTTGCACATGTTTTTCAAGGTCAATTTCTATGAAGAGGTGATGAAAGTCACATTGTTGGTGATATATTGCAATAGTACCTTATTGAGACTATGTTGATACACAAAGTCTTTATTAGGTAATTTATCTTGCACAATCTTCTACATAAATAAGGATATCATACTAGAGATTGGATAAATGATCTTGTTTTTGCTACAAAGACAAGTTCTTAAACACTTCTTATGGATACGAGTGGAATGTGGTATGGGAAGTCAAAGGAATAATAAAGGACATATGCCTATTAATTGGGTATGAAGGTCCTAATTTTCCTATCAAAGTGGTTCCTAATTTATCTGCCTTAATATGTTCTTGACTAAATAAAGGAGGAATTGCTAAATATATAAAATTATCAAAAGTTTTCTTGGTTTCTCCCCCTTAGTCAAAAGGTTTGCCACTATGTTCTGCTTCGGAAAGCTATGCTTGAGAGATGGAACCCCAACTGGTAAATCAACCACCTAGAATCATTTATAGAGTTATTATAAGTGATTTTGTTGAATTAATGTGATTACTTTGGAGTCAATTGAAATTTCATACACAGTAAGATTATTTTTCATAGGGGGGGGGGGAATTTAATACTCACCGATAACTTAACAATTTATGGAGTTGATGGATTGCCTACATTCTCCATATCCAAGTTTATACAGTTATCTAGCCATGCACAATGTTTGTTTAACATGAATAAGGTTGTGCAAGAGAAATCATACATCAATTATTGCATTTTGGGAAGTCGAGCAATATTTTCAAAATAGGAAGCAAGATCACAACAATTGCATGAAAGAGTTTTATTGATTCATAAATTGCATTTGTTTTCTTCGACAAAAGGAATGTGGTGGCTATTTTCCTACTTGCTACAATTGCTTTAGTGCTGGAAGCAAAGAAAGGGTATATTGTGCAAAAAGGAATGGTGGCAATTCATTTGGCGACTTCACGGTTGCTAGAGCCCAAAAGCACCAAATATTCCAATGAGATCCATGGAGCAATACCTAGATTACAAGTACAAACTTTCCGATGCGACTTCACAAAAAGCAGTCAAAGAAAAGATCAGAACAAATAAACGCACATATGATATTATGGTATTTCCTTCTTTTCTTATAAACGAATCTATTATCAAAGAACTAAGAAAAGACAAATGACAATTTGGCGTCAAATGTCTAAAGGTATGAATGAACATATTTAAGAAGCGGATAATTGAGTCAAATTCATAATCCTTATTTGGTAATAATAGTGTTCAAATTTCTTAATATGCTACAAACATAAGGCTAAGGATAGGCCTCCTTTTAATTACATCATCTAATATTCTCCATAATGGTTAAAAGAGTGCCCCTCACCCTTCTTCATTGGATTTCAAAAAAATGCTAGTAAGAAGAGATTTTATCTTTAGCTTTTGAGAAATAATTTCGGCTGCTATTCAACATTACTTATCCACCCCCCCTCCCCAAAGGTTGATGACAATAACAACAGCCAATTATAGTCTTAAAAGTAGGGTCTGAAGAGGGTATTGTGTACACAGACTTTACCACTACTTCGAGCAGATAGAGAGATTGTTTTTGAAAGATCCTCCGCTTGAGTAATGAACATCACAGCAACAAATAGAACATTACAAGTAGAGAGGAGATAGAAAATAAAAAGATTGATTGTTTTTCTTTGTTGATTTTTAAAATTTTTATCATGATGGTGTTGGGATCAAATTGCACACACTTCGACTATTACATCGAGCACTTCTCTTGCCAGCACAAGTGTCGAATAACTCTACCCACCAAATTGGTAACTTTTATTTGAGACATTTGTTGGAAACTTTTATTTAGGCTCAGAGGCTTAATTATATGTCTGTGTAGGAATAAGTATGAGATTTAGAGAATCCCTAATGTTAGAAATTTGCGTTAAAAACAAATGATTCTTGTTACTGGTAAGAGAATTGACATTTACTCTTGAACCAAAAGTATACTAGAAAGCTTATATTTCATGCTTTTCATAGTTAGAATAAAACTCATTGTTCATTTGTTAAGAGCTCATGTAGGTAAAGTAAATCGAGAGAGAGAATTGGCTTCTCGAGAATCCGTTTTTCCTTCAATTTCTTGATGTACATAAAATCAAATATATATTGAGAAGTTCACATTCCATCTTGTTAGGTCATTGCTAAGTCAATATGTACAAAATATCCTAACCAATTCCAGTACAGAAACAAGAGGATACCTAGGGGTACGTTACCTAGCTCATATGGCATACTCCCTAAGTCCTAGCAAGAATGCAAAAGTTGTTGCAGATGATTCAACTAGATACATGCAACGTACTTCTTCAGGATAACCATCCGGAAGCCAAAGCCATCAAACCAAATGGTTCATTTAGTTTCCTCCCAACCTCTTGTCTGCATGTTTGACCACTTAGCTCTAGGTGCATACCTACTGTTTTACTTTCTTTTAGGCCAACTTTTTGCGTCTGATTTTCCCAAGTACCATTGAGCAGAAGAATTTTCCTCTGGGGTTTCTTCTGATCTTTTCCTTTTTGTCAGGAGAAATTTTGGTGGGACACTGTCCCCGTTTGACTATTCCCAATTCATTGAAGATGCTTTTCCCTACCTTCGGAAGACCATTTTCTTTTAGATGCAATAAGTTCAGAAGGTATAGTTGACTGACTTCCTTTCTGGCCTTCTTTACTTTGATCCTCCTTATTCTTGATATCTCTAAAAGGAAGAGTGATTATATTTCCATCTTCTTTGGTGTTCCTTGACTAAGAACCTGAATCGATCGATATAAATTTATTCTTAAAATTACTGTTTTACCCTTCCCGATTGTTGCCCTGAGAATTTTTCTTTTCTACTACAGTACTTCACTACACTGTGGTACTGATATTAAAATCAGTACGTTCCTTCCAAAAGGCGTTTGAAAACTGAAAAAGTAACGATACATAGTTACCTTCTAATATGGCAGTATCGGAGGATTTTGTGTCTGCGAAGTTCACAACTTCACATGATCCCATATGAAAGAAAAAAAACAAATTATTAACTAAAAAACTGCATCAATAGCACTCTAGAAAGGAAATATACACATACTTTTGCACACATCAAGTTCCTCTGGGATTAAAATTTAAAAAAAAAGAAGCAAAAAGACAACTTTTATAACTAAATTGCAAAATAATTTTTTACACGTGGTCAATTATGATTCAGTCGCGTCATTAATTAAATCACTTGTTTTAAAGGGAAAAGGCTCAAATTTTCATCGGACTTTGAGAAAAGGCTCATCTATGTCATTTTAGTTAATAAATAATGGCATGGATGAGCATTTTCTCAAACAGAAAATGACATAGATGAGTCAAACATTTGACGAATGACATAAATGAGCCTTTTATCAAAGTTCGATGGCATATTTGAACTTTTTCCCATTTTTTTATTACGATTGCACCCAAAAGGGGTGACCTAATAATCAATGAAGTGGTTCATCTAAATTTTTGTTTTATGTGTATATACTAAATGTTGAATCCCCTTTTATACAAGCCAAAATCTCAGCTCAATGGTAAAGGGTGTTAAGAATTCATCACCAACTTAATTATTTATTTAAGATAAGTCAGAAAATTTAGAATATTCCAGAGTTGTAGAGAATTAAAAGACGATCTCTATAATGAGTATTCTAAAGAGAAAAGTCTAGAAATGTTCTAGAAATGATAGTTCTAGAAATTGTAGTTCTAGAGAAAGATAGCTAGGAATATTCTAGAATAGAGTAGTATGTGTCTCTCTCTAGATTCTTCCATCACCTCCTATAAATAGAGGTGGTTCATTAGATTTGTAACCAAGTAAGAAATCAAGTAAGTAAGATAGCAAACAAGAGTGAGTGACTAAGTAAAGAAAGTTGCTGAAGCAAGCAACAAGTGTGATCAAGATTGTAAGACCGAAGCGGGTCCTTACTTTGATATAATAAAATTAAAATTGTGAAAAATCTATAGTGCCCATCTCCAAACAATTAAAATTCAACAAGTAGTATCAGAGCCTGGTGAATAAGAACGAGGCAGGAACTCAAAGAAGATCCTACAAGCTATTGTCAGAGGCTCCAAGTCGCGAGGCACTTATCAATGGCGGATTTCACAAGCACTCTCAATAGCGTTGAGAAGCTCAACGCAAGCACCTATGGATCATGGAGCACGAGAAAGCAATATTAATTTCTCGGCTAGGAATTATGGGATATCATTGATGAGTCGGTAGTTTTGACTCATTTATACTTCGTTTGTGCCAATTTAATGTCCTTAACATTTTTGCACCTATAGCTAATGTTAAATCGTTTGTGTGCAGCATGAGGGACAAGGAATGGGATGAAGCCAATATATTGCAAAAGGAAGTCAAACAAAAGTGCAAAAATTGAAGGAACTAAAAGGCTGAGGCTCGCCAAAGTCAATTCGGTGATGCGCCGAGTGGACAGGATCTCTCCTAAAGTTTCAGGAAGCAAAGGAAAAATTTAAGTCAAAATGGCGAGCTGAGAGACCAGACGGCGCGTCGCCGATCCAAACAGCGATCCCCAATGCATATCGTCTAAAGTTCCAGAATGAAATCAACACCGAAGTGATAAACCGAAAGGGCGAGATTGAGAAATTTGGTGTGTCATCGAGTAGAAGGGCGAGACACGACTTATGCCGCCGATTTATCCACAAATTCAAAATCATGGGAAACTTTTGGGAAGTGTAAATAGAAGATTTCAAATGAGAGCGGGGGTGGAAGAGAATTATATTGAGACAAAGAAGAGAATTGTATTTAGAATACTTAGTTTTGTTCTTGGAGATTTACCTTTTGGAGTTTTTCTTTGGGGAGATTCTAACATTGGGTATACTTTTAGTTGATTATTTCTGTTGTGTGAAGATTTGAAAATTCAATGGAGAATGAATTTGGTAACCGTTTCTTCACTTTCATTATGATTGGGTAAAACCCCGATGCCTTAGGGGTGTGATTATGTGTTCAAACACTTAATTAGCTTATGGCTCTTATCAATTGCTGAATTACTTGTTGATTTAGCATGGGTTCAGTTGTTAATCTATGTTTTTATCTTATGAATTGAAGCTGCAAATTCAATTCTAGCTTATATCTCTTTGTATGCTTGTTGAAGATGCATTTGAGTGGGATTGATTTATGATAATTGTATGAGTTCTTACTTTTACTACTCAACTTGTTAAAGTGGGTTTAATTAAGGCATAAGATTGTGCTCTAATTGTCTAGCCTGTTAGGGTTTGGTAAAATCCAATTGAAAGCATGATAGTTGGTTGCAATATAGCTATTGTAGTGATAATCTTGCCTACTCATTAGAGATCAACATTATTAGGCAATTGGTAATGACCCATTTAGTGAAATTGGTGGTTGAACATTCACACATCCCTAAGGTCCCTTCTCTCATTGATTAAACCCCTTTTAACTTGTGTTTTATTGAAATTATTCATTTGAAACTCATCTAGCTTGTTAATTAAAACTTCGTAAATTTACATTACGCACCGTTTCACGTGTTTTCCACCTACAAAAAGCTACATCACCTTAATAATACATATTTGAATTCTGAACTTAGTCCCATTCCTCGTGGGATCGACCCCAACTCCTTGTTGGGTTTATATGGCTAACGACCTCGTACATCTTGAATCGTGATAGGTGTATTTGAGAGTTATCAAAAATGGCACCGCTGTTGGGGAATGGCGTTTAGAATTCTTGTACCGATGTATTCTAGTGAATTAGTTTGATTATAGTCTAAGTTACTTATTATCTTTTTCGTTGTTTATTTTCAACAAGTGATGACATGAATGACGCTGGTAGTGTTGTTAGTCAGAATGATGAGATACGTCATGTGAATGATGACACTAGTAATCTGAACGACTTCAATGTAGTTCAAATGGGAAGTGCTGGAGCTATACGCTTGCCCCCTACTGTGGGTAATGCCATCTTTCATGTGATCGGAACTATGCTTCAGCTTTAGCAAATCAAAGGATCATTTGGAGGACTTGCTCATGAGGATCCACATGAAAATCTTCAGAATTTTTTGGATGTGTGCAGCCCGTTCACCTTTAAGAACATCTCTCAAGAGTCAATTCAACTTTGGTTGTTTCCTTTCTCTCTAAATGGGGAAGCAACGAAGTGGTTGGCTGAATTACCAAGAGATTCAATTACTTCTAGGGTGGAGCTAATGGAAGCATTCCTTGAACGATTCTTTCCTCCTTCGAAGATGGTGAAATTGAGAGATGGTATTCTGAACTTCAAGAGACTTGATGGTGAACCAATCCATGAGACATGGCTCAGATTCCAAAAGCTTCTTCTACAATGTCCTACTCATGGGTTACCTAAAAATGTGTTGTTGCAATATTTCTACCGTAGCCTTGATTCGATAAACAAGTCTATTGCTGATCGTTGATTCAAGGTGGAATCATGAGGCAACCATTTCCTATTGCATCAGCATTGCTTGATGATATGACAAAGATCAACCGGGCTTGGCATACAAGAGAAGATCAAGTATCACCTTTTGTAGTCGGAATGACCAAGGAGCAAATTGAGAAAGACCATGAACGTGATGCGAATATGGCCAAGATGATGACTCAGATGGACTTGTTAACAAAGCATGTCATGGGTGTGGGATCAAAAGTCGTAAACGCAGTTGCTATGAGCCTAGATGATGCTGCATTTGAAACCATATATAATGAAGAAGTCCAATTTGTGTCGAATCAAATGGTGGGTTCTCGTCCGAGCTATCAAAATTCGGGTGGGAATCAAGGTTGGAACAAAGATCAAGGTAGTGGTTGGAGAGATAGTTGTGAGTGGCGTGATCGAGGTGCCAATTGGAGGGATGGTGAGCGAGATCGATATGTGCCTCCACATGATCGTCCTAAAGTTACTGAACCAAATACTGATCTTGAGAATTATAGAATTGAAGATATGCTTGCTCATACTTTGTATAAGGTGGAAGGGTCAGACAAAGTACTCAAGGAGATGAAGGCTGATTTTTCTTCTTTAAATCAAACGGTCACTTCTCACTCCGCTTCAATTAAACATCTTGAGTCTCAAATGGTTCAAATCTCCACTCAGCTGAATCAGAGACCAATTGATGGCCTTCCTAGTGACACCTTAGCCAATCCAAAGAACGAGAATGCTCAACGTACGGCGATTGTTACTCGAAGTGGAAAATTTTTGGGTAGTAATGTAGCTGAGAACAACGGGGCTGAATGGAGTAAAAGTCCACCTTCTGTGAATGATGAGGGCAGAATGGAAGATTAGGTGAACAATAACATGCCCAACGAAAATGTCAGTCTTCCAAATGATGTTAATTCAGGTAAAACCACTACATCTAAGGTGGAGAATGTGTCTAAATTAAACCGTTGCCCAAGGTTAACCCTTCATTTCCACAAAGGCTGAAGAAAAGAGATGACAACGTGAAATTCGAAAAGTTCCTTTCTATTTTCAAGTCTCTCTCAATTAATCTCCCTTTGGTGGATGCACTACTAGAAATGCCGGGGTATGCCAAGTTTATGAAGGAATTGGTCACGAAGAAGAGAAGTATAAACTTTGAAACGGTGGAAGTATCCCATAGTTGCAGTGCTATTATATCAAATGTGGTTGCTAAAAAGGATGATCCGGGAGCATTCACAATACCTTGCACTATTGGGGTGTTCAAATTTGCAAAAGCGTTGTGTGATTTGGGAGCTAGTATTAATTTGATGCCAAATGCTATTTTCAAACAACTTGGGCTAGGTGAGCCCAAGTCTACCACAATGCGACTTCTCATGGTGTGTCGTTCTATCAACCGACCCATCGGTGTTCTTTATGATATTCTTGTGCGGGTTGACAAGTTTATTTTTCCGATGGATTTTGTTGTTCTTGATTGTGTGATAGATGCCGAGATCCCTATTATTCTTGGTAGATCATTCTTGGCTACCGGGAAAACACTTGTCGATGTGGAAAGCGGAGACTTGAAATTTAGAGTTAATGAAGAGGAAGTCACCTTTAATATGTGTAAATCCATGAAACAACCAAATGACATCCATGTGGTGTTGGTTATTGATGTTATCGATGAAGCGGTAGCTACTATTAGGGAGATTGCTTGTATTGGTGACTCATTAGCTGCTGTAATGTGAACTATGATGGGGTAGACATCCAAGATTATGACGAAGTAGTGGCTGCTCTATCGGGTGTAGGTTCTTACTCAAAAGCTCCTTTGAAGCTTGAAATTGATTTGAAGAATAGAGAAACTCCTCCCGCGAAGCCATCTATTGAAGCACCCTCGAAGCTAGAATTAAAAGCTCTTCCTTCCCATCTTAGATATGTATCCTTGGGGGCTGACAATACCTTGCCGGTGATCATTACAACAGACTTACTTGAAGAGCAGGTACATGCACTTGTGAGTGTGCTGAAAAGGTACATCAAAGCTATTGGGTGGACAATTGCTGACATAGTGGGAATTCCTCCCGGAATTTGTACGCACAAAATTCAGTTGGAAGTTGATTGTAAGCCGCGTCGAGCACCAAAGGAGGTTGAACCCTCCAATGCAAGAAGTGGTTAAAAAAGAGATCATCAAGTGGTTAGATGCAGGTGTGGCTTATCCCATTACAGACATCAAGTGGGTAAGCCTAGTTCAATGTGTCCCAAAGAAAGGGGGTATGCCGTGGTTCCAAACGAAAAGGGTGAACTTCTACCTATGCGACCAGTCACAGGTTGGCGGGTATGTATGGACTATAGGAAGCTGAATTTGGCAACCGAGAAAGATCATTTTCCCATGCCCTTCATGGACTAGATGCTTGATAGGTTGGCGGGGCGTGGATGGTATTGTTTTCTTGATGGGTATTCCAGGTACAATCAAATCTCTATAGCCCCAGAGGACCAAGACAAGACGACTTTCACTTGTCCCTATGGAACTTTTACATTTAAACGCATGCCTTTTGGGCTATGTAATGCACCGGCAACGTTCCAAAAATGTATGCTATCAATTTTTGCTGATATGGTTGAGGGCTCTATGGAGGTTTTCATGGATGATTTTTCCATAGTGAGAGACTCATTTGAAGAATGCCTTGAACACTTGGGACTAGTTTTAAAAAGGTTTGTCGAAACTAACCTTGTACTTAATTGGGAGAAATGTCATTTTATGGTAAAATAAGAGATTGTTTTGGGACACCAAATTTTAGGGAAAGGTATACAAGTAGATCAAGCAAAGGTTGAGATAATTGTCAAGTTACCACCTCCTGTCTCTGTTAAAGGTGTCTGAAGTTTCTTAGGACACGCAGGCTTTTACAGGTGATTTATCAAGGATTTCTCAAAGATTGCTCATCCACTATGCAAACTTCTAGAGAATGCCAGCGTGTTTTTGTTTGATGAAGCCTGTATGATTGCTTTTGAGTGTCTCAAGGAGAAGCTTGTGTCGGCTCCGGTCATTGTTGCCCTGAATTGGGGTAGTCCATTCGAATTAATGTGTGATGCTAGTGGTAATGCCTTGGGTGCTGTCCTAGGACAATGTAGAGGCAAGTTGTTTCACTCGATATACTACGCTAGCAAAACCTTAAATGTGGCTCAATGGAATTACACTATTACCGAACAAGAATTGTTAGCTGTAGTGTATGATTTCGAGAAATTCTGAGCTTACTTATTGGGAACTAAAGCAGTGGTGCACACGGACCATGCAGCTATCCGCTATTTAATGGCTAAGAAGGATGCTAAACCAAGGCTTATTCAGTGGGTGTTGCTTCTACAAGAATTTGACTTTGAGGTCAAGGATTGGAAAGGGTGTGAAAACCAAGTCGTGAATCATTTATCAAGACTCAAAATGAATGTTGTGGTGTCCGGTGACAAGGATATTGAGGATACTTTCCCTGATGAGATGGTCATGCCGATCTCTCATGGTTCCATTCCTTGGTATGCCGACTTCGCAAATTATGTCGTGTGTGGTATTGTACCTGAGGGGCTTTCATTCTATCAACATAAGAGATTCCTCTTTGATGCGAAAATGTATTTTTGGGATGAGCCCTATTTATTTCGGGAATGTGCTGATCATATAATTAGGAGGTGTGTGCCGGAAGTCGAAGTTGATGCTATACTTACTTCATGCCACGCTTCTCCGGTTGGTGGTCACTATAGTGGGGTACGAACATCCGCCAAGGTATTGCAAAGTGGTTATTATTGGCTAACATTGTACCAAGCTGCTAATTCCCTTGTCCGCAAGTGTGTTCCATGTCAAAAGCAAAGAGGAATGTCACGTCGACATGAGCTTCCCCTTACCCGAATCCTTGAAGTTCAATTATTTGATGTGTGGGGAATTGATTTTATGGGTCCTTTTGTGAGTTCTTATGGGAACAAATACATTTTGGTGGCCGTTGATTATGTGTCAAAGTGGGTAGAAGCTATAGCCTTATCCAACAATGAAGGGAGAAGTGTGATTGCATTCCTTAAGCGGTATATCTTTACAAGGTTTGGCACACCATGGGCGATTATTAGTGATGGGGGTTCATACTTTTGTAACCGGTTGTTTACATCATTGTTGACCAAGTATGGAGTAAAGAAAAAGGTTGCCACCCTTTACTATCCGCAGAGAAATGGGCAGGTTGAAGTATCTAACCGGTAAATTAAAGAAATTTTAGCCAAAATAGTGAATGCAAATCGTTCAGATTGGTCGCGAAGGTTGGAGGATGCTTTGTGGGCCTACCACACTACTTTTAAAACACCAATTGGTATGTCACCATATCAGTTAGTATTTGGAAAATCATGCCATCTCCCTATGGAACTCGAGCATAAGGCCCTATGGGCTTTGAAGACCATTAATTTGAATTGGGATGTTGCCTCCAAGAGTAGGGTTGACCAACTTCATGCGTTGGAGGAATTTCGGCTTCGCGCTTTTGAAAGTGCTCCTCTCTATAAAGAGAAAATGAAGAAATTGCACGATTCCAAAATACTCCATAAGGAGTTTCGGGTTGGCGATTATGTATTGCTTTACAATTCGCGTTTGTGGCTATTCCCGGGGAAGCTCAAGTCCAAATGGTCAGGTCCTTTCAAGGTTAATTGCGTGTGTGAAAATGGAGCTATTGAGGTTCAGGGTGAGAATGGTACGTTCTTTAAAGTTAATGGGCAAAGGCTGAAGCTCTACTTCTGAGAGGGTCCCGTTATGCGAATGATTGATGTGGTGTACTTGGATGATGCTTGAATGCACGCCACGTCGTGCCACAACGTTAATAAGGCGTTTCTTGGGAGGCAACCCAAGCTCTATCTTATTATTTTTGAATACGGTGTGTTGGATGTGTAGGTTGGAGTTTGAATTTTCAAAATTTGCCAATTAGGCAAGGGGCTGCACCATTCGGCGCATCGCCCATCTGCCCTTGGATCGCCTAAATTCATCAGAACTTGAATGCTGAAGTTGCAAGATACACTGGTATATTAGACGAGCATCTGCTTCATTCAGCGCATCGCCTAGTTGACAGGTGATCTCGATCTATCTCGCCTTCTGGACTTTAATGTTGGCTTAGTTTCCTGTAACTTTCGGCGAGAGAAGGTACCACTTGGCGCATCACCGAGTGGAAAAGCGACGTTACTATTATCGCCCCTTGGGGCGCGAACTGAAAAGTTTTTAATCCATTCAAATTCAAATTTTCATAATTCTCGCAATTTGCCTCCTATAATTGTACACCCACACACTTTTGCATTTTTATTGCTCTTTCTTCTTGTTGATTGGTCGTGAAGTGCTTTAGGCATGCCCCCAACCCCATTTTCATTGTGTGTGCATTGATATTTTTGGCTTTGAGGTTAGTTCTCGATAACTTTTTGATTTTTGAACCCCGTGAATTGTAAAACCAAATTGTGAATGGTTGGGTATTTGATTTTACGTGTGCTTGTTTGTTGTGATTGCCTTTCATTGATTTGATGCCCTGCTTTGAGTAATCGTATGCGATATTGTGTGATTGCTTCGTTTGTGGATTAGGTTTTCGATTTAATTGCCTGTGGGTCGTTGTTCTGATGTTGGGTGAAGTCTGAGTAGCCCCCGAATTTAATCGAATGGCTTAATTTTTCCCAATGATAGATTGAGTGACTTCTTTCTTAAGGGAAAATCATCATTTTGTTGTTTTTGGTTCGGTTTTGGGGAAGTCTAAGTACCCCGAGGTATAATTGGGCATGGGTATAGGCTACTATTTGGTAATTGAGCTTTAATTGTTGCGTATTGGGCTGTTTGTTGATAATCATAAATTTTTTAGAATAATTGTTACCTTTGGTTGGTTCGGTGAGCTAAGTCGGGCTCGCCGTTCCACTCGGCGACTCACACTTTGCATGCTCATCGCCTCTTCGTAGCTACTTTGTGGTATGTGTGTTCTGTAATTTTCAGCCTCCCTGTGCTCGCCGAGTGAACTCGACAACTCGCCGAGTTGGATTTTTATCGCCTTTATGCATGCATTTTTGCTTGAGCTGGTTCTGTCATTTTCGGCGATGCCTCTTTTTCTCACCTAATAGCCTTAGGCGACTCGCCGATCGGTTCGGCGAGTATTTCTGCATATTTTTGTTTAAGTTTCTTTTCCACCTCATTTTGATCGATCTTCATTTTTATTTGTTTTTGTTTACCAGATATGCCTCGCCGCAAAGTTATCTCTACCAAGACTCCTAAGAAGAGAAGCAAGGGCATAGATATTGCCTCCGAGGTTGAGCGACCACGCAAACCAAAACAACCCGCAACCCAGGGAAAAGGGAAAGGCAAGAAGCAGGTTGTGGTAGAGTCCTCCTCGGAGAGTGAGGAGCAGTCGATATAGTTCACCTCCACAGAGTCAGGAAGCTCTGAAAGTGAGGAGTCCGGGACTCCTATTGGGGAACTACTTAAACGGACCCAAGCTGAGTTGAGGTCCAAGAGCCTGCATGACCCTCTGGCTAGGGTCAACATTTCCCCTTCTATACCTGAGCCTCCGACTACATCAGCTCCTGCTCCTATTGCTCCAGCCTCGATTCCGGCCCCGGTCCAGCTTCCAAGGTTGATGAATAGATTGAAGGCCGTGGGTGCATGAACGATACTTGAAGAGAAGAGGCTATCTAGTGATGGAGTGGTGAATAGGTATCCCTTCATCTGGGAGATGATCCGGGTATATAAATTTCAGATTTTCACACAGCCCCGAAGTCCATATGTCCCCACATGGGTTCGTGAATTCTATGCTGCCTACTCCGGCCAAGTCCTGAGGGTCAAGAAGTTGGCCCAATCCATGAAGCCTGTGGACTTCGTCATTGTGAGGGGTAAGAAGGTTAGGTGTAGCCAGACAAAAATAAATGACGTCCTGGGCTGCACCTATAGGTACAAGCACTCCTTGGAAGACAAGTTGAAATGGAGTTTGGAGACGCTGAAGGGGTGGTTGGCACCGTTAATAAGTGATGCCTCCCCCCGTTGGTTGGATACCGGAGCTATTATCGAGAAGCGGGATTTAAACATCGTGGCTCGGTATTGGTTTGGGTTTTTGAGTAGCAACCTCATGCCTTCTCAGAATGAGTCCATCCCCCGGCACCCGAAGGCAACACTTTTAGGTTGCATTATTGATAGGCAGCTGCTCAATTTGGGGATGATCATCGAGAGTGAGATGTTGATGAGGGCCAAGCAGCAGCATACCTCCCTACCATTCCCGATACTCATTAGAGAGTTGTGTAGACAAGCGGATGTTCCCTTTGATAAGAAGACGGATGTTGAGGTCACTTCGACCTCGTCTTGTGACATCCGGAGGATTGAGGCTAAGTATCAGAAGGACGAGGCCGAGAGGTGGAAGAGACCGCCAGTTGATACATCTCCAGCTGTGGATGTCGATACTATGGAGACGGGTTCTCCCACTCCCGCAGTTGAGCCTTCAGGTACGTCTGTTCTGGATGCTCCTGCTACCTCCACTCCTACACTGGGTCCCTCTTCTTCATCTGCCCCTGCTTCAGCTCCTGGCCCCCGGCCTTTAATTAAGGCATAATCATTAAGATGGGGCACTTGGCCCATTCAGTAGATGTACGAGCCTCTCGGGTTGAGGCAGTTGTCCCAGGGATGATTGAGAGGGCTCTACCTGCTGCCCTTGGCCCTATCCACACTGAGTTGGCCGATCAGCGCCGACTTATCACATCGCATTGGGAGCTTTTATCATCCCTCACAGCTAGAGTTGAGGCTTGTGAGCAGCATGGGGCGGTTTTACAGAGTTGACGGCCATCCACACGGAGATTACAAGTTTGAGGAAGGATGTGGATGAGCTGAAATCTACCGACATCACCATGCTTTGCAGGAGTGTAGATGTGCCCGAGGATACGAGAGGCGATGATCCTCCACCTGCCACCACTAGTGTTGCTCCGGTTGCTGATAATGACGGTGTGTTTGATGTACCTGAGACTGATGAGGAGGATTTTGCCATGCAGGATAGAGAGGTGTATGCCGACCTCGAGGACCTGGAGGGAGATTTGGTCTGGGCCACTACTGCTGAGTCTCTCTGAGACACATCCATGATCGGGTCGAGTGGGACTCACCCACATGTGGAGAGCACACTGGGCACTGATTCCCAGGCTAAGGGTGCACTCCCAACTTAGCGGGACTCTTTTGCACTTCTTTTATCTTTAGTTTGTTTGTATGTTTTTCGCATTGAGGACACTACTTTACCTTTTTGGTAGGGTGGTGCTATTTTGGTTGTTTGTTACTTAAATTGTTTTGTTGTTTTGGATATTTCATTTACTATTTGATATGGGTTTGAGTTCTAGTGGCACTTCTCTTTATCTTGGTTTATCTTTTGTGATTTTGTGCCGATTTAGTGGTTGCTATTCTCTTGTACTTTTGAGTGTCGATTGTGTTCAATATCGATGACTTGAATAGTGCTCTTAATCCAACGACATGTTGGTGTGCATCCAACAAGGTAAATTTGAGTTGCATAGTCTTGTGTAAACCATTAGCCTCTTGTTGTGACTAGCGAATTGTCGATGGTGAGTCTTGCAATGATCGTTGCACGCAAACTTGACTCGTAGAGTTGTGACCCGAAATTGTGTTTGAATGCCATGAGTGGCGAGCTTTACTTGAAAAGTGGATGTGATGATGCCTAGAACTTGCCCTAGTAGTTTGTTTGGCTAAGCATTGGTGATTGTGGGAAAATGATCTTAGGCATAAACTCTTTTGAGGGTGAACCTATTTGTTAAACTTCCGTTGGCCACCTTGTGAGAGTGTGAACCTGGCTTGGCACCATTTGAGCCTATCCTTCTTCTTGATTGAAACACTAACACAAAAACTTTAGCCTGTTACTGAAATGTCATGTCTCCCCCACTTGAATCTTCATGAAGTATTGGCCAGTTTAAATTACCAACTTAGGCCAAAAGCCTAAGTTGGGGGTGTGGTGAGAATGAGGAGAGAAAGTGAGCTAGTGTTTTGTGAATCCGATCATTTGAAAAGTTCTTATAAAAAAGTTGAAACCCCTCTATAAAACAAAAAAAAGAGGAATTGGTGTTCTCTTTGTGCATAGAGTTGATAATAAAATGGGGTACTCATCGAAATGTTGTGAGCGATGCAAAGTGACAAAGGATTTTCTATGAATTGAATTGTGTGATAGAAAAGGGAAGGTGGAGTGAAATGAAAGCCATGCTTCATGAAGGTAAAGCCACTAATCCAAAAATTGATCATACCTTGAACCCTAGCCCCATTACAAGCCTCTAAAGTCCTTTGTGATCCCGCATGAACAGTGTGACGGTTAGATGGAAAACTCGGGCAAGCCTATGGGCAAAGTTGTGCAAACTCTTTCTCTTTTGAGAGTGTGAGTGTAGTATTGATTCCGGTTCATTGATCTTAAATGGAGTTTGGATGAGAGAATGGAATCCTTTTTGTTGTAAGGGCATTCAAGCACCTTTGTGGGCATAATTTTGCGTCTTAGGTGAGCATTTGTGAGCTTGAACTTTAATTGATGATGGCTAGTCAGAATTTTATACTTTTGTTGTACATTTGATCCGTGTATCTTAAACTTGGCCCTGTGTGCTCTTTCATGTGAGTTCTTAAGTAGCACTGTTTGTAGACACCCTTGTTGAATGCAGTGATATCTTGTTTTACTTGAGGACAAGTAAAAATTTATGTTGGGGGTGTTGATGAGTTAGTAGTTTTGACTCATTTATAGTTTCGTTTGTGCCAATTTAGTGTCCTTAATGCCATTTTTTGCACCTATAACTAATGTTAAATCGTTGGTGTGCAGCATGAGGGACAAGGAATGGGATGAAGCCAATATATTGCAAAAGGAAGTCAAACAAAAGTGCAAAAATTGAAGGAATTAAATGGCTGAGGCTCGCCAAAGTCAATTCGGTGATGCGCCGAGTGGACAGGATCTCTCCTAAAGTTTCAGGAAGCAAAGGAAAAATTTAAGTCAAAACGGCGAGCTGGGAGACCAGACGGCGCGTCGCCGATCCAAACAGCGATCCCCGATGCATATCGCCTAAAGTTCCAGAATGAAATCAACACCGAAGTGATAAACAGAAAGGGCGAGATTGAGAAATTCGGCGTGTCACCGAGTAGAAGGGCGAGACACGACTTATGCCGCTGATTTATCCACAAATTCAAAATCATGGGAAACTTTTGGGAAGTGTAAATAGAAGATTTCAAATGAGAGCGGGGGTGGAAGAGAATTATATTGAGACAAAGAAGAGAATTGTATTTAGAATACTTAGTTTTGTTCTTGGAGATTTACCTTTTGGAGTTTTTCTTTGGGGAGATTCTAACATTGGGTATACTTTTAGTTGATTATTTTTGCTGTGTGAAGATTTGAAAATTCAATGGAGAATGAATTTGGTAACCGTTTCTTCACTTTCATTATGATTGGGTAAAACCCCGATGCCTTAGGGGTGTGATTATGTGTTCAAACACTTAATTAGCTTATGGCTCTTATCAATTGCTGAATTACTTGTTGATTTAGCATGGGTTCAGTTGTTAATCCATATTTTTACCTTATGAAATGAAGTTGCAAATTCAATTCTAGCTTATATCTCTTTGTATGCTTGTTGAAGATGCATTTGAGCGGGATTGATTTCTGATAATTGTATGAGTTCTTACTTTTACTACTCAGCTTGTTAAAATGGTTTAATTAAGGCATAAGATTGTGCTCTGATTGTCTAGCCTGTTGGGGTTTGGTAAAATCCAATTGAAAGTATGGTAGTTGGTTGCAAAATAGCAATCGTAGTGATAATCTTGCCTACCCATTACAGATCAACATTATTAGGCAATTGGTAATGACCCATTTAGTGAAATTGGTGGTTTAACATTCACACATCCCTAAGGTCCCTTCTCTCATTGATTAAACCCCTTTTTAACTTGTGTTTTATTGAAATTATTCATTTGAAACTCATCTAGCTTGTTAATTAAAACTTCGTAAATTTACATTATGCACCGTTTCACGTGTTTTCCATCTACAAAAAGCTAGATCACCTTAATACTTCATATTTGAATTCTGAACTTAATCCCATTCCTCGTAGGATCGACCCCAACTCCTTGTTGGATTTATATTGCTAACGACCGCTTACATCTTGAATCGTGATAGGTGTATTTGAGCGTTATCAATCATCAGTGGATCAGACACCACGCCACCAACAGATGCTGAAGCAGTAAAAAGGTGGAAGGTAAAAGCTGGAAAGGCCATGTTTGTTCACACTGTAACAATTGAGGATGAGTTCTTACAACGAATTAAGAATGCCAAGACACCCAAAGAAGCTTGGGAAACACTGGCGACGATTTTCACAAAAAAGAATGATGCGAGATTACAAAGGCTTGAAAACGAGCTTTTGCCGATCTCACAACAAAATATGACAATCAGTGAATACTTCTCTAAGGTAAAATCTCTATCTGATGAGATATCAAAATTAGATCCAGAGAATGCTATCACAGAAACAAGAATGAGAAGAATCATTGTTCATGGTCTAAGGCCGGAGTATAAAGGCCTAATTACAGCCACACGGGGGTGGGCCATAGAACCAGCTCTATCTGAGTTGGAAAATTTGTTGACAAATGAAGAAGACTTGGAGAAGTCATTATCAAGTATTCTTAAAGATGAAGATAAGGCCCTCTTCAGCAAAAGCTAAGAGTATCGAAAAAGAGATGAAGAGAGAAGCTCAAGGCCATGGGGAGACCAAAAGAATCAACATCAAAGAAGTCAACATCAAAACAAGCAGACAAAAGGCTTCAACAATCGGCAAATGGAGAAGTGCTACAATTGTGGAAAGAAAGGACACTATGCCAGAGATTGTTGGTACAAGAAAGCTGAAGGTAATGTAGCTACTTCTTCCCAAAATCAACAAGATGAAGAAGAAGAATGGGACTTTGAGACCTTTTATACAGCTGAAGAAAGCAATCAACATAAGGAGCTTGTCCTCTATCACTCTAACAAAGAATAGGAGATTGCACTTACAACTCTATGTGAGAAACTAGTCGATTATGAACAAGATTGGATTGTTGATTCGGGATGTTCCAATCACATAATTGGTGATGATCAGAAAAAATTTATCAACATGAGCGAATTTAAAGGCAATCGAGCAGTGGTGACGAAATATGATTCAAGAATGTGAATAACTCATATTGACAAGACGGTATTTGTGCCACATCATAGATAGAGAGAAGTGGAAGTTCAGAATGTTAGCCACATTTCAGGTATGAAGAAAAACTTATTATCTGTGTCACAATTAATAGCTTTAGGAAACTATGTTGTGTTCGGGCTGGATGACGTAAAGGTATATCAAAGCTTAAAAGTTACAAGCTCGCTAATCATGGAGGGAAGAAGATTAGATTCAAAATATGTCATGCCAGCCGAGACAACTTATGTGGTACTTGAAGAAATACCAACTTGGTGGTACGAAGAAGTCACACTACCGGATTCAAGAGAATGGGAGCAAAAGATACAATATAAACTTGAAGAAGAAGGAAAAGGAAGTGAGGCACATTCAAAAAAAGAGGTATGTGAAAAATATAATTCACAAATAGAGAAGATATCTTCAAAAGGAGAAAATCAGAGTCCATGGAAAACTAGAATACATGAAAATCTAGAACAGTTGCAAGAAAGAGTCCAAGAAGCCTTGCAACCTCAACTAAAAAGGATGACAAGATTGAAACGTCCAAACACCAAGTATATAGATGCAACATTAACAGAAGTGGTTAACATCAAAGAGGCTATTACCTTTGAAGAATCTTCAAGGAGTAAGGATCGGAATAATCTGACACAGGCGGAGATCCTCAAAGAGCATGGACGTCATGATGCTTGTAGAGTTTCAGGAATCGCTCACAACAGACACAAAGAAAAAATTAAGTTAGTGTTGAGGGGGAGTGTTAAGAATTCATTACCTACTTAATTATTTATTTAAGATAAGTCAAGAAAAATCTAGAATATTCCGGAATTGTAGAGAATTAAAAGAAGATCTCTAGAATGAGTATTCTAGAGAGAAAAGTCTAGAAATGTTCTAGAAATGATAGTTCTAGAAATAGTAGTTCTAGAGAAAGATAGCTAGGAATATTCTAGAATAGAGTAGTATGTGTCTCTCTCTAGATTCTTCCACCACCTCCTATAAATAGAGGTGGTCCATTAGATTTGTAACCAAGTAAGAAATCAAGTAAGTAAGATAGCAAACAAGAGTGAGTGACTAAGTAAAGAAAGTTGCTGAAGCAAGCAACAAGTGTGATCAAGATTGTAAGACCGAAGCGGGTCCTTACTTTGATATAATAAAATTAAAATTGTGAAAAATTGATAGTGCCCATCTCCAAACAATTAATATTCAACAAGGGGTTTCAAATTCTCTTAGAGAACATACGTTCTTCAATTCCACTTACCACAATTACTAATTTTTTAACTTCAGGCATTTTTTAAAATTCCCCTTAGCAAAAATGCTGCCTTCGCCACCGTAAATGACAATATGACAGTGTCAAATCACAGTGGAGGAAAAACACTCCATCTCTCCAAGATTTGATGGACAGATGTACTTGATACTTGTACTAGGGGAGGTATCAGGTACCCTATGGCACAATTATCCAAAATAGAAAAACAGAACTTTCTCGCTAGGGTTAAAATAAACAAGAAAATAGCTCTTTAAAGCACAAGTATGGAAGCAGAGTGAGTTTCTATTTCTTGAAATCATCATTCCAGCAAGAAGAGGAGTGAGAACAATGCCCCATGTGTTTTTCTTCTCTCTATTCACCTCATTTTTATTTTTATTGTTTTGGGTGCATATGATTTCTAATAAATATACTTTATATTAAAAAAAAAGTAATATTCATACCGCTATCGTTATTGAAATGGCTCAAATATACCCTTTTTTTATTGACGGAATTGAAAGTTTATTTGGTCCTTCTGGCAAAGTTCAAGGATAATCTTTATCACACATGGATTTTTTGTCTTCTTTTTGGCATGATATATAAACATCACTCAAACTTAGCCTTAGACAAATAAATTCTACCACTTTAAGTATGCTCATCTAGACACATCAACTCATCTACAATATGTCAGTTGAACACTCCAATTTACAAAATAAATATGTAGACACCTTCAAAATACGTGTCACATCAGCATCAAATATCTACAAGACATAATAAAAATGAGTTAAAATATTTAATTATCAGTTGAGTATCTAAATAGGCACCCTCAAATGAATTAAATAACTCTCCTATGTTACTCTCAAAACATGAAGAATTTAAGGAGTTGCACTTAGCAATACAAATACAATTTGGACTAAATTCATCTTATAAAAATGCAAATTACATTTAAATGTTCATTCTTTATTGTTATAATGTTGCACGAACAAAGATAAGTATCTCAAATTATATTTGTATAAATACAGATTTTAACCATTGTGGTTAGGGATGGAGATTCGATATGGAGCATGCTATCAAAAAATTTGATATAATGTTATTTGGTATGCATATTTTATTTTTTTGATATTCGATACAGTATTTGATATTTATAGAAAAAATATCAAAATACCAAATATTATACATAAGAATATAGTTACATATACAACATGTATATTATTATAATACTACGAATCATATCATCATACAATACTAAGTAGGCGTTTGGACATGCGATTTCATATCGCGATATGAAATCATGCGATGAAATCAGCGTTTGGACATGCGATATCGCGCTAATTTCATCTCATGATATGAAATCTCAAATTCTCCAAAAAGCATGATTTAGGAATTTCAAATCATGATTTGAGATTTTTCAAATACAAAAACTGATCCACAAGCTTATATTTTGTGAAAACCAACTCCACATTTATATATGCTAATTATTTATTTCATATGTAAATAAAATATATTATTCATATCATTACTTTTGAAACTATTTATATCTCATATAACGATTATTTCACCAACATATAATTTATTATTACTTCAAATCAATTCCTACTTTACCATTTATATTCACCAAATTCATTATTTTTTAATCAAATTTATTTACCAACTACATTAACCAACAAATGGCTCAAAGTAACAATGTTGGTTCATCTTATCGGTCATATAAACAAGAAATGCAAGTTCAACGTGAGAAGATTGTCCGTGCTATGTGGGAGGATTATATTAAAGACTAATACACTACAACTTATGTTCAATTTTAATTTTTATTGAATTAAAGTTTGATCAATAAATGTTGTATTTTTTTAGAATAGCTTTGTAATAGTACTGTGTAATGAGATTTAATAAACTTTTGCTTATTTGGTAACATTGTATAAAGAATTGGAACAATTTTAATAATATTACAACTTATGGGGGTTTTATATTTAATGAGAAAACATACAACATAAAAAGTCTAAATTTTATGTCCAAACAAAACTTCAACTTCATCTCATGATTTCATATCATGATTTCACATCACATGGCCAAACGGGCCCTAAAAGTTGGACATCCCAAGTTGAACGTTGGATTACGAAAATACCCTTTAAATATTGAATGATTAATTTATCCTCTCCTGACAATAAAATTATCCCCATTAAATAACTAAGTAATTACTTTTATTCCATCAAGTTATGGGTTTAATTATCTTAATTATGCAGTCTTGATTGTTTGTTGTTTTATATTCCATGAATGATTAGTCTTAAGTCAATCAGTTTACAAGACCATGCATCTACCAAGTCAATACTAATGGAGAACGAATTAAGAGGATCCGAAAAGTCAGGGATGATGCCAGTTGTGATTACTCTCAAAAGGCAAAGAATTTGAAATATCACATTCAATGCCTTTCTTAATTAACATCAGACCAAATTCATCTTGATAATTCCAAATTACATTGGAAAAGTCATTACTCACTGTTATAAATTAGGAACTTACCTTACATCAAATTCCAAGTTGAGATGAAAAGGAGGAGGAAAAAAGCAAAAGAAAAGTTGAGCGCAGACGGAAAACAAAAGGAGAACAATTTCATTACACATATGAGTATTAGACTTCTATGGTTCTCTTCTTTCTCCGAGGTTCGAGCTATAACACATAATGGAAGTTGTGTAATAGCTATTTCATGCGGGAAGCTTTTTAATTGGACGTCTCGGTCTCCTTCCAGATCAATCGAAATTTTTGAACGAAAAACTCAAAATTTTCTAGCATTCTCTGTTGTCTACTTGGTTTTTGATTGGATGTGGACAGTATAATTGAACATTTCTGTCAAACAGGTTTTCTACTGTATATTTTTTTCTTAATTAATCTTAATGTACAATGATCAGCCTGCAATTTTTGTTTACTCTTTTTTTTTTTACATTCCAAAGTTTTAGCACTATATTTTCTTATTTATGAATTGATTTTAATCATCGTTACATTAGCAGTCTGATGTTTAAGTTGTCACAATTGGCCATTTGAGATCACAAACAATGTCCAAGTTGATTTTATTTTAAAGCTTTTCAATGATAAAGTCATAAAATAACGAATAGATTGTATAATAGATATGGGGTACACGTGTAAAGCGCATGCCCAGAGACTAGTATCTATCTATCTATTCTATCTATCTATCTATCTATCTATATCTATTCTATCTATCTATCTATATATATACACTGACGCATACCTTTCTCTACGTGCATCCTTTTATGATGTAGATTTTAGTGTTCGTTCTTAGATTCGTGGCTAGTGAGATTGTAGCATTTCCAGTTAGCATTTGGTGAGCCCTCCTCATTTGGAGACTCCATGAATTTAGAATTCTAGACTTCTGTTATGATTTCTTTAATTTTGAAGTAGTTGTGGGCCATGTCCCGACACATTTATATTTTCATTCTACATAGTAGAGATTTTATTCAGACATTATTAATGTAGTCTCATGGATCTACTGACTCACACCATTCAGTCTTTTGTTAAGCATATGTTTTAGCTTTTGCATTTGTTTCATCTGATATGCCTGATATGTTAAACCAAGGGTTGGCTTGGGATCATTCGTGGTTCCAAGTACCATATCTCATTTGTGTGTAGACTCGGATTGTGACAGTAGAAGACCCCATCTGTCGGTTATTAATTGATCACTATGTTTATCAATTCAACCATGACGATATCAATATATTACTGTATGAATACCAACTCAACCATGACTTTCGTGTTCGATAGTTCCTCGCATGAAAATTTTCATATTATTCTATAACTTGTTAAAATCCTTTCCATTTAAATTTATTTTTTATATGGACCAAGTAATATAGGATATTAAGTAAACTATATACTTTACCCGTTAATAATAAATTAAATTAATATTTAAAATTAGGAAAAGACAACTAATCATAATTAATTGAATAGTTCAAATTTCTAATTTAAAATTTACGGAAAGAGTCTTTTTTTTTAAGAAGTTTTATTTTTCAAAACGACCTTACGGGTCGTTACACAACTCATTTTAGCCCAAAGTAAATTTGGATGGGTCTTGACCCAATCCAATTTCTATTTTAACCCATTTTAATATCTCTAATTTCAACCCAACCTACACATTTAACCTCCTAATTATTTGCATCACTGGTTTGAACTCCACATATAACTATTGTTTCAAAAAAGGATTACATAGTACCATCATCAGTTCTTGTTCTCCCAATTTAGTTAGAAACCATCATTTGTATGAATAATACCAATTTATGTTTCCGAATATAGTTATTTGTGTCATGTATTTTGTGAAATTTCACGTTAGTTTATTCAACACATAGTTTCACTTAAACATTATAGAGAAGTTTGCTTGATAAAAAATAGTATAAAGTGGTTGGATGAATTGGGAAAAATATGGATCTATCAAATCTATGGATCTAAACAATAATGATTATGTCACGAATTGAGTCTACACTGATGTGATCGGCATTCGGAATCATTGTTGGTCCGAGCGAATTCATGGCTTGGCATACTATAAGATTGAATACTGATTTATGCAGAAACTTTGAAAAGACGAGCATGCAATGGAATAACTTAGAAAACAAACTCAATAACTTTATAGTTGAAAATGTGATATTTGTATACTATATATGCATGTACTTGCAAAACAATGGTGAAAGTCATAACTCAAAGACTCGTCTATGAAGCCTCTAATATAGTATAGATAGGTTACCGAAATAGGAGACCAACCTAACTGAATACTCTATTAATGACATACACTAACTACTAATTCTCAAGATAAACTAGAGCCTTCCAAAGGCAATGAGGTCTAACCAAAGTTGGAGGAAAGTGATCCTAATGATTCATTTGTTATCATGAGTATCTGAATTTGCATTATAAAATAATGCAACACCGAATGATGTCATTACATGGAATATGTAAAATAGCTGAATGAAACAACTGACTAAAACTGAATATACTGAGTTGAATGAATAACTCTGAAGATAGACTTGAAATAAAGTCAACTAAATTGTAATGCATGCATGTGTACTTTAACACAATACTCTATGTTTGAAAATATGCATAATAGCAAATATTGAAAATAATATAACTTAAGTTTTCTTGGGGAGTTTCTCTAACAGACAATCATCACGTGAGCCTCATGATGATACAACGTCTTTCCCGCGTTTGCCAGAGCCATCCAATACCTTGTCAGGATAAAGGACAAACTAAACTAATTGATTAAATCTTTGAGCCCTTACCAGGGGATTTTTAAAGAATCGTTGAATCAACGGCATGATCCTATCCTACCTGGCAGCGTAGTTCTGCAGTTTGGATTATCTGATTCCTTACCCAACTCGGTGCTCAATACTACTTCCAAAAATATGCAATATGCTCAATAACTATAAATATGTCCCACTTTAGGGGAAAAACTAATAATATGATACTTTGATCAGTCTATGCTCAACAATACTTCTTTTAAATTGAATTGAATTTTTCTTTAATATTTGACTAAGCTTTTCTGGAAGTCTGATCATGATTTCTTTAAGAACTGTCTAGACTTTCTTTCTGAAAATATGAATCTTGAATGCAAAATATACTTTCTTGAAACTCTTCTAAAGCAATGCACTTTAAGCAAAATATGTTTTCTTGAAACTCTTCTAAAATAATGCTCTTGAAGTTTAAAATAAGGATACTTTTTTGAAATATTTTTTAAAAATCTTAGACTTACTTCTTTTATGAAAACAATGCATAGGCAATACTATGACAAGGTTTCCAAATAATTTTATTTAAAAAAGAGTTCATGTATTATAATAAGCATTAATCATAAATAATAAATTATTATTGATATGAAATTCCATACTTTTGATAATAAAATCAAGGATAACCAATAGGAGATTGAGGAAATTGAAATCATAGATTTTGGAGTAACGACCAAATGGGCCTCAAATTATTAAGCAACCCAAAAGTCGAAAGGAATATTTGGTATCATGTATCATCTAAGAGACTTAATTGGCATTAAACAATTCTACTTTCTAATGTTGGCATTGAATGATTATTTATATATTTTTTGGCTATTAATTTAGCACTGCATAACCAAATAAATGTCCATTAAAATATGAAGTGAAATTTTAAAAAAACTCTCCGTCTCCCCAATTTTTCTCTCGTTAGTCCGTATTCCCAAATATCTCTACTAAAATTCCCAAAATCTCAAAGTAATATTAACATTAATAATCATGGTTGTACACTCTTTCTCTTTTAGAAAATTTATTCAATCATTTTTTCCGAATCTCTCAAACTTCTCCCTAAATCTCTCTAATAAGGGTAATTTTGCATCATAAATTTCATAGTTACTTACCCAATTGAGCGTAACCCTACCACCACCATCACCGCGAAGTCGACTTCTTCCCCTCCCCTTTTGTTATCAGAATCCTCTTCGTCGCCCAAGATCAATTACTTTGTGAGAGTTGAAATTCAACTGCGAGATTTCCAACTCTTAGATTATATTCATTCTTTCTATTTTGATTTGAGTTTCTGTAGAGAAAGAAATTCCATCTTCTCAACTGAAAGAGACTAGTAGAACCTTAAGCCAACAAGAAACAGAAGCTACTACCGATTTCAATGCAGCTTCAGCCGACCATGGCTCCGGCGACCTCTCTGTGTTCCAGGTTCAAACAACTCAGTCAGTTTTTGTTATTTTTCAATTGCCTGCTATAGATTTCTAATTTATTTGCTCTGCTTCTTTATTGATTGTGCATATATTTTCATACCCTCTATTTTTTATTTCTTTCCCACCGGTGCTTGTCATTTTCTTGCTATTTTGGTAGTTTGTAGATTTGTTTGAAGCTTAGTACTGACCTAGTTGATTCAGGAGTTGGTCTTGTTGATTTTTGATATTTTTATCTAGATTTCTATAGTAAAGTTTAGACCTCTTCCTGTCCTAGGTTTGTTTAGTTGTAGTTTCTCTCTTGTATTAGTACTGGGTGTACACATTTTCTAGAATTGGTTGCTTCTGTCTAGGGGTGACAAATCATCGGGTTGAGTTGAAATTGGAGATATTAAAATAGGTTGAAATGGAAATCGGACTAGGTCATGACCCACCCAAATTTTCTTTGGGCTCAAATGGGGCTAAAATTTGGGTTGGGTCATGACCTGCCTATTTGACCCACTTAATCTCAATAATTTTAATATATTATTATTTAACTTTTATAACCACAATTTAAATTTCAACTCAATAAAATAATAAAAATAAGTTAAAATTGGATAAATAAATCCTAGAAGATATAAAATATATAGTAATTCATACCTTCAATTGATGATTATTTTAAAAAGGCTTGAATGGGTTGAGATTGGACCCAATTCAAATTATCTTGAGCCCCAACCCATAAAATTCTAGACGGTTGCCTATATTTGGGCTCATTTTGACACCCCTACTTCTATCCATTTAATACATTACTTCTTGCTTTCCTTTGGCTTTTAGTATCAGTAGTTTTACTAGATTCCTATTTCGTTTACATCTTGTCTAGTTTACATCTCTCTAGTGAATTTAGGAAACGATGGTGGACTAGGATCATGTCTTGGGTTGAGGACGGGGGCTAAGGGAAGTAGTGGTAAGTGAATTAAAAGTTCTCCTAAGCTGAGAGTAGGATCGTGTAACATAGGGTCGATGTCGGGGAAGTCCATAGAGCAGTGAATATTCTCAAGAAGAGGAGAACAAATATGTTGAGTATATGGAAGGATATCTATTTCGAAGTCTATTTCTCTCTCAAGAGGGACTCTAGAAAGATCGTCTGGAAAGACCTCTCAAAATTCACTCATAACTGGAACTAACTGAATAGGTGGTATCTCCACACTAGAGTTATTAATTCGGACTAAGTGATAGATGCACCCCTTAGAAACTAACATTCTGGCCTTAAGGTATGAAATGAAATGACCCTTAGGTACTGCTTAACTACTCCTCCACTCTAAAACTGGCTTATTAGGAAAATGAAACTTTACTACTCGAGTTCTACAATTGACTGAGGCATAACAAGGATGAAGCCAGCCCATACCTAGAATAACATCAAAATCCACTATGTCTAGCTCAACTAAGTCAGCCATGTTGTCCTTTTGATAGAAAGAGATGGTACAATCACGATAGACTCTTTCTTCTAAAAGAGACTCACCAACAGGTGTGGAAACACTGAAGGGGTCAAGAAGTTTTTCAGGGAAAATGCCGAACCTCATGGCAACATAAGGAGTCACAAAAGACAAACTCGCACCTGAATCAAGTAAGGCATAAACATCAATAGAGAAGACTTTAAGCATACCACTGACAACATCCGGTGAGTTCTCCTGATCCTGGTGACTAGCTATAGCATACATGCGGTTTGCTCCTCTACCTGTCCCTGAAGTAGCTCTTCTCAGGGTATTTCTATCTACTGGAGCTGCTGAAGAAGATTGGGCTCTATTGCCCCAATTACCCTGCCTGTTCTTAGGGCATTCCCTAGAAAAATGACCTGCCCTTCCACATTTGTAACAACCGTCAGTACCCACATGTCATTCTCTCGGATGAAGCTTACCACACTTACCACAAGGTGGGTTGAGAGTGAACCCTTGTGCCATACTGCCTTGCAACTGAGAACCCTGAGCTCTGAAATTCTTGGAGTTTTGGTTCCTGTAATCATTCCTATTCCTTGGTGCAAGTGCACTAGCTGATGATGGATCAAGTCCAGATGACCTTTGCTGGAAGGATGACCGATTTACGTTCCCGGTCTTCTGCTGGCCGGACTCATGATTTGCTGTCTTAGCCCTCTTGTTGTGGAACTCTTCCATGTCTTTCAGCTTGTCCTCCTCTACCTGTTGTGCATGAATCATGATTTTAGCTATGTCTATTTACCCTATCAATATAGATAATCTTCCCTTCTTATTAGATAAATGGGATAGCCCAGACACAAACAAACTCATTCTGCTTCTCATATCTGCCACCATCTCTAGAGCATAGCGGTATAACTGAGTGAACTTGAGGCTGTACTCTGTCACACTCATAGACTCCTACTTCAAATTAGGAAACTCTCTTACCTTTGCTTCCCTTAGCTCTTGAGGAAAGAACCGCCCTAACAAAGCATCCTCAAACACAACCCAACTCAACAGTGGTGCCCCCTCTACCCTGTTCTTCTTCCATTGATCAAGCCATATCCTAGCAACACCTTTGAGCTGATATGAGGCTAACTCTACACGCTCTGCATCAGCAACACGCATGACCTTAAACACTTTTTGAAGCTCTTCCACAAACTTCTTCGGATCCTCAGTGACCTTCGACCCAGTGAACTTCGGGGGATTCATTCTCAAGAACTCAACATCTTGATGACCCGCTCCTTGTTGACCAGCCTGGTTTGACACAACATGAGTTAACATCTAAATAGCATTCGTGAACTCAACATTGGTGACATCTCCCTGAGGGGGTTGCACTTCTGGTGCATTGGGAGCCCCTTGACCATGAGGATTAGCATTCCTCCTAGCAGGATGTCCTCGAACAGCTCTTTGTAGAGGCATGATCTAAAAAGACACGCGTAAGAACGAGTTAGAGTAGACTTTTATAGAATTGAAATCTATTGCATGAAAAGGTGTAAGAAGAAAGTGAAATGTTTCCTAAATGTCGTAGCCTCCTAATTATAAATATGACGCGCTTCACACCGATAAGAAGGACTCTACTATACACGGCTTCATAGACACCCTAGCACTCTTGAACTCTGTGAGCTGATACCAAGTTTGTTAAGACCCGGGCCTACACCCTGGACGTAGCCGACACTCGAGAACCATCGCTAGTCCCCAAGCGAACCTTTGGCCTGGCTGACTAATTAGTGAAAGACTTACTCAAGCTAAATGGGAACTCCAAATCCATAATTTAAACTCATAATGTCTCAATAACAACTTAACTCAATGAATATATGGAAATACTTAAATAAACATAAAAAATCGCTTCAAGGTCTTAAAACATCAACAAGGAAAATAATGAGAAACTCCTCAACTTCTAACTATCTATGAAGCCTCTAAATACTAAAATAGATGTCGAGACAGGACCCTCGACAACTTAACAAAATAAGAAATATAAGTGTGAAGCCCTCCGAAAAGCAAGAGGGCTCACCAAAGCTAGATGGAGTGCAAATGGTATCAAAGCGCCTGCTGATGACCCTGAACACCTGTATCTGCATCATTATAAGATGTATATTGAATGACATCAGTACATTTGAATGTACGAGTATGTAATATGGCTGAGTAAAACAAATAACTACATTGAATAACTGAAAGTACTCAACTGAATCAATACATGAACATGAGGTGAAAACCATTTAAGCTCTACAATAAAATATGCAATAAAAGCAATATGAAAATAACATACTTTACTTGTGGGGAGTTTCTCTAATCGACAACCATTAGTATGAGCCTAACAATGATACAACATTTCACCCATGCTGCAAAGGCCATCCTATACCTTGCCAGGGGCATAAGATGATACTATAACTATGGATCCATCTAATAGGCCTTCTTAGAGGCAATGAGGAGTCACACGAAGAATTAGTGCTATCCTATCCTACGCTGGCTACGTAGTTTTATGGGAATTTTGAGTTTTAATGGACTCTAACTGAATTCGGTGCTCAATACTACTCCTAAAATAAATAATATACTTTATGCTCAATCACCCTTTACAAAGAAAAGGACTACTTTACTTACTTTTCACTTTGCTCAATCATCATTTACAAAAAAAAGGACTATTACATTACTTTACCTTTCAAAAACAGTAGTCCTACTCTTTTTTTTCTCAATTCTCAAATAGTACATATGAAAACATTTGATTCTCTTTTCAAGGATTCTGTTCAAAACTTACACTTTTAAAACGTATGGTCATGAGCTTATCTTTGAAGCCCAAAATCAATATATGAGGAACTTTCATGCAATTTTCTTTGAAAACATCACTTTACTAAATTAATAGGGTTCATGTGATATTAAGCATGAACAACATTATATGATTCACATGTAAAATAGAAAATCAAAACCTCAACTTGTTAAAGAATTGAATTCAAATATCATGAATTATGAATAGATCAAGAACTAGGAATTTAACCCATAGATGTAACGATTTCTGACTGAATTGAGATGTAGGGCATGAGGGCGAACTAGTCCAACATTATGATAGCCTTACATTCCTGGGAAGAACAAAGTTCTTGGCGGAATCGATGAAACTTGAAGAACGCTTGAACGTTAGCTTTTCTCCTCTTGGAGCCTTGCTTTAATGTCTTGAAGTGTTAATGAATGTAAAAGAATTCATTAACACTTTCTAAGCCCTTAATTTGATGTGAAACAACATAGTTTAGGCTTAGAATAGGGTTAAAACAACGTAGTTTGGAGTACCAAACACTTTGGGAAAAGACCATATTGACCCTAACCTAAAAACTGACAAAAGGCCTCTATGCAAGGGCTTCATGAGCCGTCTAACGTATGATGGCCCATCAAGTGAGTCGTGGTGTTTTATCAGCCTGACAGTGCTTCACTAAAATAGGCATAACATTTTACTCCAAACTTCAAATAGAGCAAACTTAGTGGCGTTGGAAAGAGGACTCAAAGACCTTTAATTTGATAGGTCATGGGACACCTACTTTATTTTGGGCTGAGAGATAGGATTGTTTGAAGTTGAGTAAAATTATAAGTCTCATAAACCCCTTCACAGACGACTTCACGGTCCGTGTGGGGCTCACAGGCCGTTCAGACATTCGTGGTCCTTGACCAGTGACAAGGGGAGAAGCCCTCTCTGAGTGGGTAACTTGACGAGCCCTTAGACGGCCCGTCAACCTCACTACGAGCCGTCTAGGCATCCGTGGGAGGGACACCGGCCTGGGTAAGTTCTTAGAACTCCTCACGAGCACCCAAACGGACCGTGGTCCCCTACACAGCCTGTCTAGAGCTCCGTGGAGGGTTCCATGGTCCACCTTTGGGTTCTTGACATGCCCGTTTGACTCCTTTCTAGCCTTTCTCTAATTCGAGATGTTACATATATTTTGATTAGTAAAAGAATTATTAGAGAAATAATTATATGAAAAAAGGATGATTACTAACTTTTAGCCCAAAAATCTAGAAAAAAGGCTTTAAATAAGAATAGACATGAGAAATTTCTTTTCTTTTTTTCATAATAAAAGTAAGGCCTCTTATAAAGTTTTTCTTTAGGCCACAAATGTTATTTCATCTGATCTTCACCCGATTGCCACGTGTCAAGTACATTTGAATCCAATTATACGATGGCATTTATAATAGGCCTTAAATACTTTTATCATTGTATTTTTCTATGCGACTTATGAGAAGGCGGATTTTTCATTTCATTTTGCAAGCATGGAAGCAGGGGGGAAAGACGTGGGGGATAGTGGGGGAGACTTATTAGGCAAGTCAGGGAGGGGGCGGGGGAGGGAAGGCGACAAATTTCACTAGTTTTACAAAATAACATTTTTGACTCCCTAACTAAAGACTTCTCAACATATCATTGCCTTAAAAATATTAGATCTGAAACTCAAACAACTCTTCCTGCTCCCAACATCCAATGGCATATTAGTTACACCATAACACAACATCGAACACAAGTTCGATGATTATGCCATCGCTATGCGGGCCCAAAAAGATGAAACCATCTTTCTTTATCTATTAACTTTATTCAATTCTTTGTTTGTATTTTTTACGGTGGAAAAACCCTAGTCCTTCAAGCTAATTCCATCGAAAAATCTCATTAATCAATGAAATCTGACCAATCCAATTGACCTTTAGAGTATCATCTATGGAGCAGTGATTACTCTATGGTGGGAAACAACATCATTTGCCCTAATTGATATCAGAGCGTGATATCCAATACAATGACCCCCTACAACTCTTCAAGAAAATATGAATCAAGCATCATCCTCACATGTGGAGGCTGGTATATGAATTAATCTCACTTATTCATGGCTTATGCAACTGCATCTCCTAGTATTTATTCACACCTCTAGTCCCACATCTCTGGTGAAGATTTATATATTTCCTTTTATATTTAGCAACAAGTTGCTCATGGATGCCTTTGTCAATTTATGGATTTATGTAAGACATTTCTCCAACCGCATAACTGTGTATAGGGAGTGTGCTTGTAACAACCTGCTCCTTCGTTATTCAAAAAGACATCTCGTGTGGAGTCCCAAAAATTCATGTAATACATGTCAATTTAAAATTGGAATGACACATCAAAAATCTAAGATTTGAAAATTAGACCCGGGCTGATGTCATCCCGTCATAGCAGGAACTTTCTCGCTATGGCAGTGTGACAGCTGCTATAGCGGGGTCAATAGGGCAGAAACTCAGAAATGCAAATTATTTTAATTTTCCTCCTTGTCTTATGGGGTAAAACATGTGAGATATACTCCAAAAATTCTCTAAAAAGTTGCTCTAAGCTTGGAGAGAAGGGAGAGGAGGGATTCTAGCACAAGATGAGCCAAACCCACGAATTTACCTCCTTGTGCTCAAGAATCCACTTATAATCTGTAGACCTTTTTGAAATAAAGCACAATGCAACTCTTCTTTTCCTCATCTTCTCCCAAAACATTTCCTCCAAATCCTTATACAACTTTGAAATGCTTTCTAACAAAAACACGATGCACGCCTTCAATCTCAAATCTTTCATTTCCTGCTTCACCTTGCATTAAGGAAGGGAAACTGAACGGAGTGCCAAATGCTTCTTGACGCCGTATTGCACACTTTAACGGATGCATAAACTTAATAAACTCACGCACATCACTATCTGATAACTGTGTAAACTCAGTTAATTGCACAATCAATTCTAAAGCATGCGATAACCTTATTGCCAATCACAAACAAAAGGGAAAACATCCTGCAATCTTAACACAAACTTAACATCATGGGCATACCACACCATCATTGTAGCTAAACTACTCCGGCAAAGTATATACAAAGCATCATAAACACCCGCAACCCCTCTTAGAATCTTACAAAACTCAAACAATATAGGAGCAAACTGCCTATATACGGTTACAGGGTTGGTGAAAAGTGTGTTACATGAATCTATAAATTGACAAATACATCCATGAGCATCTTGTTTGGTAGTTACAGAAGGAGATACATAAAGTTTTACCAGAGCCGCAGGAATAGAGGAGTGAATAAATATCTGGAGATATTCCTCCAATTTATCTGCGCCATCCTTTGGGGTCATTTCAAGAAACTTGGTAAGCATCTTCGTCATACGGGTGACATTAGCATTAATATCTGTTGTTGTCATTGCAGTTGCAGAGGTCATGAATAAGCAAATTCAAGTCATTCATCAGCTTCCATGTGTAATATCTGTGTTGTCATTGCAGCTGCAGAGATGTTAGAGATATGGAGCCTGACTCAAGATAGTCTTTACTCTAACATCTCTACTTGGCAAAGCAAAGAGAAGTTAGACAGAAAGACCTTTGCAACTTCAATGACAACACATATATTATATATGAAACCTGATGAATGACTTGAATTTGCTTATTCATGACCTCTGCAACTGCAATGACCACGCATATATTAATGCTAATGTCACCCGTATGACGAAGATTCTTACCAAGTTTCTCTAAATGACCCCAAAGAATGGCGCAGATAAATCGGAGGAATATTTCCAAATATTTATTCACTCTTCTGTTCCTGTAGCTTTAGTAAAACTTTATGTATCTCCTTCTGTAACTACCAAACAAGATGCTCATGGATGTATTTGTCAATTTATAGATTCATGTAACACACTTTTCGCCAACCCTGTAACCATATATTTACATATAGGCAGTTTGCTCCTATATTGTTCAAGTTTTGTAAGATTCTAAGAGGGCCTGCGAGTGTTGATGATGCTTTGTATATACTTTGTCGGAGTAGTTTAGCTGCAATGATGGAGTGGTAGGCCATGATGTTAAGTGTGTGTTAAGATTGCAGGATGTTTTCCCTTTTGTTCATGAGTTGGCAATAATGTTATCTCGTGCTTTAGAATTGAGTGTGCAATCAGCTGAGTTTATAACGTTATCAGATAGCGATGTACGTGAGTTTATTAAGTTTATACATCCGGTAAAGTGTGCAATACGGCGTCAAGAAGCATTTGGTAGTCCGTTCAGTTTCCCTTCCTTGATGCAAAGTGAAGTAGAAAATGAAAGATTTGAGACTGAAGGCGTGCATCGTGTTTTTGTTAGAAAGAATTTCAAAGCTGTATAAGGGTTTGGAGGAAATGTTTTGGGAGAATATGAGGCAAAGAAGAATTGCATTGTGCTTTATTTCAATTATACCACCACATATTACAACTGCCACAATTTATCTTCCACAGAATGTTGTGCTTTGCATCTTCTCTATCTTTAACTAAAGTTTAATAGACTTAGGATTGCCACTACTGAAGATAACAATATCATCAACATAAGCAATGTTATTGATTTGGGGGCATCTTTTATGCATGGAGAAAAGGAGTAAAGTTATTGTTAGCAAGCAAACTGTTCATTGTTAGTGAGCAAACTGTTCAGAATTCTAGAAAGAACCTTTGCACCCGAAATAAAATAGAGGGGGATAGAGGGTCACCCTATTTGAGACCTTGGGAAGAGGAGAAGAAGCCATATCTTGAGTCATTAATCAAAATAGAGTACCGAACAATAGAAATAAGATTACATATAAGAGTGATCCACTAATTCTAAAAAAAAATCTTTTAAGGACTTCTATAAGAAAATTTCAATCCATGGTTCCATTCTATCATATGGTTTAGACGTGTCTAATTTTATAACAATATTACCACCTGTAAGTTTTTAATAAACAAATGATAGATAACACAATGAAGACAATGTTTAGTTTGCATCAGAAAAGAAAGCAGGAGAATGAAAGGAACTAAACGTGAGGAAGATGACTTAGAGAAGAGCTTATGCAGAGAGTTTTTAATTAAATCAATAGAAAAACAGATACATAAACATACAAGAAAGAAACTGAAATAGATTATGGTCCTACTTTTAAGTCATGGTGCTAACCATGATAATTACCTCCTAAAATAACTGAAAAGAGAAATACAGAAAACTTAGAAATAGACACTGCAGTACTAAAGCAACTAACTAATACTCCTTGCATTAGGAGCTGCAAATTCCAAGTTGTTGCCTTAGGAGCTTGAACTTGCTAACAGGAAGGGACTTCATAGATACATTTGCTAGCTAATCTTAAGATTTGCAATAAACAAGAATCACTTCTCTTTTTTTTGAACATCCCTCAAGAAAACAAGATTGATGTTGAAGTGTCCAGTTTTCCCATAGAACACCGGATTATGCAAAATAGATATTGCAGCTTGATTATCAACATGAACCTCAGTATTAACTTTTTGCTCCATATGCAAATCAGAAAATATTTTTCTCAGCCATAAGGTTTGATTTACTACTGCAGCTGCTGCAATGAATTCAGTCTCTACCGTGGATTGTGCCATAGTTTTCTGCTTTTTGGAACACCAAGAGAAAATCCCTGATCCCAGACTAAAGCAATATCCTGATGTACTTTTCATGTCGTCAATGGATCCAGCCCAATCACTGTTTGAGAATCCATACAACTTGACATTCTCACACTTCTTGAATTTGACACCATATTCAACATTACTTTTAATGTATCTTATAATTCTTTTTGCTGCTTGCAAATTTCAGTAGCACAATGCATAAATCTAGATAAAAGACTTACAACAAACAGAATATCCGGCCTTGTAGTAGTGAGATACATCAAACATTCAATCAAGCTCCTGAAATTTCCTTAATCAATTTTATCAGTTCCATCCTGTTTGCTTAACTTCTCCTTTGGATTCATCAGTATGCTTGTTGCCTTGCAATTTTCCATATGAAATTTCTTCAGTATCTCTCCTGCATAGTTCTTTTGGTAGATAAAAATTTCATCACAGCCTTGATTGATTTCCATTCCCAAAAAGTATGTCATTAGCCCCGAGTTTGTCATCTCAAAGACTCACATCATTTCCTTCTTAAACTCTTCAACCAGCCACACATTGTTTCCTGTCATTAAGAGATCATCAACATAAAGGGAAACAATGAGAAGATCAGTTCCTTTATGTTTGATATAAAGAGTAACTTCAGATACACTTCGCACAAACCCCAAACTTAACAAGTGATCATCAATCCTGCTATACCAAGCTCTTGGAGCTTATTTTAAGCCATAAAGAGCCCTTTTAAGAAAACACACTTTTTCTTCTTTTCCTTGCTCAAAGAAACCCTCGGGATGCTCTACATAGATTTCTTCCAATAGCACACCATTTCAAAAGGCAGATTTCTCATCTAGCCAGAACACTTTCCAGCCCTTTTGTGCTGCTATTGCTAGCAACAATCTCATGGTATCCAATCGGGCTACTGGAGCAAAGGTGTCTGAGTAATCAACATCAAATATTTGGGCATATTCCTTGACAACAAGCCTAGCCTTGCATTTACTGATAGAACCATCAGAATTGAGCTTGGTTCTAAACACCCATTTTACTTCAATGGCCTTCCTATCTTTCGGTAGGTCAACTAACTCCCAACTTTTGTTTTTCTTGATCATTAGCATCTCCTGATCCATGGCGTTTCTCTAATATTTATCTTGAAGTGCTTCCTCATGCCCTGTAGCTCACAAACTGCCACATTACTTTGTTGGTAGATGTCAGTGAGTAGTCTTGTACCTCTAATTGAAGATCATCAACTAACTCATTTTGCCAGTGATCAAATGCCTGCTCCTCTGAAGCTGGACTAAAAGTTGATTTTCCTTCCAACCCCATTTCTCTTCCTTAGAAAAGTGCACACCTCTACTGACAATCATCTTCCTTGTTTGTGGATTATAAACTTTGTAAGCTTTGGAGGATGAGCTATAAACCACAAATATTCCAGGAAGTGCCTTCTTGTCATGTTTGTCTCTTTTAACCTGTGGCACATGAAAGAAAGAAATACAACCAAATACTTTAATGAAGTGTAGTGATGGTTTGAATCCATTCCAAGCCTCGAATGGAGTTTTATCCAGCAATGCTTTAGTAGGAAGCCAATTTTGGGGAAATACGTAGCTGCCTCAACCCAAAAAACTTTTGACAACTCTTTTTCATGCAACATGCACCGCGTCATCTCCATTATATATTTGTTCCTCCTTTCACTAACTCCATTTTGTTGTGGAGTATATGGAGCAGAAAGCTGATGAGTAATACCTGCTTCCTCAGAAACTTTGTTAAATTCTTCAGAATTATACTCTTTTCCATTGTCAGACCAAAGGGATTGCATTCTGCAACCACTTTGATTTTCCACTATCTTCTTGAACTTTGAGAAAATTCTAGCCATTTCTGATTTATATTTCATATAATAAATCCAGCAGAACCTTGTATAATCATCAATGAACATAACATAGTATAGACTATCATTAAGGACCGGTGTTCTTTGAGGTCCTCGAACATCTGTGTGAATCAATTGCAACCTTTGAGAAGCCCACCATGATGCTTTAGGATATGACTTCCTATTCTGCTTACCAAATTAACAAGCTTGGCAACTTAAGTGATCAACTAGATTTGGTAGTCCTCATGTCATATCTCCATTCTTCAGCAACAATAATGCTAGTAAATGACAATGGCCTAGTCTCTTGTCCAAGATTTCTATTACACTTGCCTTCGTGGAAAAAGATAGTTGCTCCTTCTCTGTTGAATCAAAAGAAAAACTCCTCCTTCTCATCTTCACCCTGAAAATTTCATTTCCAGTAGTGTCACTAATTTGGCAGTGATGATCTTTAAAGAAAACTTTGAATCCTTTTTCCATTAGATGTCCTACACTTAGCAAATTTTGATCAATTTCAAGAACATAAAGAACTTCTAAAATTTTCTTTATGCCCGTGCTTGTCTTGATAGCTATGGTTCCAATTTCTTTGACAGGAAGGTGATATCCATTTCCTATGCTAACCTTGGAAATTTCAGTGGGCTTCAACTCCATAAATAGACTCTCATCATGAGTCATGTGGTTAGTCCACACATTATCAATTAACCAAGAATTTGTTGAGCTCTTACTTGAAAAGCATGTTGCAATAAAAAGATGATCCTCTTCTTCTTGATCAACAACTTGAGCATTTGCTTCCTGCTGTGGGGCCTTATTTTTGCAAATCACCACTTCATGTCCAAGTTGATTGCATTTCTTGCATTTTTCATCAGGTCTCCTCCATAACTTAAATGGTGGATGGACTTTTCTTCCACAGTGATGGCAAGGGGGATAGCTTCTCTTCGCACTTCCTCCCTTACTTTTGCTGTTGGATGATGTTTCTCCTTCACTCAATGCTTGATTTTTTTTCTTATTCTAAACTTTGTTAACCTGGTGCTTACTGACAAGAGCCCCTTCTATTTTAACATCCTATCTCATGAGTCTTCGTTGCTCTTGAGCTTTTAGGGAATTGAGCAACTTTGTCAAACTATTTTTTGACAAATCCTTAGTATTTTCTAAGGTCATAATTGTTGCTTCATACCTTTCAGTAACTTTTACATGAATCTTCTCAACAATTCTTGAGTCTACAAGTGTAGAGCCGAGTAGCCTCACCTTATTTGAAATATTTAGAAGTCTATCTAAATACTCTTTCACTGCTTCAGATTCCTTCATTTTTTGCAATTCAAACTCCCTAATTAAGTTTAAAACTTGCATACCTTTTATCCTCTCATCTCCGGCATACTCTTCCTTGAGTTAATCCCACACTTCTTTAGTAGCTTTCAGAGACATTATTCGCGTGAAAATTGTTGATGATACAACAACAAATAAACGTGCCTTGGCCTTCAATTTCTTTGTCTTCTTTTCCTTGTATGCTTTAATCTGAGCAATGGTGAGATTATTCGGTAGGACTGGAATATCATAATACTCTTCCACATCTTTCCATAGATCCAAAGCATCCAAGTATGTCTCCATTCGTACTGCCCAAATCTGATAGTTTTCTCCATCAAAGATCGGCAGAGCAATTGGTGAGAAACTTTCTTCACCATCCATGTCTTCTATAACTCGATCACAAATCCCTTAAGAGGAAAGCTCTGATATCAACTGTAAGTTTTTAATAAGCAAATGACAGATAACACAATGAAGACAATGTTTAGTCTGCAACGAAAAAGAAAGCAGGAGAATGGAAGGAACTAAAAGTAAAAAAGATGACTTAGAGAAAAGCTTATGTAGAGAGTTATTAATTAAATCAGTAGAAAAATAGAGACATAAACATATAGGAAAGAAACTAAAATAGATCATGGTCCTACATTTAAGTTATGGTGCAAACCATGGTAACTACCGCCTAAAATAACTGAAAAGAGAAATACAGGAACTTAGAAATAGATAGAGGAGCCCTAACGGGAATAGACCTGGCTATGATACAATGTAAAGATATGTCACCTAGGCCTAACTCAACCCCAAAAGATAGCTCGTAAGGGGAGGATTGCCAAAGCTCATATAAGGAGACCACTAGTCCATTACCAAGTAAGAAATAGCACCCAGACTTAACTCAACCTCAAACGCTAGGTCATGAGGGAAGGATTGTCCAAATTCATATAAGGAGACCACCAGTTCATTCTCCAAGTAATGTGAGACTTTAACTGTCACGCCCCGAGACTAGCCCCTAGACGTAACAGGGGACCTAGGGTCACAGGTAATCCCAAGCTAACCCTGAATCTGGCATATCACAAGCATACTGAAACAATTCTATGTAAGCGGAAGCATAACTAAAAATTGAATAAATCTAAAAGAGTTCAACTGAGAATATAACTGAGTTCAAATGTGGAACAACCCAAATATTGAGTTTGACTCTATGTCTGAAAGCCTCCAATACTGATGAGCTGCTGGGACAAATCCCCAGCTAACTCTAATAAGTCTGAAACTGAAAAGTAAATACTAAAAAGTAAAGCTTGTCTATTGTCCTCGAACTATGAGGGGTCACCACTGAAGCTGCTGAATACGGACTAAAAGTCGAGCTAAGCGCGGTCTGGATGCTGAGCGCCTGAACCTACATCATGAAAGGATGTAGCACAAAAGTATGCTTCAGTACTTTGAATGTACTGAGCATGCGGGATATATGCTAAGTTGAACAATATAAAAACTGAACATGGAAATAGATATACTGAAGCATAAATGAAAATTGAGCTGGATGCAATGAGCAAGTACTAATCATGAAGATATATCATGCTGAACTGAATACTGAAATACATACTAAATACATGGTCAATGTTACATGAATCTAATTGTGGGAGATACTATTAACCGACATAAACCACGTGAGCTAAACGTGGAGTCCAATGTATATGCCCCATCGAGAGGACCTAATATACCTTGCAAGGGTATAAAGGCATGATTGTGGTGTGATCACTAAAATTGATGCCCGATAGAGGGGACTTATAAACTTACGCGGGCACGTAGTTCTGGGACTTGAGGGTATGTTGAACACTAGTCCAACTTAGTTCTAAGTCTACTCCTAACTGAATATAAAGCTAAAATGCAACTGTAATCCTGAGTAGCTCAAAATACTGATAATTATCTGAGAATGCAACATACATATACTTAAAGATATGACATTCAAATTCTAAAGCATGATTGTCTAACTAATCTGCCTAGTAAGTATAATTCATGAAATACAAACAATTATCACAAGCTAGGGTTTTTGAGTTCTATACATGGGACTACACTAATTCTCCAAGAAACATGTAATGAACATTATAGAGATTATAACAGTTGAATTGAATGGATCCCTAAGATTTAGAAACCCCAGGTCTGAACAATTTATGGAGAAGCTGAAGAACTGACTGAATTCTAGGGACCTAATGGGTGAAAGGAACCCACTAGTGAAATCCCACATACCTGGTGACGATAACTACAGAGAGATCCTTTAGATTTCGTGGCTGAACATATAGGAGAGCTCTGTTTGTTCTGGAGAGAAACTGTCACCTATTTCTCTTCTTTTCTTTCTAAGTTTGATGATTTTAGTAGAATGAAGGTTTTTGGTAGTTTCTGACTAGTTAGTTAGACTTAGACGAGGTAAAACGACGTAGTTTAAATACCAAACAACGTAGTTTAAGTACACAATGCATAGGGGAAAAGACCAATATGACCCTCACTTAAGACGGATGGGTTGTTTCTCAAGAGAGGCTTCACGGGCCGTCAAAGGCATGATAGCCCATCTAGTGGGTAAGCTTCATCTTCCTGACAGTGCTTCAAGAAAACGGGCATAACATTTTCCTCCAAACTTCTAATGGGGAAAACTTTGTGGCGTTGGAAAGAGGACTCAAAGACCTTTAATTTGATAGTTCATGGGCCACCTAACTCATTTTGTGCTGAGAGATATGATCGTTTGAAGTTGACCCAAAACTTAAAATATGTTGGGTGACTTATACAGACCACTAAACGGACCGTACAAGTCACCACGGGCAGTTTAGTGGCTAGTCTAAGTGACTACAGCCCAGGTAGTCCCTGGATGGTAGTTTACGATGCCCTTAATGGGCCATGAACCCCTAAACGGACCGTCTAGGGTGCCTTCTAGGTGACCCCTGCCAGGGCAGTCCTGAATGGTCACTTCACGATGCCCTTAACGAACCGTGGACCCCTAAACGGCCCGTCTATAATGCCGTAAAGGGTCCATGGTCCATTTTGAGTTTGTGAACTTGCCCGTTTGTCCTTTCTAGCCCTTTCTCAAAGTCCAAGGTTTACAATATCTCCCTCTTGGGATGATTCATTCTCAAATGAAGACTATGCAAGTTGAATTTTGAGGGAAAGAGTTGCAATCCCTACCAACTGAGTACTAGAAATTGATATCTAACTTAATTGAGTTTCACAAACATGCAAATATGCTGAAATGCAAGGATAACTGAGGGGACAAGATACTGGGACTGAATTACGCAAGAGTAATTTGAGAGACTGGAGAGTAACTATTACCTCAAGCTGAAACTGAATCGGAGGGAAAAAGATGAGGATACTTGGCCATCATGGCCGCTACTGCTTCCCAAGTAGCTCCCTCTACAGACTAATTTCTCTACAAAACCTTTAGTGAAGTGACTTTCTTATTTCTCAACCTACGAACCTGGCGGTCAAGAATCTCAACTAGGACCTCCTCATAGGTGAGACTATCCTTCACAACCACATTCTCTAAAGGTACTATCGATGCCGAATCACCCATACACTTTTTCAACAAGGAAATGTGAAAGACTGGATGAACTGCTGCTAGTTTTGTTGGCAACTCTAAATAAGCCACATTACCTATCCTTTTCAAGATTCTGTAAGGACCTATATACCTGGGATTGAGCTTCCCTTTCTTGCCAAACCTCATCACCTTTTTCATGGGTGACACTTTCAAGAAAACCCAATCATCGATTTCAAACTCTAAGTCCCTTCTCATCACATCTGCACAGGACTTCTGACGACTCTGAGTTGTCTTTAGTCCATCTCTGATGAGCTGAACTTTCTCCATAGCCTCATGAACCAAATTTAACTCAGCCAAGGCTGCTTCACCTACTTTGAACCAACCAACTGGAGACCTGCATCTACGCTCATACAGTGCCTCATAAGGGGCCATCTGAATACTAGAATGAAAGTTGTTATTATAGGTGAACTCTATGAGAGGTAGGTGATCATCCCAACTACCCTTGAAATCGATCACGCAAGCTCTCAACATGTCCTCTAAGGTCTGAATGGTACGCTCTACCTGACCATCCATCTGTGGATGAAATGTTTTATTGAGATTTACCTGAGTACCAAGACCTTTCTGAAACAATCTCCAGAAATGAGATGTAAAGTGAGGACCTCTAGCTGAAATGATAGATCGCTGACATAGAGTCTAGCATAGTCCTCTGCTAAATCTATAGTCTTGACTGCCAAGAAGTGAGCTGACTTAGTGACTCTGTCCACTATCACCCAAATTGAGTCATGTTGTCTGTGGGTACGAGGTATACCCATAATGAACTCCATGTTTGTCACTTCCCTCTTTCACGTAGGAATGCTAATCTCTTGAGTCACACCTCCTGGTTTTTGATGTTCTACCTTAACTTGCTGGTAGTTGGAACACTTAGCCATAAAATCTGTAATGTCCCTCTTCATGCCGTTCCACTAATAGACTTCCTGTAGATCAGGATGTGAAACTCGAATGAATAGAATATCTAGAATTATGGGCTTCTGTAAGGATCTGCTGCCTCAGCTCACCAATATTAGGGACACATAAGCGACCTTGGTAACAAAGCACACCATCTCCCCCTTGGGAGAAAACCTCAACTCTCTATTGATGAACTGCACTTTTCAACTGAAGCAATATAGGATCACTATCTTGTTTCTCCTTAACCTCCGCTACCAAAGAAGATTCTGATCTATTTTGGACTATCACACCACCATCTGACGTGTCCATAAGGCAAACTCCTAAGCGAGCAAGCTGGTGAACATCTCTGGCTAATTCTTTCTTTTCTTCCTCAACATGTGCCACACTACCCTGGATAGTCTGTTGAGGGCATCAACCACTACATTGGCCTTACCTGGATGGTAGAGCACATTCATGTCATAGTTTTTGAGGAATTCAAGCCATCTCCTCTGACAAAGATTTAACTCTCTCTAGGTGAACACATACTGGAGGCTCTTATGATCTGTGAACATATCAATATGAACACCATACAAGTAGTGTCTCCAAATCTTTAGGGCAAACACAATGGATTTAAGCTCGAGGTTATGAGTCGGATAGTTCTTCTCATGAACCTTAAGATGTCTGGTAGCATAAGCTATGACCTTACCCTGATGCATCAACACACAACCTAGGCCGACCCTGGATGCATCACAATAAATCACATAACTGTCTGAATCTTCTAGTAGAGTCAAGACAGGAGTTGTAGTCAACCTGGTTTTCAATTCTACGAAGCTTTTCTCACTCTCATCTGACCACTGAAACTTGACCTTTTTCTGAGTCAACTTGGTCAATGGGGCAGCTATGGATGAAAATCCCTCAATAAACCTCCGGTAGTAACTGACCAAACCTAAGAAACTTCTGATATTATTCAGAGATATGGGTTTGGGCCAGTGTTTTACTGCCTCAATATTCTGAGAATCCACTCGAATTCCTTCGCTGGATACCACATTACCAAGGAAAGCGATCGACTGTAACCAGAATTCACATTTGCTGAACTTAGCGAATAACTGACAATCTTTGAGGGTTTGTAGAGAAACTCTCAGATGAGTCGCATGCTCTTCCTCATTTCAAGAATAAACGAGGATATCATCAATAAAGACGATGATGGACAAGTCCAAACACTATTTTAACACTCTGTTCATTAAGTCCATGAAAGTTGTAGGAGCATTTGTTAGTCCAAAAGACATAATTACAAATTCATAGTGACCATATGGAGTCCTAAAGGCTCTCTTCGGGATGTCACTATCTCTGATTCTGAGCTGATGATAGTCGGATCTGAGGTCTATCATAGAAAAGCAACTAGCACCCTGAAGTTGGTCGAACAAGTCATTAATCCTGGGGATGGGATATTTATTCTTGATTGTGACTTTGTTCAACTAACGATAGTCAATGCACATCCTGAGAGAACCATCTTTCTTACGCACGAACAATACTGGAGCACCCCATAGAGAGATGTTGGGTTTGATGAAACCCATATCTAGAAGGTCTTTCAACTGTTCCTTTAATTCCTTAAGCTCAGCTAAAGTCATTCTATAAGGAGGAATCGAAATAGGCTGGGTATCTGGAAGGAGATCTATTCCGAAGTCGATTTCCTTTTCGGGAAGAACTCCGGGAAGATCTGCTGGAAACACTTTTGGAAACTCCTTAACCACTGGGACTGACTCAAGAGTTGGGGTTTCAGAGTTTGAGTCCTTAACCCGAACAAGATGATAGATATACCCTTTGGAAATCATTTTCCTAGCCTTAAGGTAAGAGATAAATTGACCTACAGGCACTGAGCTACTACCCTTCTACTCTAAGACTAGCTCATTTGGAAACTGAGACCGAACGATCCTAGTTCTAAAGTCGACTGAGGCATAACAGGAATGTAACCAATCTATGCCTAGAATGGCATCAAAGTCTATCATTTCTAACTTTACAAGGTCTGCCGAGGTGACTTTCTGGGAAACCATGACAGGGCAATTTCTCTATACCTTTCTAGCTATAAGTGGATCACCAACTGGAGTAGAGAGTGAGAAGGGTTCTGGGAGAGTTTTCGGACTGACACCAAAGTTTATTGCTATATAAGGACTTACAAAAGAAAGTGTAGCCCCTATATCTAACAATGCATACACATCTAAATGGAAGACTTGTAACGTATCTGTGACCACATCACGAGAATCCTCCGGGTCCTGCCTAGCCTGAAGGGCATACAACCTTTTCTGGAGCTGACCACCATCTGTACCAGATGAGGCACCCTACAGAGTGGGGCGACCTGTTAGAGCTGCTGAGGTTGTAGACTAAGCGTTGTTACCTCCCTGACTCTCCCTGGCAGAAAGGCAATCCTTCCACCTATGACCAAGCTGACCGCACCCAAAAAACCCATCTCTGCCAGCAAGACACTCGCCCGGATGGTTCTTACCACACTTTGGGCAAGATGGAAAAGTCCGATTACCTGAAGCACTCCCCTTAAACTTAGAGCGTGATGCCCTTCCTTTTTGATCCTATCAGAACTTGGGGGACGGAGTGCTAGCTGATGAAGGCGCTGGACTGTAGACCTCTGCTGAAACTAGGAGCGATTTTCACCGCCCGATCTCTACTGAAAATATTCATAGTTACCTGTTCTAGCCTTTTGTTATCCTTAGCCATTTCCTTGAGCTTATCTCCCTCAACCTGTTGAGCATGGGTTATTAGTCTGGAGATATCCATATCCCCTAATAGCATAGCATTCCTGCACTCGGTCTTCACCAGATCGGATACTCCAAACAAGAACTTGCCCTTTTGTGCTCTCAGATCGGCCACCATATGTGGTGCATACCTTGAGAGCCGAGTGAACTTTAGCCCACATTCCTGGACTGACATCGACCCTTACCTCAAGTTCATAAATTCTTGAGCCTTAACCTCCCTCAACTCTCTCTTGAAGAACCTATCTAGAAAAGCTCCACTAAAATAGTCCCATGTCACAGGAACTGCATTCACACCCCTGTTGTCTTTCCACTGCGTGAACTAGATATGAGTGACATCCTTGAGTTGATAGAATGCTAGTTAAACACTATCAATACCAGTCACTTCCATTAGCTCACGTGGTTTATATCGGTTATCACAAGCATACTGAAACAATTCTGTGTAAATGGAAGGATAACTGAAAGTTGAATAAATCTAAATGAGTTCAATTGAGAATATAATTGAGTTCAAATGTGGAACAACCCAAATACTAAGTTTGACTCTATGTCTGAAAGCCTCTAATATTGATGAGCTGCTGGGACAAAATCCCCAGCTAACTCTAATAAGACTGAAACTGAAAAGTAAATACTAAAAAGTAAAGCATGTCTATTGTCCTCGAACTATGAGGGCTCACCACTGAAGCTTCTGAATACGGATTGGAAGTCGAGCAAAGCGCGATCAGAATGTTGAGCACCTGAACCTACATAATGAAATGATGTAGCACAAAAATATGCGTCAGTACTTTGAATGTACTGAGCATGCGGGATATATGCTAAGCTGAACAATATAAAAACTGAACATGGAGATAGATATACTAAAGCATAAATGAAAATTGAGCGGGATGCGATGACCAAGTACTAATCATGAAGATATAACATGCTGAACTGAATACATGATCAATGCAACATGAATCTTACTGTGGGAGATACTATTAACCGACATAAACCACGTGAGCTAAACATGGAGTCCGATGTATACACCCCATCGAGAGGACCCAATATGCCTTGACAGGGTATAAAGGCATGACTGCGGCGTGATCACTAAAATATATGCCCAACAGAGGGTACTTATAAACCTATGCGAGCACGTACTTTTGGGACTTGAGGGTACACTAAACCCTAGTCTAACTCGGTGCTAAGTTTACTCCTAACTGAATATAAAGATAAAATGCAACTATAATATTGAGTAGCTCAAAATATTGATAATTATCTGAGAATGCAACATACATATACTGAAAGATATGGCATTCAAAGTTTGAAGCATGATTGTCTGACTAATCTACCTAGCAAGTATAATTCATGAAATACGGATAATTAACACAAGCTAGGGTTTCTGAGTTCTATACATGGGACAACACTAATTCTTCAAGAAACATGCAAATAACATTATAGAGACTATAACAGCTAAATTGCAATGGATCCCTAAGATTTAGGAACCCTAGGTCTGAACAATTTATGGAGAAGCTGAAGATTTGACTGAATTCTAGCGACCTAATGGGTGAAAGGAACCCACTAGTGAAATCCCACATACCTGGTGACGAAAACTATGGAGAAATCCTTTGGATTTTTTGGCCTGAACTTGAATGAGAGTTGTGCTTGTTCTTGGGAGAAAACTATCACCTCCTTCTCTTCTTTTCTTTCTAAGTTAGATGATTTTAGGAGAATGAAGGCTTTTTGTAGTTTCTGACTAGTTAATTAGTCTTAGAAGAGGTAAAACGACATAGTTTAAGTACCAAATGACGTAGTTTAAGTACCCAACACATAGGGGAAAAGACAAATACGAACCTCACTTAAAACTGATGAGTTGGCTGTCAAGAGAGGCTTCACGGGCCGTCTAAGGCATGATGGCCCGTCTAGTGGGTCGTGAAGCTTCATCTACCTGACAGTGCTTCACTAAAATGGGCATAACTTTTTCCTCTGAACTTCAAATGGGGCAAACTTGGTGGCGTTGAAAAGAGGGCTCAAAGGCCTTTAATTTGATAGGTCATAAGTTACCTAACTTATTTTGTGCTGAGAAATATGATCGTTTGAAGTTGACCCAAAACTCAAAATCTGTTGGGTGACTTGTACGAACCAGTAAATGAACCGTACAAGTCACCACGGGCCATTTAGTGGCTCTTCTAGGTGACTCCTTCCCAGGAATTCCCTAGAGGGTGGTTCACGATTCCTTAATGGGTCGTGAACCCCTAGACAGACCGTCTAGGTGACCCCTACTAGAGTAGTCCTGGATGGTCACTTCACGACGCCCTTAACGGGCCGTGGACCCCTAAACGGCCCGTCTAGGATACCGTGGAGTATCCATGGTCCATTTTAGGTTCGTGAACTTGCCAATTTGTCCTTTCTAGCCCTTTCTCGAAGTTCAAGATGTTACATTAACCCACGCTAACACAACTCTTCATGCCCAGGCCCAACTAGAGCGTGGACCGAGATCCTAAACGGTGATGAACCTAGCTCTGATACCATGTAAAGATATGGAGTTTGGGCCTAACTCAACCCCAAAAATAGCTCATAAGAGTAGGATTGTCCAAGTCATAATAAGGAGACCACTAGTATATTACTATGTAAAACTATGACACCGAGGCCTAAAAACCCCAAAATCTAGCTCATGAGAGAAGGATGTCCCAAGCCCATATAATGATACCAGCAGTCCAATCTCCACCTAATCTGGGACTTTAACTCACTCTAACAAAGAGAAAGATGATTTTATTCCGGAACAACGTGCTCTTTATATAGAGTAGATACAACATAGAAGTACTAATCCAAATAAACATTGTGACCTGATAAGATACAATGCAACTAAAATATAGTAAACTATTCGAAGTCCTAAATGAATAAAAATAATAGAATATGAAAAGCATATAGCTAGAAAATAGGAAATAATAACAAACTCCTAAACTAAAGGATAACAAATATTCTCCGTTAATACACCGCTACAAGTTGGAGGTGACAGAACAAGCCCAAATTTGTGAAAACGGCACAAAGAGTTGTATGTGGAAGAGACTTGGTAAGAATGTTGGAAACTTGATTAGCAGAGTGAAAGTGACGAACTTCAAGTGTTTTTGTTGAACTTGCTCATGGAAAAAAAATAGAAATCAATAGCTACATGATTCATCCTACCGTGAAATACTAGATTAGAAAAAATGTTAGTGGTGCTAACATTGTCACAAAGGACTGTTGGTGGAGCAGACAGTGAAAAATGAAGGTCATGGAGTAATTTCATGAGCCAATTGACGTCTGAAATACTAGCTGCAATAGCTTGATACTCAGCTTTTTTGGATGAGCATGAGATAGACTTTTTCCTTTTGGAAGACCAAAAGATTGGTGAGTTCCCGAGGTAGAAAAAAAACATAACCTTTTGATGAGGTTTTGTCTTGTGAATTTCTTGCCCAATTGGAGTCAAAATAAGCAAGTAAGCGATTTATTAGTTGTCGTCTTAGTTGGGATCCTATTGTGCTTGTGTATTAGAGATAGCAAAAAATATATATTTGATAGATTTCCAGTGAGACACTTAAGGATTATGCATAAAGTTAGACAACTTGCTAACATAAAACTCAATGTCAAGCCTAGTGAAGGATAGATAGTGAAGCGTATCGATGATTCTTTTTTAAAGAGGGACGTAAATTACAGAATCATCTTTTGAATCAGTTAAGGATTAGGTTGATTTCATAGGTGTTGGAACGCCCTTGCAATTAGCCATTTGCAATTCATCCAGAAGATCCATGACATATTTGTCTTGAGATAAATATATGGTAGTTGGTGTCATATCACCTCAACACCCAAAAATAATGCAAGAGCCCAAGATCCTTTAGAGAGAATTGTTGGGAAAGTGATGTAATTATCACTGCTAAAAAATAGTGAATACCGACCTAAAAATTACCGATTTTCGACCTCCGGAGGTCGGTATTGTTAAAAGGAATAAATTTTTTTAAAAACTTTAGAGAATTGACTACAGGAAGTCTGTTTTTATGCTAAAAAAAATTAGAAAAACCAAATACCGACCTATGGACTTCGGAATGTTTCCTGAAAAAAATAAATTACAACAAAAACCGACCTCTTGAAGTCGGTATTAAATGAATAAATAAATAATAATATTTTATTTTTCTCAATCAAATATAAAAAATAAAATCCAGAAATATTTTAAATAAATTTTATTTAAATCATCTTCCTAGGAATGATTTTATGTAAAATTAAAAAAAAAACTATAACACCGACTTCCGGAAGTCGGTAAAATTAAATAGTATGTAATAAAATTAATTTTCATTAAAATATTTATATAGTGACTTCAAGAAGTCAATATCTTTATTTTTATTTATTACTAGGTAAATTACCCGTGTTTCACACGTGATTGAACTATTTTATTAAGCTTACATATGATCATTCGGTAATATTTGTATTTTTAATAAATACACTACATTGTCAAGAACATTTTACCTTAAGGCAAAACGTTCCTCCGAAATCTTAAAGTGCAATATTTTTTAAAATTTTTGTTTTTGTTATACAAAAATTATGAGTCATAGAGAGATTTTAAGTATAAGAAAGAAGTTTAAGAAAATCTTCAAGGAAATAGTTGGTTAGAAGTAACGAAGAGACCAAAAAGCCTCGAATAACAATACTCCAAGCTAAACTGGAACATCACGTCCATACAAAAACATAATTAACTAAATTCAAATGGAGGATCTTTTGCTCCTTTCTTATGAACCTCCATAAATCTCTTTTTATTATAGTATGTCGTATCATGTATATGTTAAAAATGACCCTAAAATTATTAGTACCACAAAGTTTTTTCCTCATTGTCTCAAAATAATCATTACTATTGCTTAGGTTTCATATCATCGGCCCCAACTTACTTGTAAATGACCCATAGTTATTGTTATGGTTATAGTATGCAGTTACAAAGGATTAATGCAATGATCAAAATTTTGATATATAATATATTAAAATCTCACGGTATAATTTTGTGAGCACTTGAACTCACAAATATCCACAAATAATAATAAAGACGACTTTACTTTCCTAACAATCAAGAAGAAAAAGGCATGTTGCTTAATATATTTTTCAAAAAGATAGTCCGCCGGGCTAAATTCAAGTTTACAGTTAACAAATTTAATTGAAAGAAGCTAAAAGAAAAAGTTATCACTGTAGCAAAAATGATCTTTAACAGTAATTAATAGCTTAATTGCTGCTAAATATGTATTTTCATAGGCAATTAGTACTCTCTATAAATGTCCCTAAAGTCTATAGTGACATTGAATATAATGACAATTAATTAATGTTGGTAGAGGCTCTAGCACTATTTGTTAATGTGCATATTTATTGCCGATAAAAAATATTTTTATCATAGTGTATTTTGGACATCTGTTAGTTTCAAGAAAACTTGATATCTTATTATGCCCAAAAAGAAGAGAGGAAGAAACATGGCAAATTAGTCAACTTGCGATAAAAGAAGTGGACTAATTATCTCTATACTAATATTCTAGGAAGAGTGCAATGGCAACAAAATATTTGTACCTAAGATAAATCAATCAAAATAATATATTAATTGTGGCAAGCAAGAGAACAATCTATTTCGTTCTTTTAACAAACTTCACAACTGATTCTGTGTTAGTTATCACATATTTATTGTTGTATATTATCAAATATAGCACAACCCACAAGTAATTTTCACAAAAAGTATATGAAGAAACGTATAGAAAGGGACAAAAGAGAAGATCAATTATTAATCATCCTTGTTGGAATTTTTAACAAAGTTCAAAAAAAGTTACCAAAATAGCAAAAAGAAATTACAATAGTTACATGAATCACTATGACTTAAAGTAAAGATTAAGCTTCATGAAATAGGAGGAAGAAAACTTTGAGGAATGAAACACACTTCATAAGAAGCTTAATTAATTTATTTGAATTGAACTCCCCTATAGCGGAAAAGACTTACAAATAATAGTGGCAGAAATTGGACTTTTGTTTACTAAAGAACCAAATATAATGAATTCAACCGTTCAAGCAATGTTATGAGTTGTGGACTGAGAGGTGCAAGAGTAGTAATGTCGCATTGCAATTGAAATCAATTTTCTTTATTTATTCTTTCTTCTTTTGGTGCCTTGGTATTAGGTGTTGGGTTATAAAAGGTGTGAATGAAGATTTTTCCGTATGGTTGTGACTTTAAGAAGGATAGATTTGGAAATAACTAAATAAAAAGAGAATCCTTACTTCTTGTGGCGCCACGTCACCGGGTTGAGGGTTCTTATATATATATATATTATTAAGTTTATATATGATCATTCGGTAATATTCATATTTTTGATACATACGCTACATTGTCAAGAACATTTTATCTTAAGGCAAAGCGTTCCTCCGAAATCTTAAAGTGCTATATTTTTTTTAATTTTAATTTTTGTTATACAAAAACTATGAGTCATAGAGAGATTTTAAATATAAAAAAAGAAGTCTAAGAAAATCTTCATGGATATAGTTGGTCAGAAGTAATGAAAATTTCTAAATTCCAAGAAGCCTCGAACAACGACACTCCCAAGTAAAGTGGAACGTCACGTCCATACAAGAACATAAATTAACTAAATTCAAATGGAGGACCTTTGGCTCCTTTCTTATGAACCACCATCAATCTCTTTTTTACTATAGTATGTCATATCATGTAAATGTTAAAAATGACCCTAAAATTGTTAGTATCATAAAGGTTTTTCCTCGTTGTCTCAGAATAGTCATTAGTATTGCTTAGGTTTCATATCACCGGCCCCAACTTATTAGGAAATGAATCATAGTTATTATTATGGTTATAGTATGCAGTTACAAAGAATTAATGCAATGATCAACCAAGAAATAGGTTGCATCTGAATGAAACCGTTCACAACTAGACATTCTAAACAAAAATTTTGATACATAACATATTAAAATCTCACAGCATAATTTAGTGAGCACTTGAAATAAAAAATATCCACAAATAATAATTAAGATGACCTTACTTTCTTTACAATTAAGAAGAAAAGGACTTGCTGCTTAATATATTTTTCCAAAAGATAGTCTGTCGGGCTGTATCCAAGTTTACAGTTCACAAATTTAATTGAAAAAAGCGAAAATAAAGAGTTCTCACTATAGAAAAAATTATCTTTAATGGCAATTAATAGCTTAATTGTCGCTAAATATGTATTTTCAGAGGCAATTAATATCTCTATAAATGTCCCTAAAGTCTATAGGGACATTGAGTCTAATGTTAATTAATTAATGTCGATAAAGACTCTAGCACTCTTCGTTAATATGCATATTTACTACCGATAAAAAATATTTTTGTTATAGTGTATTTTGGGAATATGTTAGTTTCAAGAAAACTTGATCTCTTATTATGCCCAGGAAGAAGAGAGGAAGAAATATGACAAATTAGTCAACTTGCGATAAAAGAAGTGGATAAATTGTCTCTATACTAATATTCTAGGAAGAGTGCAATGGCAAACAAAAAGTTTGTACCTATGATAAAACAATCAAAATAATATACTAATTGCAGCAAGCAAGAGAGCAATTTGTTTGGTTCTTTTAACAAACTTCACCATTGGCTCCGTATTAGTTAATACATATTTCTTTTTGTGTGCTATCAAATATAGCACAATCCACAAATAATTTTTCCAAAAAGTATATGAAGAAACTTGTAGAAAGGGACAAAATAGAAGATCAATTTTTAATCATCTTTACTGGAATTTTTAACAGAGTTCAAAAAAAGACACAAAAATAGCAAAAAGAAATTGCAATGGATACATGGATCACTATGACTTACAGTAAAAGATTAAGCTTCAGGAAATCGGAGGAAGAAAACTTTGAGGATTGAAACACACTTCATAAGAAGCTTAATTAATGTATTTGAATTCGACTCCCCTATAGGGGAAAAAAACCTACAAATAATAGTGGCAAAAATAAAAGTTTTGTCTACTAAAGAATCAAATGTAATAATTCAACCATTTCAACAGCGTTATGAGTTGTGAACTGATAGGTGTAAGAGTAGTAATGTCGCATTGCAATTGAAATAAATTTTCTTTATTTATATAAAGAAACTTATAGAAAGGGACAAAATAAAAGATTAATTTTCAATCAGCCTTGCTGGAATTTTTAATAGAGTTTTAAAAAAGTCAACAAAATATCAAAAAAATTGTAATAGTTACATGAATCACTATGACTTACAGTAATGATTAAGCTTCATGAAATAGGAGGAAGAAAACTTTGAGGAATGAAACAAACTTCATAAGAAGCTTAATTAATGTATTTGAATTCGACTCCCTTATAGTGGAAAAAAATCTACAAATAATAGTGGCAGAAATAGAAGTTTTGTTTACTAAAAAACCAAATGTAATGAATTCAACCATTCTAGCAGCGTTATGAGTTGTGGACTGAGAGGTGCAAAGAGTAGTAATGTCGCATTGCAATTGAAATCAATTTTGTTTATTTATTATTTCTTCTTTTGGTGTCTTGGAATTAAGTGTTGAGTTTTAAAAGGTGTGAATGAAAAATAAAGAGTTGTAACTTTTGTGAAAAGTTGTTACTTTTGTAAAAAAATTGTGACTTTTATGAAAAGTTGTAACTTTTATAAAGAGTTCTGATTTTTCTAAAGAGTTATGACTTTTATGAAAAGTTGTAACTTTTTCATAAGGTTGTGACTTTTAAGAATGGTTAAATAAGAATCCTGATCTGTGAGGGCGCCATATAGGCAGGTCGATTGTTGTAAACAGGCACAACGTTTATGATGAGCGACAAGAGTGATAAAAACAATGAATGAGAGAATCGGCTGTTGAGTGCTGAAGCGGTGTTCCTATTGCAAAAGGGAAGGAGAGTTTTGGAAATGAATAAATAAAAAGAGAATCCCTGCTTCTGGTGGAGCCACGTCACCGGTATATATATATATTAATTTAATAATTTTAATTAATAAAATCGACCTCAAGTAGTCGGTATATTAAAATAAATTAATAAAATCGACCTCAAGAGGTCAGTTTATATTAGAATAAATTGATAAACACCAAGAGTTCGTTATATTTAAATTATTATTTTATTTAAATAATATCGACTTCACGATGTCAGTATTTATTAAAAAATTTTAAATATAGATAATTATTTTTAAAAATACCGACTTCCTGTGATCGATAAATCAACACTTTTTTAAAAAAAATAGAATGATAATTATTTTTTCTTTTCTCTCAAAACCCTAAGTCTTCTCTCTCACTCCTAATTCCCGCATCAAACCACCTCTCTCAACCTAAGCCACGCCAGCCCTCCCCCGACCGGTGCCGCCTCTCTCACGTCGATCGGCGTGCGCCTCAACAGCAGCAGGTCACAGCAGCGGACGTCGCCAGCAGCGCAGGTCGATCAATTGCAGCAGGTAAGTTTTAATTTTCAAAAATCCTATCTCTCCATTCTCCTGTGAATCATTTTTAGTGCTTATTTAACACATATTTTTGGCCTATGGGGTCGATAACTAGTTAAAGTTTAACAAATGGAAGAGGAAATTTGAAGTTAGTGTTGAAAATTTGAAGTTAGTGAAGAGACCATTTCTTTTGAGGTTCAAGTGAACTAGGATTACTAACTTTAGCAAGTATAACGAAACAAATATTTTAAAATATAAAAATACTATATTTTCTATTCCAAAAGAATGGAGAATTTGCAAAAACATTAAATTTAGCATTATGTATGATCAATTTTAGGTATTTACTGATCCTTAAATTTTGTGAGCTATTATTGAATGTTATAATGACTGAAATCTCTCTATAATGACCGCTAAAGAAATTTTAAATTGTTTCTTTTCGTGCTAGGAAATTGAAGAAGCTCGACATCTAAAAAAGATTTTACAAGACTATACTGCTTTTTTCATCAAAGTAGGAGATAAGGTTTGGTGTTTTTAAATTTCTAAAGTTCAAATACAATTGATTTTTATAATGTGTTTGTGTCCATCTAGTATTGATACTTAGCTTTAATTTTGTGATGACTTGTTTGTGTCCATCGAGTGTTGACACTTAGCTTTAAATTAGGTTGAATGTGTTTGTTTAGCATAAGTACCAAAACTAGTTGATCCTATTGATGACAAAATTGATTTTCTTGCAAGATCATTTTGAGTCCATCTAGTGTTGACACTTACCTTTAATTTAGGAGTAATGTGTTGTTAAGCATAAGTACCAACACAAGTTGATCCTATTGATGACAAAATTGATTTTCTTGCAAGATCGTTTTGAGTCCATCTAGTGTTGACACTTACCTTTAATTTAGGAGTAATGTGTTGTTAAGCATAAGTACCAACACTAGTTGATCCTCTTGATGAAAAAATTGATTTTCTTGCAAGATCGATTTGTGTCCGTCTAGTGTTGACACTTAGCTTAAAATTTAGGAATAATGTATTTGTTATGCATAAGTACCAACACTAGTTGATCCTATTGATGAAAAAATTGATTTTCTTGCAAGATCGATTTGTGTCCATCTAGTGTTGACACTTAGCTTTAAATTTAGGGATAATGTGTTTATTAAGCATAAGTACCAACACTAGTTGATCCTATTGATGAAAAAATTGATTTTCTTGCAAGATCGATTTGTGTCCATCTAGTGTTGACACTTAGCTTTAATGTTGGAATAATGTATTTGTTAAGCATAAGTACCAACACTAGTTGATCTTATTGATGACAAAATTGATTTTCTTGAAAGACCGATTTGTGTCCAACTAGTGTTGACACTTAGCTTTAATTTAGGAATAATGTGTTTGTTAAGCATAAGTACCAACACTAGTTGATCCTGTTGATGACAAAATTGAAGTAAGGCCTCTTATGAAGTTTTGCTTTAGGCCACAAATGTCATTTCAACGTATCTTTACACGATTACCACGTGTCAATTACATTTGAATCCAATTATACGATGATATTTATAATAGGCCTTAAATACTTTTATCATTGTATTTTTCTACACGACTCACGAGGAGGAGTATTTTTCATATGATTTTGCACGCATGGAGGTAGATGGAGGAGGGACATGGGAGATAGTGGGGGATACTTAATAGGCAAGTCAAGGAGGGGTGGGGGAAGGGAAGGCGACAAATTTCAATAGTTTTACAAAATAATGTTGTTGACTCCCTAACTGGAGACTCCTCAACATATCATTGCTTTAAGCATATTAGATCTCAAACTCAAACAAATTTTTCTACTCTCAACTTCCAATGGCGTATCAGTTAGACCATAACACAACATCAAAGACAAATTCGATGATTATGCCACTGTCAGGAGGGTGCAAAAAGGCAAATCCATCTTTCTTTATCTATCAACTTTTTTCAATTCTTTGTTTGTATGTTTTATGGTGGAGAAGCGTTAGTCCTTCAAGAAAATTCCATCGACTAGTTGCATCATTTCATTAGAAAATCCAATGAATCACTGAAATCTGACAAATTCAGTTGACCTTTAGAGTATCATCTATGGAGTAACGATTACTCTACTGTGGGAAACAACTTCATTTGCCCCAAATAATATCAGAGTGTGATATCCAAATCGATGACACCTTACAAATCTTCGGGAAAACGTGAAGCACGCATCATCCTCACACATGGAGGCTGGTAAATAAATTAAACTCACTTATTCATGACCTATGCAACTTCATCTACTATTATTTATTCACACCTCTATTCCTTAGATCTAGTAAAGACATATATGTTTCCTTTTATATTTAGCAAAAATGTTGCTCATGGATGCATTTGCCAATTTATAGATTTATGTAAGACACTTTTCCCCAACCCCATAACTGTATACAGAGAGTGTACTTGTAATGCCTAATCCATCATTATTCAAAAGACATCTTGTGTGGAGTCCCAAAAATTATTGTAATACGTGCCATTTTAAAATTGAGATGACATGACAAAAATATAAGAATTTTAAAATTAGACCCGGGCTGATATCTTCCCGCCATAGCGAAAACTTTCTCTCTATGTGTAATGACCCTCCAGGTCATTTTCTTCGTTTTCCAATCTTTTCAACATTTAGAGCTTTCCTGTAGTGACCACAAGTCATTTATGACTTGCTGGGACTGGCAGTTCGGTTGCCAGGTCGCTCGTTTGGATTTTGTGCAAGTTTTCATATTTTGGAGCCTTTGAAACTTGAACGGTTGACTTCAATCAAAATTCCAGGAAGACGGCCTCAGAATGCTATTCTGACGGTTTCATCACCTCCGAAAGGGCCATTTTAGGCTAGGGCATGGTTGGTTCGGACCCCGAAACTTTTGGTGTGAGTTTGTGCCGTTAGGCGTTTTAACTTTGAAGCTTAAGCCAAGGGTGACTTTGGTCAACATTCTTGGTAAACATGCTCAGATGAGAATTCCATCAGCGGGGTTAGCTCCGGAATGTTCAGTTTGGTCAAGAATGACCTTTTGTGTGGTTCCCTAGGCTTTTGGTCCCATTTTGAGCATTCTTGTGGTTTTAAGCTTAAAACGAAACTTGGGTGTGAGACCCACTTTTCATTGAAATAACCTTAGATGGATGTTTCGATGGTTTTATTGAGTCTGGAATATCGAATTTAGTGGGGTAGCATATGTGGTTTATTTTTATCGGGTACTGAACGAATTCTGAGGGTCCATTCAGAGACTTTGAAAAATAGAAAAATCTAGTGTTGCTGGTGCAGACCTGTAGCAACCAGAATTTAGTCTTTTAGCGACCAAATATAGCTTTCAGCGACCTGAATCGCTTCTATTTAAATAGCGAAATATCAGCTTCAGCCCTCATTTTAAAACTTCGATATCTCGAGTTAGCAAACTCCATTTTGGGTGTTTCAAGTCGCGTTTCATTTGAAATTGGCGTGGCTACGTGTGGAACTGATCAAGGAAGAGTGGAAGTCAGCGTATTTAGGTAATTTCTACCCGGAAGGGGCTGCCCAAGTCCTTTAATGGTGTTTTTCTTGTGTTTGTTATATGGACAGTTTTATCCCATTTTCAAGCTCATATTGTGCCCATTTTCGAGGCACAAGCTCCTTGGACTACTTAGAACCTTTTGAAGGAGTCAAATTTGGAATTCCCAGTGCGGGTCCCACATTCTCGTTTTGACTCCATTTTGGGTCCATTTCCAATTGCTGTGATTTTAGTGTCAAAACTTCCATAATGACGTTGTGATCGATAATTTGATAGTTTGGTGGTGTTAGGAGGTGTTTCGGATGCGAATTGACTGTGTGTGGTGGATTCATAGTGCTCGTGTTCAGCTTTGAGGTAGGCATTGGGCTACTTTCTTGATTGAGCTTCTTAGATAATGCCTAGTATAGATTTCATATAATTTTGATGGTACTTGTTGGGTATTTAGGTTTCCTTTTGTTATTCCACCCTTTCTTGATTCCGTAGGAACCTTAGGCTTATTGTGGGTGTTGGGATCCTTAGTGTAGGCTGTGTCTTCGCTTGTGGTGTAGATGATCTTGCTTATCCTTGTTAGGATTGATCATGGTGGCCTTAGACTAGGTAGGATAGTAGATGTTTTAGGTTGTGTTGTATCACCTCGTAGTTATGATTTACTCCCTTTAGGGTTTGTTTTGGGTCATTCTTCTTACGTTGATGCTTGTGACCTTGGTGGTTCACCGTAGTCGTGGGTTGGTCCTAGTTTTTCTCAGTCTAGGACTTGAGCGGTGTGATTGAGGTAGGGCGTCACCCCTTAGGTTTGCTCCCCCTTTGTTGATTTGAAATATCTTCTTGATCCCTTTGGTTGTTGTGTAGCGGTAGGCATGTTGTATCCTTATTGAGCTTATAATTTTACTATTGGGCCTGAGGCCGTAGGTGAGGACCAGTTGTATTCCAGGTTAGTACTCTCTACCTTGGTAGTGTGATTGCATCGGCTATATAATTATTTGATTTTGAGTGCCTTGTTTGAATGCTGGTGATGGCATGCATTGCATTGATTGCTCATTCTCACAGATTTTGCAGAACGATTCCAGCCCATGCATTGGCATATTTATCATTTATGATGAAATACTATTTTACTTGATTTTTATTCTAAATTGGTTTTAACGGGAATCATACCACTTAGATCACTTGACTTACTGATTTTTGAGATTACGAGGCGTCAAAGACGTGCTCCTTTTTATACTTGAGATATTAGAGGCATCTGGGATGTGCTCAATTTTTACTTGACTAATCGGCACGTCAATGCCCTTTCATGCATGCTTTTGTTCTCACTCGCACCCTTGGGAGTTTTCTGACTGGGTAGGTGGCCCCACTATTGGTTATTCATGGTTCGAGGTTGTTTCTTCCGATTCGAGGCCATTTCTTCTAGTTCGAGGCTAATGCTCATGGTTTGAGGCCATTATTTCTAGTCCGAGCCTGATGTTGACGGTTTGAGGCCATCATTCCAAGTCTGAGGCTAATGCTTTGCGGTTCGGGGTCGTTACCTCTGGTTAGACGTTTGGATGGTTAATGATAGTTTTGTTGCTCACCCTACATTCATATGCATTGCCTATCACCAATATACTTGTTTGTTATTTGTACCATCTGGTTTATGGGGGCCGGTTGGGTTATGTTTGGTTGTTGTACCTTCTAGGCTTATGGGGTCCGGTTAGGTTATGGTTTGACTATGTTATGTTCTCTGTATTATTTTATTGTTACCTGGTAGGTTTTGACTTTAGAATTGTGGTTGTGGGTCCTCCTGACACTAGGTAGTTAACTTGATATCTTAGTTGCTTGTAATTAGGTTGTTGGCTTGCGATCTAGGTGCGTTCTTGACTCAAATTCTTACCTCTTGTTTCCTATTTCTATTATTTATTTCCTAGCTTCTTTAGTATCTCTTGTTTAGTTACATATGATATGCTTTCCTTATTACTTGTTATTTATGCTTGTGCTATCTTTGAGATCAGTCGGTCGTTGCCTGCTGAGTACTATTTTTGGTACTCATACTACACTTCTGCCCTGCAGATTGTAGTTGAGTTATCGTCGTTGTTATGGAGTCGTGTAGAGCAGCTAGGGATTTTGGAGATTAGGGTGAGTTTCTGGTGTCTGGAGCTACCGGTTTCCATCTGTTTTGGCTAGGCTTACTCTTTATATTGTATTCAGAGACATCCTATACTTGCCATATATTTGTGAAAGCCTTGTACTCCTATTTTGGATTAGATGCTCAACTGCTAACTGATGCTAGGTCTTGGGATGGTTCCTATATTGTTTTATGCTAATTATCCTTTCTTCCCTTGATATAAGCTTTTTGATTTTTATTATTGGCTTTCGCTTGGTAGCTCGTTGCTTATGGCTCCAAGCTAAGTATTAGGCTTACCTACTGGTGGGATGTAGTAGGTCCCCTCATGACCAAAGAAATTGGGTCGTGACAGTTTGGTATTAGAGCTCTAGGTTGATCGGCATTGTTGGTATGAGAGCAAATGCCTAGTAGAGTCATGCGGATCGGTGCGGAGACGTCTGTATCCTATCTTTGGGAGGCTATAGGGCATTCTTATGAAATTCTATTTTTGATTCTTACCGTGTGTTTTCACTTTGAGTAACCTCTAAAACTTCTTCTTTTAAATCTACTCTCTCCTTGGTGGATAGCATGAAAAATTTGATGGACGTGGGCGGAGCAGCAGCACATTCCATTAGAGTTTCAGCATGTGATTGGGCTAGGAGGCCTCAGTCGGGCATGGACCTTGAGGTCATAGGCATTCCTCAGCAATCAGAGAGTTAGGGGGAAGCCCAGGCTTAGGCAGGGACTTTGTCTACCTCGGTTCCTCATTATTCTATGTTAGGAGGTCCGAGCTCCTCTGAGGGTACACCTCAGGTAGGTGAAGTTCTTAGTGCAGCAGGTGCTCTCCATAATAGAGTTGGGTTGACTGGTCCCCAGCAGGGTTCGTCACTCATTTTTGACTATTTGTTGGGATTTCTAGAGTGGGCTGGGCATATCCCCACATTACTCCCTTCAGATCAAGAGTTGGGTCAGGGTTGATCGAAGGGTTGGCTTTGCCTCTCCAGTTAGCTTTAGAGCATCTAATATCCGCAGGGTCTACCGTTCCCCTTGTAGCAAGTCATGTAAGGGTTGTAGAGCAGGCATTCCTTAAGACTTATAGTAATGGTCGTGAGAGGCTTTGCCATCTGAAACGACCCCAAAAATGCCCGAAAATGTGCTTCGGAAACACCTATAATTGTAATTTCCATATATCTCAAAATCCGTGCATGATTTCGGAAATTCGACTTCATATTCTTATTTGTGGGGTCAAATTGAGTGGGAAATGGGTCTAACCCGAATTTTAGAGCAACCGTATCAAAATTCAAAAATCGCAAAAAATTGCGATTTGGAGGGTCAACTTTAAAGGGGCATATCTCTTAGCACACAAGGAACTGGAAGGGCTGCAAACTATCAAATTAAAGCTCTTTGAGTTAGCTTTCCAACGCACTTGGTTTCACCTTAGTCCGAGTTAGGGTGAGGGAGTTATGACCATTTTCGTAAAACCTGTCTGCAGATTTGCAATTTCCAGTGAGCTATTTTTTTAGGCGGGTTGGAGACTTTTTTTTATAAAAAGGGGATATGCCCCATACTTAGTCATTTTTATTAACTCCAAAAACACTCTCTAAGCCCTCTCCAAAAATTCCCTAGATCTTCAACCAAATTCAAACATCTCAAGCTCTAATTCCGGATTCAAGACTCAATCTCAAGCTTCGATTCTCCATTCCAATCTTCATCAAGGATTCTCCAAAGTTGAGGTATGTGGGTTTGATTGTGGAAACCTTCCTTTCCACAAGTCCAACCATTTATCCTCTATTTCTACTCCAAGTTTATGGGTCCTTATGATTATTTATGAACTCTTGAATTATGGAATTACTACTACACACCCTATTATGGTCCATTTTGCATATTATCATGAAATGGAATTATTATGTGATGTTTATGGTTTACATGCTTCCATGATCAAATTATGAAGGTTGATATATATATGTATGTTGTTGGTGGGCTGATTTATATGGATTTTGGAATTGGTTGGACTTAGTATTCTTGAAATACATGATTTCATTTACATGAACAATTGCCCACCTTGTGTTTGATAAAATGCCCATTTATAGAATTCTTAGGAAAGGGAAGGTCCAAGGTACGTCCTATGAGTCGGATGGTTATGTAATTACTGAAATGATGATGAAATGGACACATGTATATGATTTTCTCTATATAAGTGTTGTGAGTCGACCAAGCCTAGTACGGGGGGTAGTAGGCCCGTATAACCGTATCGAGGGGTTGGTACCTTGGTTGCCTAGTACGGGGGGTAGTAGGCCCGTATAACCGTATCGAGGGGTTGGTACCTTGGTTGCCTAGTACGGGGGGTAGTAGGCCCGTATAACCGTATCGAGGGGTTGGTACCTTGGTTGCCTAGTACGGGGGGTAGTAGGCCCGTATAACCATATCGAGGGGTTTGTACCTTGGTCCCTAGCTCGGGGGGTGGTAGGCCCGTGTAACCATATTGAGGGGTTTGTACCTCTTTCGCCTCTCCAAGGGGGTGGTAGGCCTTGGAAATACTATATTGATGGTCACTCGCCACACATGTACTACGTCCCACTAAATATGATTTTTATGTAAGCATCATTATACATATCATTTCATTAATATGCTATCTATTGGGTATGATTACGCATTTTTTTATGATGTCCATCTAATGTAGCATTGCATTGCATCCCATATACTTAGTACATTCAAATGTACTAACGCATACTCTATGCCTACATGATGTCACCATGTAGGGACCGGAGCACCGCTTGACCATCCTCCTCCGCGCGGATAGTACGATTTTCTATAGTGGTTATTGGTGAGTCCTCCATTTCGGGGACGTTGCTCATGATCTTTTGCTATGTATAAAACTTTTCCTTTCTAGTTATGTTTTGACTATGAGGGTGAGCCCGGTAGTTTGTCTTGGCCCCCGCTAAGTACTCATGTTTAGAGGTGGTGTTGGACAAGTTGTGTATTATGCTTGAGCTTGACTCATCTATGGTATTTATGTATCATTTCTTTTTTTTTTCTTGCTCCCTTAGTCCCGATTTCCCCTTGATTATGCTTATCGCTTATGGTCATTTAATTGCTTCCGCGACCAAGGATGTGTAATGATACGCTATGAGGCTTGTTTGGGGTTCCTTCGGGTTCCCCATTCGCCGGTCACATCTAGGCCCTAGGCTTGGGTCGTGACACCATCAGTACAATGGTGAAAAAATTCCACTTTGAGGTGAGTTTCCATTCAAAGAGGGGCACCTTTCTTTTTTGACTTATTAGGCCTATGGAGCTAGTATCTCAGGTTTTAGGGGGGTCTGAGGTAAGTCATGGTGCTGACTGCAGGCAGAGTTTAGGCTAGATTTCTTATGTTGGTTAGGCTAGACCTTCGGATGTTGGGTCTCATATTACTCTAGTTGGGTCTTGGAATGAAGTTGCTCTAGGTAATGGTTGCAATGGGTGTGGCGAGATAGGTCACTATGTTAGAGGTTTTCGCAAGGCCCTAATGCGGTTTGCAAGAGGTGGTACTAAGTCTGGTAGAGGTTGACAAGGTAGATCATCACATTCTTCACGTCGGGCTTCGCGCTATAGTGGTTGCTATGATTGTGGAAAGTTGGGCCATTATTTTAGAGAGTACCCCGGGTGGGAGTTGTTTTTCCAAGTATTGCAGACATCTGATAGTCCCCAGGATGGGCAGGTCAAACTTAGTTGTACCTGTGGGGAACTTGTTCATCAGCCTACAACTTGTCCCAGCATGGGACCATGATTAGAGGTATTCATCTAGATCAGTCTTATGGGTTATCAGCTCCTTCAGTTAGAGGTGGTGCCTTGAGTGTTGCCATTACTACATCAGGTGTTCATGTTGAGGTCGGACGCGGTCCGTCTTATGCTTTTGCAGGCCGATCAGAGGCTAAGGCTTCAAATATCCCTTCTTTGGATGTGATTTTATGGTTTACCATGTTGGTTCTTATTTTGTGTGATTTGGGGTTTTCATGCCCATTTGGGTTTATTTGTCTTATTACCTATCACTGGCTTGTTGTGGTAGTTTGATTTGAGGATTTTGTATGTGTTTTGCCAATGTAATTGATTTCTTTTAGTAGTGGATCAACTAGGCTGTGTTGTTTCGATTTAGGAGTAGTGGTTGAGTAACTCCCCGTACCTTTGCCTTGATAGTCCTTTTGTGGTTGTGGCTTTGGGATTGCTGGTTTCCCTTTTTGCCATCCTTGTTGTGTGCTTTAGCTTTGATACATATTCTTGTTTGATAGGTGGCTAGACCATTTTTTGTCGATTTGAGTTTTGTGTATTTTAGGGCCTAGTTGGCTTAGGAGGTTGGCTTAGTTGTGAGCTGACTCTTTTGAGTAGTACTTGGGAGATTGCTAGTTCTCAGAGTTGTGTATTGGGTAGTTAGCCTTCTTTAGTTGTGGTAGTCCTTTGTGGTTGCTTTCTCCCTTTTCCTTAGTCTTTTCTCGAATGCAGAGTTGTGTTTTCGCTCATTTAGACTTTTGGATTTGTCCGCTTCTTGTAGTCTTGGAGGTTGGTTATGGCTAGCTGGAAGGTGGAGGTGCGATCCCTTGTTGTGCCTGGACTAGTTGTTGTGTTGGTTCTTTGTTGTCGTGTTGATAGCCTTCTAGGCTGGTGTATCATTTAGAGTCAGAAATATGATGTTCATTGGTGATTTCAGGCCTTAGCCCTACTGGGAAATGGAAACTTGCTAAGAAGATTCATCTTCAAGATGGGGTCATGGTAATTCATGGGATTTATGAGTTGGCTCAAGTTTAGGATGCGTGGTTTTCTTTTATAATGCTTGGTAGCTTTCGTGGTTTGTGATAGGGTTGTACCCTTGGGCCACCGCTGGTAAGTTGACTATGTTGATATGCCAATTGTCGGCTTGGTTTCCCTTAGGATGGGTGTTAGCTCGGATTTGCGGTGGCAGAACAGTTTGTGGGCTCGTGGTGTCGGTGTTTCAAGAGTTCCTTTGGTTGGAGTTGATCGTTGGAGCAAGGCTCAGTGCTACCTTATCGTTAACATGATGGTCGTCCTTTAGATTAGTGTGGTTAGATTTAGAAAGTTGTGTTTCATATGGGTTTGTTGGTTTTGAGGGTTAGAAATGGATTTTGGGGTTTTTTCCTTGGGTAGAGTTCCTTGTCTGGGCTTGATGTTTGGGAGAAGCATGTTGTTCTTCTAAGGTTGATGCTGTGAAGGCTTTTCGGAAGGTTTCCATTGGTGTTGGAGATGTTCAGGATTACTAAGGACCGACAAAACACTCTTGGTGGTTAGAAGATGTTAAATATGGAGCATAAGCTTAGTTTTTCGATTTCGGAGTTGGGTTGCATCTGTCATGGTCCTGCGTTTGCTGAATTTTGTTGTTTTGGTGTGGTGCTGGTCTAATCAGAAGAATCTAGTGCTTTCACGGAAGTTTGATTCAGTTGGGTGAGAGTTGGAAACCAAAATGGATTTGGAGAAGTTTTTGAAGTTTTGAAGTAAATTTGAGGATTTTCCTCTTAGCTTGAGTTCTGTGATGGTGTTGTTCGTTCCGAGAGGGTGTCTGAGGGTCTGGCTGAGCATGTGGCCTCAGTATCCTCATCTTTTTGTGCTTTTAGGCTATGTCTATCACTCTACTCTTGCGGACGAAAGTCCTTTTAGTAGTGGATGTTGTAATGACCCTCCATGTCATTTTCTTCGTTTTTTTAATCTTTTCAGCATTTAGAGCTTTCCTATAGTGACTTGTCTGGGAATGAAAGTCCGATCGTTGGGTCGTTCGTTTGGATTTTGTGCAAGTTTTCGTATTTTGGAGCCTTTAAAACTTGAACAGTTGAGTTCGGTCAAAATTTCAGGAAGACTGCCTCAGAATGCAATTCTGATGGTTTCATCAGCTCCAGAAGGCCCATTTATGGCTAGGGGCATGGTTGGTTCATGCCCCTAAACTTCTAGTGTGAGTTTGTGCCGTTAGGCGTTTTAACTTTGAAGCTTAAGCCAAGAGTTGACTTTGGTCAACATTCTTGGTAAACATGCTCGGATGAGAATTTCGTCAGCGCGATTAGCTTCGAAATGTCGAGTTTTGTCTATAATGACCTTTTGTGTGGTTCCCTAGGCTTTCGGTCTCATTTTGAGCCTTCTTGTGGTTTTAAGATTAAAATAAAACTTAAGTGTGGGACCCACTTTTCATCAAAATGACCTCAGATGGACGATTCGATGGTTCCATTGAGTCCGCAATGTGGAATTTAGTGGGGTAGCATATCTGGTTTATTTTTATTGGGTCCCAAATGAATTCTGAGGGTCCGTTCGGAGACTTTGAAAAATAGCAAAATTTGGTGTTGCTGGTGTAGACCTTTAGCGACCAGAATCGCTGCTATTTAAATAGCGAAATATCATCTTTAGCCCTCATTTTAAAACTTCGATATCTCGAGTTAGGAAGATCCGTTTTGGGTGATTCAAGTTGCGTTTCGTTTAAAATTAGTGTGGCTACATGTGGGACTGATCAGGAAAGCGTAGAAGTTGGCGTATTTAGGTAATTTCTGTCCAGAAGGGGCTTCCCAAGTCCTTTAATGGTGTCTTTCGTGTGTTTGTTGCATGGATTGTTTTAGCCCATTTTCGAGCTCAGATTGTGCCCGTTTTCGAGGCACAAGCTTCTTGGGCTATTTAGAACCTTTTGACAGAGTCAATATTAGAATTCTCGGTGTGGGTCCCACATTTCCATTTTTACTCCATTTTGGGTCCATTTTCAATTGTTGTGATTTTAGTAGCAAAACATCTGTAATGACGTTGTGATCGATAATTTGATAGTTTGGCGATGTTTGGATTTTGTTGTTTCAGTGAATTGAGTGATGGAATTTTTCCAAAAATTCATTCATATTTTGATTTAGCATAGAGTTTTCTTGATTTCTTTATGAAAATATTTGAAGTTTTCTAGCATTCTATTAGCCATTTTTTTCCTAAACTAATTGTTCCTTCATTTTATTCAGGTTGAGAAGAAAGATTTGTTGAATTCAATGTTACTGCTTTAGAAAAATTATTGTTTATTTCTCCTATAATGAATTTGAAATCATTTTTCATTTGTTTCTTTTATCTCTCATTTGATAGTAGAGCAAACATCTATTGATATATGTATGAAACAATCTCATCTTAATCATTATCATCATACTATACAAGAAGTTGGTAGCTCCAAATTTAAAGTTGAAATAAGAAAATATTCATGAAAATTTGAAGGATTATTTTACCATTTATAAAAAAAAATTACTTTCCATTAATTGATTAATTTGAACTTAACAAGAAAATATATATTCTAATAAATACAAATAAAGATATAAAAATTGCACCATGAATCATCTAATGATGAAATGATAACATGATAGGACACTTTGGCTTGTCCTTATTAAATTGTTTTCTAAGGAGAAGTCGAGACTGTTTAGATTTCATTTCCTTTGAGTAATGTCTATTAAATGTTTTGAAATTGCTTTCATGTTTCAACACTTATTATTGTATTAACTCTTAAGTCTACATTCATCTAATCAATTCAAGTTAATTTATCCAAGTATTCTTGTTGAATTTTACTTTAGTTACAGTGTAGTAATTTTTAATATAATAAATTGTCTAGGTTTAGGATAAATTTGAAATTTAAATTTTTATTAGGTTGTTTTAGTTGTTGAGAAATGTTAGCTTTTTTGAATTTTGAATTGCAGATTTTCCGCATATTATGCGCTCAAATTGCCTACTTACAAGTTGAGCAGAAATAGAGAATACCTCCCAGCGACAGGAAAGGGGACTGTAGCAATTGAGATTTATAAAGGTACAAAGATTATTTATGAATTTTTATTTGTTCCTAAAATTGATCTGAATTCATTAAGTGTTGGACAACTGATAGAAAATGGATTCAAATTATTATTTGAAGACAAGGTGTGTCTAATCAGTGATCCTAGTGGTCAAGAAATGTTCAGAATCAAAATGAAGGGAAAAAGTTTTTCCTTGAATCCATTGGATGAGGAACACATTGCTTTCCCAAGCCAGCTCGCAGTTGCAAAAACGTGATACAAAAGGTTGGGGCATTTTCATCACAAAGCTTTGTTTTTTATGCAAAGGAACATGAAAATGGTTACCAAACTTGGAGGAGAACCCCTCAAGTTGTAAAGCTTGCTTGTTTGTCAAGCAGACTAGACTTCCATTTAAAAGTTTCACATGGAGATCTACAAAGAACAACTCACGCATACCGATCTTTATGGTCCACAAAGAACTCCATCACTCAATGGAAGCAGGTATTATTTTATCTTTATTGATGATCTAACAAGAATGTGTTGGATTTATTTTATGAAGTTTAAGTCTGAAGTTGCTGGAATTTTCATGAAGTTCGAAGTATGGATAGAAAACAAGAGTGGCTGCAAGATTTTGTTCATTAGATCAGATAATGGAACTGAATATACATCAGATATATTCAATTTTTTTTGTGAAGAAGCTAGAATTGAGCACCAGCTTACTATCCCTTATTCTCCACAGCAAAATGGAGTGAGTGAGAGAAAGAATAGAACAATCATGGAGACGTCGAGATGCTTGTTGCATGAGAAGAATCTACCAAGGAAGTTTTGGGCTGAAAAAGCAAACATGACTGTTTTCTTGCTGAATGGACTGTCCATACGGGCAGTGGAAGGAAAGACTCCATTCGAAGCATGGTATAGTGTCAAACCTGTTTTAAAAAACCTCAAGATATTTGGATGTCTATGTTTTTCTTATGTTCCACAGGTTAAGAGGGAAAAGTTAGATAAGAAGGTAGATTTGGGAATCTTTATTGGCGATAGCTTATTTTCCAAAGCTTACAGGATCTTTCAACCTCAATCAGGTAAGATTCTTGTAAGTAGAGATGTTCATTTCCTTGATGATGAGCAATGGGACTGGAATGAGGAGTATCGAGTTAAGAACAATAATTCACAGCTTGATTATGATGAATTGGGGGATGATCAACCTATTAGGGGAACGAGGTCACTCTATGATATTTATCAAAGATGCAATGTCGCTGTTTTTGAGCCTGCGGGATTTGAGGAAGCAAAAATGGATCAAAAATAGACAAATACAATAAAGGAAGAGTGGCAATGATAGAAAAGAACCAAACCTGGAAGCTCGTGGAAATACCCCAAGACAAGAAAGTGATTGGAGTTAAAAAGATTTTTCAACCAAAGTTAAATCTAGATGGTTTGGTAAATAAGCACAAAGCTAGATTGGTGGTTAAAAGCTATGCACAAGTTTGGGGAGAAGATTTTTCTGATACTTTTGCCCCAGTAGCCAGATTGGATACAATTAGGATGCTTTTGGCTATAGCAGCACATAAAGATTAGAAGATTTTTCAAATGGACATGAAGTCTACCTTCCTGAATGGTCTACTACAGGAAGAAATTTATGTTGAACAACCAGAAGGGTTCAGCGTACCAGGTCATGAAGATATGGTTTATTTGTTAAAGAAAGCTCTATACGGACTAAAGCAAGCTCCTAGAGCTTGGTACAACTAAATGAATAACCATATGCTAGACTTGGGTTTTGAAAAAAACTTAAGTGAATTGACTCTTTATGTCAAGAAAGTTGACTCTAACATTATTATTATTTCTCTGTATGTAGATGATTTACTTGTGACAAGAAATAATATAGAGCTGATTGAAGAATTCTAGGAGGAGATGATAAAAGTCTTTGAGATGACTAATCTTGGCGAAATGACTTATTTTCTGGGAATGTAGATCAAGCAAACTCAGAATGAAGTCTTTGTTTGTCAAAACAAATATATGAAGGAGATACTAAAAAGATTTAGCATGGAAGAATGCAAGAATACGAGTGCTCCAATGAATCAAAAAGAAAAGAAGAAAAAGGATGATGGAGCTGAACTAGTTGATGAAGGAGTGTATTGAAGCTTAATTAGATGCTTGATGTATCTCACAACAACAAGCCCTGATATCTTATTTCCTGTGAGTGTTTTATCCAGGTTTTTAAACTATGCAAGTGAGCTGCATATGATGGCTACCAAAAGAGTGGTTAGGTATCTTAAAGGAACTCTAACCTATGTCATCAAATTTAGCAAAAGTCAGAATTTCAAATTCTGTGGATATTCTGATAGTGATTTGGGTGGGTCAACTGGTGATATGAAAAGTGCTTCTGGTTATTGCTTCACATTTGGATCAAGGTGTTTCACATGGTGTTCAAATAAATAGGAAATAGTAGCACAATCAACAACTGAAGCAAAATTCATTGCAACAACAACTATTGTTAATCAAGCACTATGGCTTAGGAAGATTTTGATGAATTTGCAGCTAGAGTAAGAAGAAAGCACTATGATCCTTGTGGATAATCAAGCTGCCATAGCCATATCCAAAGATCCCGTGTTTCATGGAAGGACCACACACTTCAACATCAAGTTTTATTTTCTTGAGGGAAGTGCAGAAAAATGGTGAAGTAGTTTTACTCTATTGCAAATCAAGAATCAAGTGGCTGAAATTTTTACCAAGTAATTTCATGTTAGCAAATTCAAATTTCTTAAAGAAAAATTAGGAGTTTGCAGCTCCTGATCTAGGAGGAGATGTTGTTACGTGTCTCAGGAACTGTTAGGAGTGGGTCAGAGACTTCAGCTAATTGTTAGGAGATTAGTTATTCCTTTTAGTATTATCCTAAAACTAGTTATAGTTGTTCATATTTTTTAGGCATGTTAGCAGTCCTTTAGCGGTCCATTTCCTTGTTCAGTTATATTGTTCCTTTACTTATTTAATCAACTTGAAGTTCAATAAAAAAGATTCTTCCGGTTAAGTTCATCTTGCTATTCAGTTTTAAACAACATTTATTCTCCAAGTGTCATGTTTCTTTGATTAACTACATGATGTTATGTGGTAGATTTGGGTCGACCGATGATGCCTATCAATATATGTTATTTGTACTGATACTACTCTTGCTATGCCACTTGACATGGTCTAATTGTAGGATCAATGATGTTTCTTAGGTGAAGATGATGATGGTCTCAGATAGCTTCTACTCTTCCCTTATGGTGGGAGCTATATTGTATTTATTTCAAAATATTGTACTCTCTTAGAATCTCTAGTACCTGTTTAGACTAGTTTCTTGGGGAAGAGTTCAGTGTATTTCTTTACAAAAGTACTTTATTTAATCTAGTTCAAGAGTTATTATGTATTTACAATAAGGTATTAGTTTATATTTGTTCACTTCCGCATTGCATGTTTTAAATTGGGTGTAAGGGTTCTCCTATATAGGTATTAGAATAGGTGCCCGCTCGGCCCAATGGGTTGGGTGCTCCTATATTGTTAGAGTTTTATAAACTTGTTAGAGGGGTTACTGGTGTTTATGATGCTTTGTATATATTTTTTCGTAGTAGTTTAGCGGCTATGATGGAGAGGCATGATGTTAGAAATGTGTTAATATTACAGGATATATTCAATTTGTTCGCGAGTTGGAAATAAGTTTAATTGAGTGAGTGATCAGTTGAGTTTATAGGGTTATGAGGTAGTGATATGCATGAGTTTATCAAGTTTATACATTCCATGAAGTGTGCAATATGACATCAAGAAGTATTAGGTTGTACGATTAATTTCCCTTCATTGAAGCTAGGTAAGAGTGAAGCAGGAAGGAAAAGATTTGAGATGCACAATTACAAAAAAAATAGATTGAAGGTGTGCATCATGTATTTCGTAACTTGGATAAATTAGAGTTGTGTCTAATGAAATAGGAAAGCAAGATGGGTTTGATAAAAGATGAAGAGGTGAACCCATTATACTTTATTGATCTCAGTATCTTGTAATTCTGAAGGAGTTAAAGAAGCATTTCAAAACTATATAAGGGCTTGGAGGAAATGTTTTGGGAGAATATGAGGCAAATAAGAGTTGTATTCTGCTTTTTGATAGTTAGACTGTCAAAAATGTCTAGAGATTACCAATGGATTCTTGAGCACATAGAGGTAAGTTAGTTAAATATAAGGCAATGTTTTGCCTTGAAGATGCTTTCAGATGTGAAAGACAATAATCATATTCTATGTGGAAGTAACAGGAAGCATACTAACAAGAAAACATAAAGGTTAGTCAAATACCATCACAAAAATTGGGACAAAAGGATTACTCAAGTACTATAATGTATAGTACCTTTTGTTGTTTTATTTTGGGTTGGTTTAGTCCAACATCACATCTTATTAAAGGGAAGTCCAAATTATTATTATCAGAAGGCTACACAAACACTGAATTCTTAGAAGGGTAAAATAGGACAACAACATTTCAGATTTAAGGTGAAAAATAGATAACTTACTTCAATGAACGATTCATGAGCACTTCTATATTCTACGGTTGATGGCCCAGAAGAAACACCCGTCCCCATATCCTCGATGACATTCTCTATAGTTCTCCAGGTGTAGCAGTTTCTTCAACATGGATGTCACCATCGAGAATAAAGTCATCTTGACTAGGACTCAACGAGTTTATATTGTTTTCTTCTCCTTTTATAACAATAAAGTTAATATCATATCAAGAAAAGATTTTGATTCTTCTTTTAAAAAAAGATATTAAATTCAGCTTAGTCCTTTAACCTCTTTGTAGCAACTGAACATTCTTTGTCATACAACAATGACTAACTAGTGCGGATACTTTCTTGCGCCCGTTAAAAGCTCATATTAATATTTGTATATAATATTTTCTATAACAACACAAAATGAAAGAGCTAGTCAATTTATTGTTTTGGTATGAAACAAGTTGGCATTGTAACTAAAACATCAACACATAAAAGTCTCAAGAAAGGATATTTTTTTAATTTCTTACCTAGCACGTCTGCAAAATCAGTGTTGTACTATTGTCTAATGTCAGCACTAGCTTTCTCATTTAGGAAAAACTCAGGAAAGTGTGATGACCCACCACATCATAATACCACATAAGCACCACGTAAGTTCCACATGGCACAAAGTTGCCCATGTGAAGGGCTTACATAGGAAGAAGGCTAGTCCATAGTGGAAGGTTCTAGAGATATGTGAGAATTTCTCATGTAGAACCTAGAATATCATGGATTTTACATGAAAGATCCTTAGAAAATTCTAGACATGTAGAGAGTTCTAGAAAACGAACTACTTTTTAAATATGTAGGGAATTATGTAATAATTATTATTTACACTTTAGCCCCTAAGTTATTAGTATCAATAGAGGGGCATCAATTTGTAAATTAACCAAGCAATCTTCCAAGCAATATAAAGACCTTCTTAGAAATTCGTGTGTGTCTTTCTTTATTCCCTTAGCTATATAGTATTAAAGGGATTACTTGAGCTTGCAAGATCATGAAAGATTCGTGAGTGAGTTGTCAAGTTCTGCACAGTGTCCTTAGTTGAAGTCTAAGGCCGTGACAAAGTGGTATCAGAGCAAAAGTTGATACTAAGGAAATGGAAAATGAGGGAGACATTAACGCTGCTAGCACCACCAACGCCAGGCAAGATGATGAAATGGAGCACCAAAAAGGGAAGAAGTATCTTAAGAAGAATGAGGAATTGTTGTCCGACCCTATATCAAGCGATGCGCTAACAATAGAACTGGTTTGAACTGAATTGTCCTGATCAGGATGCAGCCCAACAAGATACAAATCATACTGAATGCTGATCAGCCTCATTAAAACTGGTATCATTACATGGCCAAGTTGAAGAAAATATATGCCTAATGACTCAAACAACATTTGGATTGTCTGCACTCTTCTATGGTGCACCCTGGGATCATCCACGTTTAGATTTTGGCGCAGATCTCCTTCAAAGTCCTGTTTCAATATAGAGCCAACCCATCAAAATGTACGGATGATCTTAGAATACAGCGTTACAAGTCTTTCTTAGGGCATCTAGAAGGTAACATTCTTTTCTTTCACAAATGAAATAAAACGTTGTGCAAGCCAAAAAAGATTAGTGTGTGTAGGCTCGCAGTTAACATGCACGTTATCATGTACTATTTAAGCTAGCACCTACTTACTCTAGCTCTAACTTAGGTGCGAGCCATAGCACAGGTACTGATGGGATCTCGCTAGGTACTCAACGGGTAAGCTGATGCAGATTGAAGAAGGTTCATTGACATATTATTATAACAATCATCCTTATATTTCCTAATAGTATAAGTCTGGCCTACAGTTATTCTGTCGTTCAAAATGTTAATATAATTTTCTTGAGATTTGTAATTTAGGTAATTTATCTTAGTCTGATTGTTGCAAGAAATCCCTAACGCTACAGAAACTTTATTGTCGTGATATCTCAATAGGATAAGACGAGAATATGGTCCAAATGGTATGTTCTCTTCCTCTCTTTTTAGAGGTATGTGGATCTGTAAGGTCATATTTTCTCTTCATTTTCTATTATTAGGAACAGAAAACAATATGAATGAGATAAGAGGAATTGCATTCAATCTATTCTCTCCTTCACAAGGAATTCCATATTCTGAACAATTACAGAGAATGTTGTCGTCCTCTAGGGATATGCTTATAAATCAAACTTCACAGCTCTTTCTTGCAAGTGCTAGACAGATGTTTAGAGCTAGCAATTACAAGAAAGAGTTGTGAAGTTTGATTTATAAGCATATCCCTAGTGGGCGACAACATTATCTCTACTTGTTCAACTTCTTGAATTCCTTATAAAGGAGAGGATAGATTGAATGCAATTCCTCGTACCTCATTCATATTGTTTTCTATTCCTAATAATAGAAAATGAAGAGCAAATATGACCTTACAGATCCACATACCTCTAAAACGAGAGGAAGAGAACATACCAGCTGGACCATATTCTCGTCTTATCCTATTAAGATATCGTGTCAACAAAGTTTCTGGAGCATTAGAGATTTACCGCAACAATCAGACTAAGCTAAATTACCTAAATTACAAATCTCAAGAAAATTGTATTAACATTTTGAACGACAGAATAATTGTAGGCAACCAGACTTATAATATTAGGAACTATAAGGATGATCGTTATGATAATATGTCAATGAACATTCTTCAATCTACATCAACTTACCCGTTGAGTACCTAGCGAGATCCTATCAGTACCTGTGTTATGACTCACACCTGAGTTAGAGCTAGAGTAAGTGACGACTAGCTCAAATAGTACATGATGACGTGCATGTTAATTGCGAGCCTACACACACTAATTTTTTTGGCTTGCACAACGTCTTATTTCATTTGTGAAAGAAAATAATGCTACCTTCTAGATGCCCTAAGAAAGACTTGTAATACTGTATTCTAAGATCATCCGTACATTTTGAATTGTTGGCTTTATATTGGAACAGGACTTTGAAGGAGATCTGCGCCAAAATCTAAATGTGGATTATCTGAAGGTGCGCCACAGAATAGTGCAGACAATCCAAATGTTGTTCAACTCATTAGGCATCTATTTTCTTCAACTTGGCCATTTAATGATGCCAGTTTTAATGAGGTTAATCAGCATTCAGTATGATTTGTATCTTGTTGGGCTGCATCCAGATCAAGACAATTTAGTTCCAACCAGTTATATTTTTTCTGATGACCTCCCTGAGTTTTTTCTAAATGAGCAAGCTAGTTCTGACATTAAACAACACCGAACTTACAGACGTGCAAGGTAAGAAATTAAAAAACATGTTCCTTTCTTGAGACTTTTACGTGTTGATGTTTTAGTTCCAATGCCAACTTGTTTCATACCAAAATAATAAACTGAGTAGCTCTTTCATTTTGTGTTGTTATAGTAAATATTATATACAAATATTAATATGAAATTTTAATGGCACAAGAAAGTATCTGCACTAGTTAGTCATTGTTGTATGACAAAGAATGTTCAGTTGCTACAAAGAGGTTAAAAGACTAAGTTGAGTTTAATATGTTTTTTTAAAAGAAGAATCAAAATCTTCTCTTGATGTGGTAATAACTTTTGTTGTTGTAAAGGAGAAGAAAACAATAGAAACTCGTTGAGTCCTAGTCAAGATGACTTTATTCCCGATGGTGACATCCATTTTAAAGAAACTTGTCACGACCCAAGGTACCCCCTAGATGTGACATGACGTACAAGACCCCGAGAGGCCTTATACAAGCCCTTAGAATACATTACATACAAGATAATAGAGAATAAAAGTTCGAAAGAGAATTTCATATCAAAGCTTTTAAAAGAAACAGCGAAATTCTACATCTCATGTCTCAAAGCCTTCTAATATCATAGAATACAAATAAAAGTGATAGGGACGCAGCCCAATACAATATCCAACATAAGGAAAGACAAAAAATGTAAAATCCAACAAGGCTATGTCCTTGGATGGATGAGGACTCACCAAGTCTTCTTCTCAACTCTAAGTCAATGCTCTAGCCACGAGTGAAAGGTAAATCGACACGTCCTACACCAAAGAAGTTAATGTAGGCAAGAGTATGCGTTAGCACAATTAAGTATTAAGTATGATAGCAATGCACATAAACACATAAGTCATGCTAGAGAGAGAGACATAATCATGACATGCAATGGCCAAGCTAAAAACATGATAAACATGAGAAAACATGAAACATAAAGCATATATCTAGGCTAAAGCAAGCTAAATCATCTTTCCTTCTTTTCTTTACTTCATTATGAGAACACTTGTTCATTAACTTGTGAGGAAAAGCCTTAACCGACATGTAAGACCATGTGAGCTATCAACATGGAATCCGGTGTCTACTCCACACCGAAAAGAGGTGTCCTACTTGCCAAGGTAAGACCATGAACTTCTTAGCTTATGTGGATCCACTAGCTAATGTCTACTTAAAGACAACTTCCTGTGGTGGCAACATAGTTTATGGGATAGAGATTGCTTTAGGAGACTCGGCCTCAACTAACGGGAGAGCTCCATCTAGAAAACCCAGCCTCTATTAACGGAAGAGCTCCATCTAGAAAACCCGGCCTCTACTAATGGGAGAGCTTTCACTAGAAGACCCGGCCTCTACTAGCGGGAGGGCTTCCATCTCAATTTCCACTCGGTGCTAAGAATAATTCCCACGGATTAGTTATTAACATATTTAGATCATTAAACAAGAAAAGGTACAACTAGGGTTACCAATTCAAGCTAAAATCATGCTTATAGACGTTTCATCTTCCATGGACCTTGTCCAAGCTTACGTCATTAGAATAGCTCCTTAAGAACATGGGTAATCGCCTCTTTGTTCTTTTAAGTCATATTGGGAGTATCATGTGAGAAAACCTTTCACAACTCGACCATAGCATCATCATATCATAACTTTGGTACTTTGCTCTCAAACACCCTTAATTCATCATGCTCATATTTCATAGTTCATAGAGTTCATATGGGTTCATGCAAGTTCAACTCATATCATGCAATTCAATGCAAGCTCATGCTTAGAAAGCCATAATTAGGACAATCTACCCATACTTGAAGGAACTCACATAATAGAGGAAAATCATACTTTTGACTTGATCATGCTAAATTCATAAGATTATCCTTAATTGATTCATAATTCATGCTTGATTTCATAGAGAATTCATAAACTTCATCAAATCATAACTCAACCTAGCAATCAAAGAATAGATTATCAAATTGGGGAGAATTAGCTTGGGATCATGGGGGTTCACGCAATCTTTACATCAAATTATGTAATTCAAGCTAATTCGTGCACTAAGTTACTTTATCACGCTAAATTGTGCACTAGGAATCATAAAATCAATAATTTGAATCATAATTGAAGAACCCACAATGATTGATCACAAACCCTAATTCAATTGGGTTAGAGTAAACCTTTGAAAATCATGAAGAAGAGGAAGAGCGCATTGGAGGAAAGGACTCCTAATGGTGAACACTATCATACCTCAAAGCAATCCACAAGAAATTGGAGAAGATTGAAGGTCTTCAATGGGGGATTCAGGCTTCTTCTTCTTCCTTGAGAGTTGAGAGAGTTTCTTTTTAGAGAGAGAAATATTTGAGAGAGGAGAGTTTTGGAATGAATTAGAATGAAAGAAATTAGGCTTAGAAAGTATTTATAGGTCTTAGATTAAGGGTATAACCGACTTAGCTTAATAGGTAAACAATTAGGGAAAATACCAAAAAGCCCTTAATTAAAAATTGTCGGGGCCAATCGATGGACAGGATCTACGGTTCGTACATCAATTGACGGACCGTCCTGTTCTTCCGTCAATTGATTCAGAAAGTTCATTTTGGGCTGAAAATTTGGCTAAGTCTGGAAAGCATCTACGGAACCCATCTACGGCCCGTCAACAGAACTACGAACCGTCTTGCTATTCTGTAGGTCGAAGTTCAGAAACTTGGAAATCCTGAAATTTCACAGTGCCATTGACGGTCCCCACCTACGGCCCGTAGGTGGCCTCCGTAGGTCACTGCCTTCTGGTGAGTTATGTATTTTAAAATCCTTTGGAAGCTTGGGGTGTTACAAAACTGCTACACTTGGAGCAACTTTAGAGAATGTCATCGAGAATATGGGGACTGGTATTTCATCTGGGCTATCAACAGTAGAATATAGAAGTGCTAATGAATTGTCCATCGAAGTAAGTTATCTATTTTTAACCTTAAATTTGAAATGTGGTTATCCTGTTTTACCCTTCTAAGCATTCAGTGTTTGTGTAGCCTTCTGATGAAAATAATTCAGACTTCCCTTCAACAAGATGATGTTGGACTAAGCCAACCCAAAATAAAACAACAAAAGGTACTATATATTATTGTACTTAAGTAATCCTTTCGTCCCAATTTATGTGATGGTATTTGACTAACCTTCATGTTTTCTTGTTAATATTTTTCCTATTACTTCCACATAGAATAAGACTAATGTTTGAGACTGAGGCGTAGTAATAGTAGTAGTTGTTTTTCTAGTTGTTTCAGAACGAGGAGCTATAGAAGATGTTCATTTGTATGGCTCTTCTTTTCCTTATCTTCTCCAAAAAGAGTCCCTCTAAACCCTTATACAATTTTGAAATGCTTTTTAACTCCTCCAAAATGACAAGATACTGGAAATTGAACTTTTTAACTGTATTAGAAAATCTCTCTCGGTGCACGATAGCGTGACTTGCTAGCGTGAACCCACTGACCGGAATGGCAAGGGGAAGGAGGAAGGAATTACCAAAGCTGGTGGTGACACCTAAAAGGATGGAGAATGCAGATCTGGGGAATTTGCAAGGAAAAGAGGTGAATCAAGGGAACCAATGGATCAGTGGCCACCTCTTCCTTCGAGGGATGTAACCCCTAACACTAATGGAAAGGATAAGCTAGAAGTCAGCTTGGAGAGTGAAAATCATGCTGAAACTAGTAGGAATCCACCAGGTGAGCTTCAAGGAAGTGGTTTACGGGGAGATGCACAGAGAAAATTAGACATGAATACTGAATGAGATAATAAGTGGCTTATTTTTTTCAACTCAAATCGAATGTCAACTAAAGGAATGAATCTAAGCTACGTCAACCTAGTTATGAGGAATGGAGAACATGTCATTGAATAAGAAAGAAGAAATTGAAAAAGCAACAGCAGAATGGAAGCAAGCTCTCATCCTCTATGTGGTAGGGAACTCTCCAACCATTGTTGCAATAAAAAGATACATAGCACTGCCGGTGAACACTGTTAGTAAGCCTAAAGTGTATTACCATAATGATGGGTACTTTTTAGTTAGGTTTGCTAGCTTGAACGATAGAAATGAAGTATTGTATTTTGGTCCTCATATGCTTAATAATAAGCCCATTATAGTTAAGGTTTGGAGTGCTCATTTTAACTTCAATAAGTAGGTTTTGCAAATAGTGCCAATTTGGGTGAAATACCCCAATTTGCCGTTGAATTACTGGAGTATGGATTCTCTAAGTAGAATTAGTAGTGGGCTGGAGGTTCCATTGTATGCTGATGAGTGCACTACTAAGGTTGACATGATATCTTTTGCTAGATTGCTAGTCAAAATGGATGTAGCAAGGGAATTTCCAAAGAAACTCAAGGTGGATGGACCCAAATGGGAGAGTCTTTGAGCAAGAAGTGAAATACGAATGGATTCCAGAGTACTTCCCTAAGTGTATGCAAGTAGGGAACAAATGTAATACTAAGGATGGACCTCAATACAAACCAGCTCCTAGGATAGTCAATAAATGGGTTCAGAAGCAAGATACTATCATAGAGGCTGGAGGGGCAAAAACAGCAAATGGGGAAAATGATAATGGGAGAATCAAGTAAGTGAGGAGGTAGAGACATGGTAACAAGTATCTTCAAGAATAATAGCTAATGGAAGTTTAGTTATACAGAACAATGCACAAGGGGTGAGGATGACAAATGGCTTTGAAACATTAGTGAAAATGGAACAAGACTCAACTAGTGAACCAAGAGATAAAGGAGGAGGAGGAGGAGAAGTATATTGTTGAAGAGTGTGACCATTTCATCTAAAATCTTAAGTTGTTAGAGAGAGCATACTTTTATTATTTAATTATATTCTCAACACGCCCCCTCACGTGCGAGCCTGATTCTTTTCATAGTCCAAGTACGTGAATTTTTTTTAATTTGGGTGGCAATGAGATTCGATCTCAGGACCTTTGCCTGGTCTTCAAACTGTGCTAAGTGATGCAGAGAATAAGCAGGCATCAAATCAATTTGTGAACCAGTGGCTTAATGAGCTTCGAGATGTTGTGGACTCTACTGAAAACTTAATGGAATAAGTCAATTATGAAGTTTTGCGCTTTAAAGTGGAAGGTCAGCATCAAAATCTTGCAGAAACAAGTAACTAGCAAGTAAGTGATCTCAACATGTGCTTGAGTGATGATTTCTTTCTTAAAATAAAGGAGAAGTTGGAAGACACTATCGAAACATTGAAAGATTTGCAAGAACAAATTGGTCTCCTTGGCTTAAAGGAGCATTTTGTTTCGACTAAACAAGAAACTAGAAGACCTTCAACTTCTTTGGTTGATGATTCTGATATCTTTGGAAGGCAGACGAAAAAAAGGATTTGATTGACCGTTTAATGTCTGAAGATGCAACTGGAGAAAACCTGACTGTAGTTCCTATTGTTGGAATGGGCAGCACGGGTAAGACAACACTAGCTAAAGTGGTTTACAATGATGAGAAGGTGAAGAACCATTTTGGTTTGAAAGCTTTGTATTGTGTTTCTGAGGCATATGATTCTTTCCGAATAACGAAAGGGTTACTTCAAGGAATAGGCTCATTTGACTTGAAGGATGACAACAATCTTAATCAGCTACAGGTCAAATTGAAGAAAAGCCTAAAGGGAAAGAAGTTTATTGTTGTCCTTGATGATGTGTGGAATGATAACTATAGTGAGTGGGATGACCTGAGAAATCTTTTTTTACAAGGAGATATGGGAAGTAAGATCATTGTAACTACACGTAAGGAGAGTGTTGCAGAGATGATGTGTGCTAAGAAGATAGATTGTTGTGCAATCACCTTGGGGACTTTGTCTAGTGTTGACTCTTGGGAATTATTCAAATGACATTCACTAGAAATAGGGAACATCTAGAACTTGAAGAGGTTGGAAAAAAAATTGCAGTGAACTGCAAAGGGTTGCCTTTAGCTCTAAAGAAAGTTGTTGGTATTTTACGTCGCAAATTAGAGGTGGATGAGAGGAGACACATTTTAAGTAGTAAAATATGGAATCAGCATAGTTGTTTGAAGGGTATATTACCAGCGTTGATGTTGAGCTACAATGATCTTCCTCCAGATCTGAAGCGATGTTTTGCTTTTTGTGCAATATATCCCAAAGATTATGAATTCTACAAAGACCAAGTTATTTACCTGTGGATTTCTAATAGTCTTGTAAAGCAGTTTTGTTTAGGTAACGAATACTTTGACGAGTTGAGATCAAGATCATTGTTTGAGAGGGTCCCAAAATCTGAATGGAAATTGGAGAGACTCTTAATGCATGACCTTATCAATGATTTGGCCCAAACTGCATCTTCAAAACTTTGTATTAGGTTGGAAGAAAATGAAGGATCTGATGATATGTTGGAACAAAGTCGGCACATGTCCTATTCCATGGGACGAGAAGGTGACTTTGATAAATTGAAACCACTCTCCAAATTAGAGCAGCTGAGGACATTGTTTCCTATCAATATCATCAGTTACTCAGTTCGGCTAAGCAAGAGGGTGTTGCATAACATACGGCCAAGACTGACATCCTTAAGGGAATTATCATTGTTAGATTATGAGATTAAGGAGTTGCCAAATGACTTGTTTATCAAATTAAAGCTCCTTAGATTTTTGGACCTTTCTGGGACACATATTGAAAAGTTGCCAGATTCCGTTTGTGTCTTGTATAACTTGGAGACACTTCTCTTGTCAGATTGTCTGTTTCTTGAGGAGCTACCGCTGCAGATGGAACATTTGATAAACTTGCATCATCTCAACATAAGCAACACTTATTGCTCGAAGATGCCGCTACATCTGAGCAAGTTGAAAAGCCTCTAAGTCCTAGTAGGAGCCAAGTTTCTTATAGGTGGTTGTGGCTGTTTGAGAATGGAAGATGTGGGTGAAGTAGAGAACTTGTATGGATCTCTATTAGTTTTAGAGTTGCAAAATGTGGTTGATAGAAGGGAAGTTGTGAAGTGTGTGATCATCTCATCTAAAAGCTTAAGTTGTTAGAGAGAACACACTTTTATTATTTAATTATATCCTCAACACGCCCCCTGGCGTGTGGGCCTGATTCTTTTTCATAGGCCAATCACGTGGAATTTTTTTAAAATTTTGGGTGGCGGTGAGATTCGATCTCAGGACCTCTGTCTGCTCTGATACCATGTTGAAGTGTGTGACCATCTCATCTAAAAGCTTAGGCTGTTAGACAGAGCACACTTTTATTATTTAATTATACTCTCAACAGATATGGAGGAAAATTACCTGAAATGGTTACATGAAGCTGGTCACATGGAACACAAGGGGACTAAATAATCTTCATAAACATAAAGAACTCAAATTGTTTATGAAGGAGAATAATGTTGGTATTATAGAAATAGTAGAACATAAAGTAAAGGTACACTTAGTAGGAAAAGTTATACAAAAAATAGCTCAAGGATGGAAATGGGAAGCAAATTATGAGCATAATGATAAAGGTAGAATTTGGCTACTGTGGAATCCTCAGGTTATTGATTGTTTGATTTTGAGTAAGTCAGACCAATATATTCAAAGTAGGATGGTAGTGGAGAGAAATAACATGGTGTTTTATTTGGTGGCAATCTATGGATTACATACTATTCATGATAGGCTACAGCTATGGGAAGATCTAAAGCAGATGGTATCCAATTCACAGGAATCCTTGATATGTATGGGTGACTTCAATGCAGTGTTAACAGGGGCTGATAGAATCCAAGGGAATCCTGTTCAAGAGGTGGAAATAAGGGACTTTAATGATTTTATGATTGATGTTGGCATGACGGAAATGAAGGCAGCAGAAAGGGATTATACCTGGTCAAATGGTTGCATATGAAGTAAGATTGATAGAGCAGTGGTAAATATAGAATGGATGATGAATATGATCCAAGTAGAGATTAGTGTTCTACAACCAGGAACCTCTGATCATTCTCCATTAAGCCTGGAGTTCGACAGTAATTTAGGAGCTAATCATAGGGCCTTCAAAATTTTCAATTGTATTGCTGCTCATCCCGAGTTCTTATGAATCTATCTATGGGTCGTAAACCCATCTACGAACCGTAAACTAGGTCCATAGAATTAAGTCCTAAAACTTGCTTTTGGGTCTAGTTTTCACGCAAACAAATCACGAATCGTAAATCAAATCACTAACCGTAAATCAAATCACGAGACGTAATTAGGGCCCGTGGAATGAACTTTTGAGGCTGAAATTTCAGGACTGAATTCCACGAATGTAATCCACAGGCCGTAGATTAAACCATGATTCATAGATCTCTCTCATGGAATGTTCCGATAGGTTTTTAATTAAGGATATTTCAGTCTTTTTTCATTCTTTCTAAGCTTAAACCTGATCATTTTAGCACATAATTGGGGATTATATCGTAGTATTACCTCAAAATACTCTCATATCTTTCTCCCCAAGCATAGAGCAAGAATTAAGATGAACAAACCAAGGGTTTCAAGTTTCTCAATCAAACTTTCTTCAAGAACTCTTGTTCTCCCAAGTATGTAAGACTATCATAGTAAGGGATTAAGTTCTTCCTCACGCCCTACATCTACAGTTTCAATTAGTAAGATCAAAGTTAGGATTTTTACCACCATGATTCATGATTTTTGAATTTACTCTATATCCAGTTGTTAAATTCTTGATTTCATTATAGAAATTCCATTACTTCATATTATTAATGATCTTTGATTGTTACTTATGCTTAATTTACTACGTGAACCCTATTTTTCTACGAGTTGTTTGAAAATCTTGACATACTATTTCACATGCATGATTTTCATGAGTAAAGTAAATTCCAAGTCTTAAAGTTGTATTTCAGAAAGAGTTTCAGGAAAGCATGAATTGCTTCAAGTGTATTGATTTTAGAAAGAAAAGCATTGTTAGTTTAAAGAAAACATATCTTCATTTTGAGAAAGTTCAATTAGTTTTTCATAAAGCATAGTCTTTTAAAGCAAGTTCAGTACCGTTATAAAGAAGCATTTTTGAGTATTAACTCAACACAAAGACTATTAGTTTTTCCTAGAGTGAAACATTTTTCCTAAATGGGACATCATAAAGTTATTGAGTATTATTGCATTATTTTGGGAATAATATTGAGCACCTAATTGGATAAGGGTTCGGATAATTCAAACCACATAACTGCACCGCCAGTAGAATATAATTGTGTCGTTGATTGGGGCAACTCCACATTAAGCCCTTGGTAATGGCTCAAATATTGGATCCATTAGTTAGCTCATCCTATACTCTGACAAGTTATAAGATGACTCTAGATGTGTTTACTTGAATGTACAAGTGTGGTTACTATTCTATGTGATTATGGTTGTGTTGTATGTTGATGACTCAGAACGGGTACCATGCCGATACATATATATTTACTGAATCGGGTACCATGTCAGTACATATATATCTATTGGATTGAACACCACACCGATACATATATATTATTGAATCGAGTACCACATTGATACATATATTTATTTGGATCGAGTATCACGTCGGTACATATTATTATTGAATTGAATACCACGTCGATACACTAATAATTTGTGTATGGGTTCCATGAGAGAACCGAATTTATTGTCGAGTTACTGGAACAGTATGATGAAGTAGGTGTGACTAGTTGTGAGTGCTAAGTCGGGGTGAAGATTGGAAGTCCGGGCTGTTTTATAATTGTGTTTATAAATGTACATTTCTATTTTTGCTAAATTATGTTACCTGTTTATATCTCATATAGCTAGGGCGTGGTTAAGGCAAGGTGTTGGCATGAGAGCTCGAAGGAGGAGGGGGGGGGGGGGATTCTCTATGTGATAGACATGGGTTAGACTATGATTTGATATGAGGATGTACTGACTTAGATAGTAGAGCCGACTGCAGAAGAAGATGGGTGACTTGAGGTAAAGTGTGTGGGTCCTAATTGCATTTTTAAGTTCTTATTATTGATTATGTGCATGATATTATGTGGTGGATTCAGGTCTACCGATGATGTCTACCAGTACGTGTTGTTTGTACTGAGACTATTCTAGTTATGCCACTTGGCATAGTTTGGTTGTAGAATTCAGTAATATTTCTTAGGTGAAGGCAATGATGATCTCCAACCACTTCTACTTCTCTTTCCTTATGGTGGGAGCCGCGTCTTATTTTCTTTTATACATTGTACTCTCTTAGTAGCTCTTGTACGTGTTTAGACTAGTTCCTTAGGAGGGTTTTTGGTTAATTGTAAAAAAATGATTCCTGCATCCGAATTCTATGTTTATTTCAACGTATTAAAGAGACTCCTTATGTTTTATTAAGTTTCACATTGTCGTTTCTAAAAATTGGGTGGTAAGGGTTCACTTATCTAAGTGTTAGAGTAGGTGCCCGCATGACCCAGTGGGTTGGGTCGTGATAGATAGATTGAGGAGAGAGAATGTGTTGATTAGGATGGAAGACGTGAATTAACGGGTATATTATATACAATTGCTCTATTCTAGCTATTTGTTAGGTTGTGGTATATCTCACTTCAAATGGCACAAAATTCTTAAATAGTGGAATTTTACGTAATAGTTTGAAAGTATAGGTAAGATTAATATATGTGCTATGAATGTATGTCTAATTAGATAGTTTTTTTTTTCATATTTATTGCACCAATCTTAAACACTTTTATCACTGTACTCCCTCTGTTCAAAAAAGAATGACCTAGTTTTACTTGATACAAAGTTTAAGAAAATAAAAAGGAAATATACCACGTGGAAAATTAAAGTTATGTCAAATATGCCCAAAATACTCTTTAATCTTTTGACATAAAATATACCATGTGGAAAATCAATATAAGGAGAATGTTAGACTTGTTGATGTGGCATACCTCTAAGGGCTAGAAACCTATTTATTCTTTTTGTGATTTTTTGGCCATTTTTCAAATTTTAAAATACAATAAAATTACCTAAATATTAAAGATGGTCACATTTAATTCTTTCTTCATCAATAGCCATATTTAATTTATTTTATCATTGATGTTATTATTCTTTTTTCCTTAATATTTCTCAATTTCTTCTTTTAATATTTTAACTAGTGAATTCATCCGTGCTTCGTGCGGATACGAAAAACACAAAAATAATTTACTAAATATTATTTAAATAGAAGAGTTATTATATATATAATAATGTCTTTATATATATATATATATTTGTGTGTGTGTGAATTTTAATTGAAAATTTTAAATATTTTTGGAGAGTTTCTCCTAACATAAAAATAATATAAAATAAAATAATTATATTATACCTTCCAATAAATCTGTAGATGTATAATTTTGTTTCATAGGGAAAAAATATTAAACGTTTTTTTTACATGTAATTATCTTCTTTAGAAGTGAAAGAACATTAGTGTAATTTATAACGATTTTAAAATAAAAAACATGAATATACTATTTTTTAAAAGTTAAAAAAAAAAGCAACAAAAGAAGAAGAAATAAATAAATATACTTTTAAAGAATAGATGAGATATATTGGGTTTATTAATTATAATTAATATACTTTTAATGTAAATAAGTATTGGTTACAATTAAATAGCGAGTAATGTTTTAATCGTGGAAATTTCTACATACCTATTTATCCAAATACAATATATATTTGACTACATATACATACATCATCTTCCTATTTTGAATTTTAGCGATAAATCTAGCACTAATTTATAATCCCTTCAGTATAAAACAAACTAATATTAGTTAATACTTTATATTATTCATTTGCATTGTTAAATTTGACTTTATTCATTTTGATCTTTTGTGCCCTCCTCTAACCAAATATGAATCTTAATTATGTTTAATGAATTGAATTTGTAGAAAAATAATAAACAATTATTACGGAGTCATAGAAAATTAATACAACTTGACCTTATGATAAAAAATAAGTTATACCCTTTCTTTATAATATCAATAACAATGATTGCGGCTCAGTTATTTTAAATAATATAAATGTTTCTTCTTTGTGTATATAATTTTTTTAGAATTACCTCATCCTCTCTCCCTCCATGTTACTTTATATTTATCTTTTAAAGTTTTCATGCAGGCATATTTCTCGATAATTTTAAGAACTTACATAACAAACACCAAATAAAGAATATATTTTAATCATTAAAATTTATTTCTTTTATGCAATCAATTATAAATTCTAAAATTTGATTAGTAATTAGCAGATTTTTCAATACAATTAAGTTACTAGTTTGAACCAAGAGAAAATAATTATAAATTTTAAACTTGATTTGTACTTATAGCAGAATTTCAACCATAATATAGATAAATTCGTGAGAAAGTGATATCTCTTTAGGATCTACTCTATCATTTTAAAATACTAATTTGAACTAAAAGAAATTATAGACTTAAACAATCCGAAGCTCGTATAAAAATTAAACTTAAGAGGCATCATAAAGACACACAAGAAAGAAAGAGTGAAAAAAGAAAGAAATAATATAATACATATATCATTACGATTCTGATCGTTAAAAATAGAAGGAAAAACAAAATCAATACATAATTGTCTAAGATCTTGTCGATATCCACTTCACACGTCTATCAATATTCAAGAGCTTTCTTCTTCTTTTTTCAAATCAAGCAAAAGCAGAGAGGCATTACTCTTGTTGATATCCACTTCACAAGTCTATCACGATTTCATATAAAAATTAAACTTAAGAGGCATCATAGAGATATATAAGAAAAAAAACAAAGAAAAAAGAAAGAAGAAAAAAAGAAATAGTACAATACACATATCATTATGAATTTAATCATTAAAAAATAGAAGGAAAAATGAAATCAATGCATAATTATCTAAGTTCTTGTCGATATCCACTTCACAAGCCTATCACTATTGAAGAACTTTCTTCTTCTTTTTCAAGCCAAACAAAAACATGAGTACAATACTATAGTGAAAATGAAGGATAACTTTGGATAGAATCTCATGAAACAAAAAATATGAATTTATATAGAAAATAATGGAGGAATACCATAAGGTATCTTAACTTTCATCTTTAATATTTAAGGGTTATGAATATGAAAAGTTGAAAATTATGTGAGTTATAAATATATGCACATTATATCTAATAAAGAAGATATATTATAATGGGAGGTGAAGAGTTGAGTAATTGAATATAAAGACTTTATGAGATATTAAAAATAAAATAAATAATTAAATGAAAAAAATGGTCAAAAAAAGAGAAAAAAAATAAATATGAATGGAGACCATAGAGAGGTGCCACATCACCTTGTCTATGTTCCTCCTTTAAATAGATATATATAGATTTCTTCCCTAAATCTCAACATTAATGATATTTATATCATTTTCTTAAGTCACTTTTTTTTCCTTTATGTGTTCCTTTTTACTTCTTTTTTTTTTTTTAATTTATTCAATTCAAGAAACTTATATTTCTATATAATATAAAAACTTTTTAAAAATATTTTTTATGATATTTTTCCCTAAATCTCATCATTTATAGCATTTATAACATTTCCTTAAATCACTTCTCTTCATTTCTTTATTTTTTTTTACTTTTTTTTAATTTATTCAATTCAAGGAATATATGTCTCTATTTTATATAAATGTATTTCTTTTATCTTCTTTATTTGTGTTTTCCTTCTTTATTTATTTTGAAAGTTTCACCTCCATAACTTATATTTATTAAACTTCTACTCTTAATAATATCATTAATTCCATAACTTTTAAGTTTTCATATTCATAACCTCCAACTATTAAATTACAAACTTTAAGATACTTTGTGATATTCCTCAATTTTTGTCAATATAAATTCACAAATTTTTTGTTTCATGAAATTCCAACTCAAGATTTTTTTTTTATATTTCATTGTTCTTTATAGTATTATTCTATTATCAAATTCATGCATTAACTTGACATGACGAAGAAGACTCTTGAATGTTGATTAATTTGCGAAAAAGGGTGTCGGCCAAGAGCACAAAAAAGTAAGCACTTATTTTGTATTCTTATTTTTATCTATTTTCTTCTGATAAGATCCTAAGGAAGATGTGTGTGTATGTGTTTTCTCCATGTAACTTCTTTAGTTTGAATTTGTATAATTTTTTATTATTGCAAGTATGTAGTTTTGTTTAGATGCAAATCAGTTATTGTAACTTTGTGTGTAATAATACTAACTACTAACCAAGGTTCAACAATATTATTGTACATTTTTTCTAATAAAGCTTAAAAGCCTAAATATTTACTACTTTGACCTTTTATTTCCTCCATAAAGAATAAAAATATCTTAAAATAAGCGATATTCATGATATTGTTTCGGTACTTATATTGTAATCCTACAAATAAAGACATTGTAAGACTTTGTAAAAATGATCACATTAGAGTTATTATATTTTTTCTTACGTACTTCTTATATTCATGTTTTAGTTTGACTTGAATAATAAAGTGAAGGATATTGAATGATGATCGGCTTTTGGTAGGGGTATGTATCAGTCGGTTCGGTTCGATTTTAAGTATTATCGGTTCGATTTATCGGTTTTTATATATGCTAAACCGATAACCAAACCAATATGCTATTTGTAATTGATTTTTGATTTATCGATTTTTTGTCTTTAACGGTTCGATTTTAGATTTAACCATTAAGAGGCAAAAGTTTGTGCCAAGATCTGAACTTGTAGCGTCGCCTAACCCACACATTGTGCTCTTACCGAAGTTCCTGGGGCTAACTCGCTGAAATTATCTAATGATTGAGTTTTACGTGTTTGGACTAATCTGACATAATGCATAAGAAGATTACACAAGGAGGAATATGTCTCTCTCTATATTAATTCATTTGTTTATGGGAACAAAGACAAGCTTCCTATTTTTTGTTTTTTAAAAAAGCAAGCAAGTTCATCTTCAACTGCTGGTGATCAAATATCAAAATTTCTATTCTTTTCTGTCACAGATTATCTCCTAACTTTGAACTGGGGCAATACGCTTTGTTTTATAAGTCAAGAGGGTTTTATTAACTGTAGCACCGGGTGTGTGATTAGAGTATGCAGTACAAAGCAAAAACTTAACTCACTTATTGCACATGGAGTGAACTGAACAACTACTTTTTTGCTTCAAAAATCTAATAAAGATACATCTGTGTTTTTGTCTAAAATGTTCTCTTGTTTTCTTCAAAATATTGCTGATTCTTTCTCTCCATACGACCCACCATATGGTTTCTTTTATGGTGTACTGGAGGGGCTTTTCACCTTTATGGAGGCCTCTTCTTTTCCAATATAACAGTAGCTCTTTTGGGAATTCAGGGATGCACCATTTCACTTCTAGTATATTCAGATAGATCGACCATTGCTAAGATGTAACTTTATAATGAATGAAGGTGTTCACATCATCCTATCTTTCCTCACATAGAACATATCTTTTGCAAATTATCATTCCTTTCCTCTGTAGAATGTGCTTGAGAATTGAGAATAGGGAATACTTTGTGTACGCAATTTTTATTACCCAAAGAAAGCATGACAATGGTCATACATTTTATTTTTATTTTGATAAAGCATGCTTTCTATTATTTCTCATTACCTCTTATTCATTGCATCAGAAAAGTAATGAATTGTAATGGAGGATGAGGAAATTTAAGCAAATGGCAATAATCATCTAAAGAAATACTTGGATAATGCAAAAAAAAGAAGATAAAAATACATTTTTAATAATGTTTTTACTTTTCCGTCTCTTCAAGAGAGTGATTTACACTCTGTATGCCACCTAGGATCATAATGTGTTACTTATTTCATTTTGAATAAGAATAGGGGACTGCAAGTGTCTTTTTTAAAAATAGCTCTTACTTTAATAGAGTAATTATATGTTTTCTCATTTTTTAATAATTAGGATCATAAGAATGATGTTACATTATTTATTTACTTATGTTCTCTCCATAATTTTCTTTGTTTTATATTTTATACGAATTATTTATTATCGTAAGTTTATAATCTTTTTGTCCAAAATAACAACTTATAACTTTATTGGAGTCATATAACTACTAATAAAACATTTTTCTTTATGAAATCACTTATATGTTTGGATATATATAATACATATGCACAGAGGCGAACCCAGAATTTGAGGACTTCGGATGCACCAATATTATCCTAGATATATATAATATTTATGTACAATAAAGGCGAACCCAAAATTTGAGGACTTCGGGTGCACCAATATTACCTTAGAGCTTAACTCAAATATGAACTGTGAGATAAACTCAGAATAAAAACACTGAAATTTTTTTTTTTAAAAAAAAACAATCATATTTAAAAAAAAAAACTAAATAGGAAAATAAGTTATTTCTTTTAAAACGGCGAGAGTGATTTGGAATTTGCACAGATGGAGGAAGAGTGAGGCAAGGACACGTGAGCAGAGGCTTAATAGGCAAGACAAATTTGACTTCCTTGACGTTCTAACTGAGGAGAGGCTTAATAGGCAAAATTAAGATATCAGAGCTCAAAATTCTTCCCTTCAATGGAGTATCAGTTACCTCACAAACGCAAGTTCAATGATTATACCGCCGCCAGCACAGCCAGGATGAGACCTGACGAAACCCTCCCTCGTTCTCTGAAAAATCCCGTTCAATTCTTCGTCCGTATGTTTTCCGGAGGCAAAACCCTCGTCATTCAAGCCGATTCGTCTGATACAGTTGCATCAGTTCACTGGAAAATCCAGTCCATCACTGGAATTCGACCAATCCAATCAACCTCCACTGTACCAGCAATGGAACACCGATTAATTCACCGCGGCAAACAGCTTGAGTATTCCCAAACGTTATCGGAATGTGGTATACAAAACGACGATACCCTGCAACTCGTCGGTAGAATGCGAAGCACGTGCCATCCTTACACGTGGAAGTTGATGAGTGACTTGAATTCAATTATTCATGACCTCTGCAACTGCAATGACAACACAGATGTTAATGCTAATGTCGCCCGTGTGAAGAAGATGCTTACCGATTTTCTTGCAATGACCCCAAAGAATAGCGCAGGTGGATCGGAGGAATATCTCCAAATATTTAGTCACTCCTCTGTTCCTGCGGCTCTGGTAAAACTTTACATAACTCCTTATGTAACTATCAAACAAGCTGCACATGCATGTATTTGCCAATTTATAGATAACTGTAAGACACTTTTCGCCAATCCTGCAACCGTATATAGGCTGTTTGCTCCTATATTGTTCGAGTTCTGTAAGATTCTAAGAGGGGCTGCGGGTGTTGATGATACTTTGTATATATTTTGCCGGACTAGTTTAGCTGCAATGATAAAGTGGGATGTCAATGATGTTAAGTGTGTATTAAGATTGCAGGATGTTTTCCCTTTTGTTCATGAGTTGGCAACAAGGTTATCCCATGCTTTAGAATTGAGTGGGCAATCAGCTGAGTGTATACAGTTATCAGAGAGTGATGTGCATGAGTTTATTAAATTTATGCATCCGGTGAAGTGTGCAATACGGCGTCAAGAACCATTTGGCAGTCCGGTCAGTTTCCCTTCCTTGATGCAAGGTGAAGTAGGAAATGAAAGATTTGAGATTGAAGGCATGCATCGTGTTTTTTGTGACTTGCTGGAAAAATTGGAGCTGTGTCTAAAGGAACTGGAAAGCCAGCTGGGTTTGGTAAACAAAGAAAGAGGTGAGCCTAGTGTAAGCTGTTGGTCCCGGTATCTTTTAATTCTAAAGGAGTTAGAAAACATTTCAAAGTTGTATACGGGTTTGGAGGAAATGTTTTGGGAGAAGATGAGGCAAAGGAGAGTTGCGTTGTGCTTTCTGATAGGTAGACTTTCAAAAAAGTCTACAGATTATCAGTGGATTCTTGAGCACAAGGAAGTAACACATTTTAAGATAAGGCAGCGTTTTGCCTTGAAGATGCTTCAAGAAGGGAGGCACAAGAACGAGGAGCTTTACGAGATGCTCATTTGCAGGTCTCGTTTATTTGAGGAATCATTTGAGTATATTGGACATGCGAGTCCTAGGTCGCTGCGAGGCCAGTTATTTGTGCAATTTGAGAATGAAGAAGCTACCGGGCCTGGTGTGTTGAGGGAGTGGTTTTCCTTGGTATGTGAAGCCATTTTCAACCCACAGAATGCTCTATTTGTTTCATGCCCAAATGACTGTAGAAGGTTTTTCCCAAATCAAGGTAAGCTTTTGTTGCCTTTATGCACTCATACATGTGACATTTTATTCTCATTTATTCCTTCTGTTAGTTTTTGGATCTAAAGTTGACGAGTATGAAAGATGTTTCTTATCTGCTTTTTCCTCAAAAATAGATAAAGAGTATGAGATAGAGGTTGAATCTTTGTGAGTATGAGTATACGTATTATCTCTCCTTCTGTAAACCATGTAAGGTTGCTTGATGTTTCTGTTCATACCCTCATAGCATTCTTTAAGATTCAACTCTTGCATAGAACTCATGTCTGAGGATTTTACTGATTCATTGCTACATAAATTAAGTAATTCCAAAGTGCATTAATCTATTTAAAGTAGTGGTAAGCGAAATGGAACTTGTATAACTAAAGATAAAGGATTAAGGATACACATTGGAGGTTTGTGGAAGGAACTACGGAAACATGCACTATTCATTATTCAAGGGTTGAGGATAGGAAAAAAAGAAGATCCTGATATGGCAAGATAATACCCTCTAAAACGGAATTTCAGATGGTTTAGCATCTTTTCGTGTATCAAACCACTGCCACATTCCCCTTCTCAGATTTGTTTAACTATGCACCGACCCAAAAGAAGGATAGAAAATCGTCCTTAGATGGAAGAAACAACTAGGAAAGATAAAGATTATGTCAGCTTTTAGAACAACTGCGCAGCAGCCCAAGCCTGATACTGTTATTGGGAAGGTCTATTTACTATTAAGTCTTGCTATACATTCTTGACCCTTTAGGTTTTTTCCTTCTGTAGTTGGCCATGGAGAATAATTTGGGTGCCTAGGGAGGTATGTTTCAGATAGAATAATTTCTCGATGAAAGGGATACATATCTGCAGTAGGTGAATGATCTTTTCCTCCTTGCAAAAAAGTAGTGCATATATGGAGCAGGATCTTTAACTTTCTAGGGTTACGATTGGATCATGCATCTTATCATAAAGGCTTGGGTTACTATTCTGGCAGCAATCTTATGAATCATCGAGAGAGAAGATTCGCCGAGAAAGGAAAGAATATACTCTTAGTTTGAACTCAAAAGCATCCTTTTTGGTGTTTCATGGTAGATGTAAATGACATTGAAACTTCATAAGTTCATTTACTGTCCACCAGAAAAGCTGAGATTTTGTTTCCTTTTGTCACTTCTTATTGCTAGGTCCTCTCATAAATAAAATCTATATCTGCTCATCAGGGGAAAAAACATGAAGAGTAATTTGTGGATTGTTTAATCTGGACTAATTAAATTGTTAGGACTAGGAGTTGGATGGTGTGACCAAAATCCATTTTATAGATTGGAGGAACGAGTTGCTTGCGGGGTAAATGACTCATGTAGGTGAAAAATTGAAATTCGACTACAAATGCACGTTCATGGTGAAAGTAAATGATTCAAGTGATTAAAAGCCATGCATAAAACGTACATAAATTCGACCAACCTCGGATGAAATTGAAGTGCACTGTATCAGCCAAATTCAACCCCAGAATCCAAATATTCAACAAATAATAATTAACAAATGTAATGACTCAGGCACTCAACACAATATGCCACACCACAAGAAGCAACTGATGTGAGAGAACTTGACTTCATTTAAGCAACTGAAAGACATCATTGAAACTAAGGAATAAGAAGTCGTTGCTAATTTGAGCCCTCACGTTTGCTTTGCCCATTTAATTTTGTGCTGTGTAGAATATTCTCTTCTTCCAATAATTTCCATCCTTCCGTTTACAAGGTTTTAAGCATTGTCTCTTTCTGTAGGACTTGCAAGGCTTTTACTTAATATAGTTTCTGGATTTGATTTCTTTTCGGTACTATGTTATTGTCTGGATTTGTTGGAAGTTGGGATTTTGGAATAGGTTTCAGCATTCATTGTGCCTGGCCGGATCCCTAAAGTACGTTGTAAATATGCGACAACTGATAATTTTTAACTCGTTGTTTCTGCTTAAATGTGTGCATGAATAGATGCTGGTATATATATTTATAATGCCAGCCTGCTTGAGGAGATTAAGCCATTCTAACATGCTGAGATTTTAAATTTAATTGTGTCTCGATTTAGTTCTCATGTTAGTATATTTTCTTAGTTTTGTTATTATTGATGTCCTTTGGTTCTCTGATTCTCGAATCATACCAGGCAATCAGATAAAATTCATAAAGTAATGATCGAAAGAGTTCAAGTCTTATTTATGGCATGGCAGTTCTAGCTAGATATCTTTCTCAATGAAGGTGCATTAGTGTACTTGGATTGTATGACGTACGAATGAGTATTTACTAATTGTATTATCATTGTTTGGCAACTGGTAATATTCTCCAGAGTAGGATGAATCTTACAGCACAGCTGCATTTATAAGATGGTTGCAACTAGCAAGCTGTTTGATACAATCTTTTGATGTTTCACAAGAAGCATTTTTATTCTCTCTGCTACAATGCAAATAACCTTCATCTGCATTTGTGCTTGCAGCATCTAAAGTGGACCCCTTGCACCTTGAGTATTTTATCTTCTCCGGCAGGATGATTGCGTTGGCCTTGTTGCATAGAGTACATATAAGCATTTCATTTGATCGTGTGTTCTTTTTGCAATTAGCTGGAGAGGATATTTCGTTTGAGGACATTAGGGATGCAGATCCCTACTTGTACAGTGGCTGCAAGAAGATACTGGAGATGGATACGAAGATGGTGGATGAAGATATCCTAGGCCTAACATTTGTTTGTGAAGATGAAGAATTGGGATCCAGGAAAGTGGTGGAGCTTTGTCCTAATGGGAAAAATACGATAGTGAACAGTGAGAATAGGGATAACTATGTTAATCTTCTTGTTAAACACCGTTTTGTCACATCAATTGCTCCTCAGGTAGCCCATTTTGCTCAAGGTTTTGGTGACATAATTACTGACCGATGGCTCCGGGAATCCTTTTACCGAATTCTAGAGCATGAAGATCTTAACAGGATGCTTCATGGGAGTAAAACTGCTGTTTCTGTAGAAGACTGGAAAGAACATACAAATTACAATGGCTACAAAAAGGATGATCCTCAAATATCCTGGTTCTGGGAGGTACTTATTTCTCGTCTGCTACTTACTATCGAGAAGTCTACACATTTTCCCCTTTGATCTTCTCTTTCTTCATTTTTTTCTGGATATGGTAGATTTCTGAAGTCTTTCAAAGTTATTATCCCGGCAGCATTTTCAAAGTTTTCTTTTCTATTGCTGCAGATAGTTGGAAGTATGTCGGCTGAGCAGAGAAATGTGCTTCTCTTCTTCTGGACTTCAATCAAGTCTCTGCCTGTTGAGGGTTTTGGTGGTCTTGATTCTAAACTTCACATCTACAGAACCTCAGACTCTCATGATTGCTTGCCTTCCTCGCACACATGCTTTTACCGCCTGTGTTTTCCTCCTTATCCGTCTATGGATGTCATGCAAAATCGTCTTAACATAATCACCCAAAATTATGTTGGTTGCAGCTTTGGTGCCGAGTGATGTGCAAATTTTTGGGTTGAACTTGTACATGTGATATGTAATATTCTTCTAAATAGATGTAAGAAATTTACTTCTGTAAATATTAGTAAGTATCTTTTGAAACTTTACTTCTGTAAGTGCTAGCAGTGCGGCTTAAAGCTAAATTAAATTCAAATAGAGGCCTTAAACTTTTTTTCAAAAATATTGTATTTTTTATGATGTGTTTCTAGCTTTTTGAGATATAAAATTAATAGTTTTTTCGTAATTTTTTTCTAATAACTCCTTGTCAATTGATAATATAGTCAATCTATTTAATTGTACTAGAGACATAGTATTCTAGAGGCATAATACATAAACATGACCCTTAACTTGGCTTCAGTGGACAACTATGCCCTCCAACTTTGAGTGTGCACAAGTAGACACTTAAGCTTGTATAAAATTGAACAAATAGACACATTTGTCCTACATGGCACCCTACATGGCAATTTTGTGTCCTACATGGCGTCCTACGTGTATTATGCCATGTAGGACGTGTGTGCCTACTTGTTCAGTTTTATACAAATTTAAGTGTCTACTTGTGCACACTCAAAGTTGGAGGGCATAGTTGTCCACTGAAGCCAAGTTAAGGGTCATATTTATGTATTATGCCTATTCTAGATATGTCAAACTTCTGATAATTTTTGCTTCTTATATGGAAACTTAAATTTTTCTACGAATAGTATTCAATAAACAAACCAAAATAGTTGGTACTCAATATTTTTTTAAAAAAAGCATATAACCTAATGTTATTTTAAAATAATAGGGCCCCTTGAATTTGGGGGGCTAAGACACTTGCCTATTTTAAAGGATTCTTGCGTAAATATACCTTTGACCAAAAGCGTTTTCAATTAAATGATTGCATGTATATGTAATGTATCGATATTTATATAAATACTATATAACCGGGTATATATGATATATAGCTATGTTTCAAAAATGTATATACATACATGTACGCCGTTTATACAATATTTATAAACTTTAATAGTTCATCTTCCCTACACAAGCTAATTTTTTAAAATTCCGATCAACTTAAATCTCCTTTGAGTCTTTTAATGTATTATATACTCAAAATAATTCACATCTGCAACAAATCAAGTTTTAAACCGGATAAATCTCTTTCATCAATTTGTTAGTGTCCACAGTTAAAGCTAGAATTATTTGTAAATTGCCAGAAAGTGGGCAATTGGATAAATCGTCAAAATAGGTAAGGAATGTGTAAATGTACTTTGCCAGCAAAAAAAAGAGTGAAGGGTCATTTTGTGTAATAAACAGTAACTGAGTTTTATTGGATAAGAAATTTTGACTTGGTTGATCTATAAGGCAATTTAACTTTAAAAATCCTATTTATTTTCTAGAATAGGGATGTTCATGGTTTAGTTCGGCTGATTATTTTAAGAAATCTATGCAATATCAAAATTTTGATTATTTTGTTATGTAAGTTACTATTTAAGTAATTAAATTATGTTGAATTTATCCATAAATTAATTTGGATTATATTAGATTCAAGAAAATATTCTAAATAAGATGACTAATATAATTGGATACTAATATAATTGGATTAATCATTGACTTCAAATGCATCGGACTAGCCCATTTAATTGGAAGTCAAATGTTGAGTTCACTTTAATAGCCCAAGATCCACGTAGCTATGAGAATTTTAATTAAGGGTGACAAAAAAGTTCCAAAATTAAGAAAAAGTGACACAAGTTTTAATTATTGAGTAGAGGTGACAATTTTAAGATTAGTGTTAATGAATAAAACCCTCAAATTTTATTATTTACACAAAAGTCCTATCTTCCCCATCCCACCCCTCCCCACCCTTGTGTCGCCATCATCCCCTCCCCTTCTGTCACCGTTACCACTTGCTCCTCTACCACAACCATCGGTTCTTCCCCGTCACCACCACTTCTTCTACCACCACTATTGCTACCTCCTTCTTCTCCACCGCAGCTGCTACAACAACCACCACCTACACCTTTATTGTTACCACTAACACATCTTTTGCTGCCATAACCACTCTCTCCTTCATCGTAGCTGCAGAAGTTGTTGCAACAATTACGATAGTTGCTCAGCAGTTGTTGAAACAATTATTGTAGTTATTGCAGAAACTCATCAATTGTTGGAACAACTTCAACAATTGTTGCAATAACTTCAACAGTTGCTGGAACAACTTCTAAGTTGCTACAACATTTATCATAGTTACTTCATTTTTGTAGATTTTCTTCAATTACTTCAAAAATTTTAAAATCAAAGCAAAATAATTTATAAAAATAAGGACCAAAAATAGAAAAAGAAGAAGAGAGCGATAAAAAATGATGAATATCGGCGACGACAATAGCAACAACAAAGACGATAAAGAAGAAGAAGAAGAAAAAAAATGGAGTAAGATAGAAAGAAAGAAAGAAGAAGAAGAATATGAGGGAGAAAGAAATCTAGAAAGAGAAAAAAGGGAGAAAAAAAAATTGAAAAAATAATGAAGGGGAAAATTTTAAATTTGAAATTTAAAAAGAGAGGCAAGACTTTTCAAAAATTTTAAAATATTAATATACACTCCCTAAGTTTTAAATAACTCTAATCAAGACACTTTTCATTTAATCTCATTTGACCAAGTCAATGTCGTCAATTTTAATTTGAAGACTTAAATGACACCTACTCATTCCTCGAAAATATCTATTAGCCCGTCTTAAACCCCAGGCTCATGCCACATATAATATGGCACTCCAAGTCAAATGAAAAATCAACTAAAACTATGTCACGTGTCAAATGAAGTGACAATTCAAGTCAAATAAATGAGTCATTGATAACATACAACATGTCAAAAGTATGCGACTATCCAAGTCAAATAAATGAGTCACTAGAAGCATGTCATATTCCAGAATTATGTAACAATCCAAGTGTAACACCTCGCAATTCTACTCTTAGAATCTAAACCATTCGTCGTAAGCATATAAGCTTGAACCGAACGATGTCATAATTGTACATATGTGTTAAGGCCCATGCGAGAGGTGTCTGAGGAATGGTTTAGCATCATAAGGGATATATAGCACTAAGTCAAGTTCAAAGTCTTTTTACCGACTAAGTTTTTTTGCATTAGTTCATGCAAGAGTCAATTTCAAACAATTATATCTTTCAGAATATAAAGAATTAGATGGCCCATGATCTATTAAATTAATGGTCTATGAGTCTTCTTTCTAGTTTCACTAAATTTGCATCAATTAGAGTTCGAAGTAAAATGTTATGATCATATTACTAAGGACACTTTTAGTAGAGTTTTCAGAGTCGGTCAACTATGAGCCCCATTTGCGAGTCATAAATTGAAGTACGGATTGTAAATGGAGCTCATGAAATGAAACTTCAGAAACTATTTTTTATTTTGATTCTTACGAATCTATCTACGAATTCGTAAATCCATTTATGGACCGTAAACTAGGTCCATAGAATGAATTCCTAAAACTTATTTTTAGGTATGATTTTCATGCGAACAAACCACGAATCACGAATCGTGAATCAAATCACAAACCGTAAATCAAATCACGAGACATAATTAGGGCCCATGAATGAACTTCTGAGGCTGAAATTTCAGGATTGAATTCCACGAATGTAATCCATGGGCCGTAGATTAAACCATGGTTCGTAGATCTCTCTCATGGAATGTTCCGACAGGTTTTTAATTAAGGATATTTCAGTCTTTTTTCATTCTTTCTAAGCTTAAACCTGATCGTTTTAGCACATAATTGGGGATTATATCGTAGTACTATTTCAAAATACTCTCATATCTTTCTCCCCAAGCATAGATCAAGAATCAAGAAGAACAAACCTAGGGTTTCACGTTTCTCAATCAAGCTTTCTTCAAGAACTCTTATGCTCCCAGGTATGTAAGACTATCATAGTGAGGGATTAAGTTCTTTCTCACGCCCTACATCTACATTTTCAATTTGTAAGATCAAAGCTAGGGTTTTTAGCCCCATGATTCATGATTTTCAAATTAACTCTATATTCCAATTGTTAAATTCTTGATTTCATTATAGAAGTTCCATTACTTCATATTATTAATGATCTTTGATTGTCGTTTATGCTTAATCTACTACGTGAACCCTATTTTTCTAAGAGTTATATGAAAATCTTGACATACTATTTCACATGCATGACTTTCATGAGTAAAGTAAATTCCAAGTCCTAAATTTGTATTATAAAAAGAGTTCCAGGAAAGCATGAATTGCTTCAAGTGCATTGTTTTTAGAAAGAAAAGCATTGTTATTTTAAAGAGAACATATCTTCATTTTGAGAAAGTACAATTAGTTTTTCATAAAGCATAGTCTTTAAAAGCAAATTCAGCACAGTTATAAAGAAGTATTTTTGAGTATTAACTAAACACAAAGACTATTAGTTTTCCCCTAAAGTAGGACCTTTTTCTTAAATGGGACATCATAAAGTTATTGAGCATTATTTCAATATTTTGGGAGTAATATTGAGCACCAAATTGGATAAGGGTTAAGATAATTCAAACCCCATAACTGCATCGCCAGTAGGATATAATTGTGTCGTTGATTGGGACAACTCCTCATTAAGCCCTTGGTAAGGGCTCAAATATTGGATCCATTAGTTAGATCATCTTGAACTTCGACAAGTTATAAGATGACTCTAGATGTGTTTACTTGAATGTACAAGTGTGGTTACTGTTCAATTTTATAATGGTTGTGTTGTATGTTGATGATCCGGAACGGGTACCACGCCGGTACATATAAATTTATTGGATCGGTACCATGTCAGTACATATATATCTATTGAATCGAATGACACGCTGATACATATATATTATTGAATCGGGTACCACACTGGTACATATATTTCTTTGGATCGAGTATCACATCGGTACATATTATTATTGAATTGAATACTACATCGGTACACTAACAATTTGTGTGTGGATTCCATGAGAGAACTACGTTTATTTTTGAGTTACTGGAACAATGTTGTTCACACCTAATTTTGACCCTCCTTTCTTTTAATTCATTATTTTCAAGCTTCTAAATTAATAGTGTATCAAAATGATCTATTAAAAATTTAAGTTTTATTTTTTATATCACTTTTTCTTAAATGATGGATTTATCGTCACCTTATTTCAAGTTTCACACTTATTTAATTAATTATAAATTCATACTTTTTGTATATATATTTTATATTATTGTAAAGTCGTAATATAGATATTTTCATTTTATAAATTTTTAATTGTCGTCTTATAATATATTGTATTAGTTATTAAGTTAGAAGCCCAAAAAATTAAAAGAAGAAAAGAAAAGACCAAAACAAATTCAGCCTAAAGACAACAAATCTTCAGCCCAGACTATTCTCTTTCCCCATTCTTACACTCTTTCCTCCACGTAGGCACCACACAAGCATCCACGTTAGCGCCACATAAGGCGCCAACGTTCCAAACACATGCTTAACACACGCCTCCCACACATCCTCACATGTTTTCCATGACCAAGCATATGCCCTGCCACGTGTCTCTCCCCTATTATATACTACCTTAAAAGCATGAACTCCCAAATTTGAATGTTGAATTACTATAATACCCCCAATTAAAAATACTCAATTTATTTTATTTATTTATTTAATAAATAGTATTATATTATATTAAAAGTAGATATCTTTTCACATTAAAGGGTTGTGACTTTTACGATGAGTTGTGACTTTTACGATGAGTTGTGACTTTTCCGAAGGGTTGTGATTTTTTTGAAGGGTTGTGACATTTCCGATGAGTTGTGACTTTTTCGAAGGGTTGTGATTTTTCCGAAGGGTTGTCACTTTTCCAAAGGGTTGTGCCTTTTTCGATGAGTTGTGACTTTTCCGATGAGCAGTGACTTTTCCGATGAGCAGTGACTTTTTTTAAGAGTCGTGACTTTTCTGATAAGGCACAATTAACACCTACTCATACTACTATTTGTTAGCTATAAATAAAGGGGTTTTCTCTCACAATCCACACGTTGTAGCCTTATTTATAGTTAAGCTAAATGTTCATAAAAATTTTTACAGCCTCTTCAGAATTTGTAGATACAATGTTTTGGTTGCCTTAATTAATGCTATATCAAATGCTAATAATATCATTTACAATCTTTTAAAATTTGGACACGGTCGGAACTCAGAACTTATGGGATTGTAGCCGTTTTTGGCCCTCCTTTTTCCTTCATTAATCCAACACCATCAATAATAATTTTATATTTACTTTTAGTCATTAAACATCTTATATAAATGGACATTAAGCAAATATGTAACCCTCTATCACCATTGGATGAAACAAACTCAAAAGTTATACCTCTTCTACTTTCATTTTATTTTGTTAATTAAAGCTTAAAATCCACTCATTTATCTTATATCATGTCTGATCCCTGTTATTGTCATTATTATGTAGCTATATATATTGGTTTCATTTTTTCAGTGACTTATTAAGATCTGCAATTGAGATTCATAGTGTAGTTTCTCATGTTAATTCAAATAAACATTATTGTGTAAGTTCATCTAATTCCAATAGTTTCCTGCAACATCAATCGAAAACTGCTTCACATTGTCTAAAGGTACTCTCAACCAACAATTTATTCAAGGTATTTTCAGCTTGTACATTTTTCATTTAATTGTTCATTACACTACAGTTTAATATGATTCATATAGTTTATACTACTTTTAAAAGATACACGGGCATTGCACGTGTCCAGATACTAGTAAGTAAAATGTATTAAGTGGTAAACTAGTATCTTTAAATCTTGTTTTGCCACTGCCACCATTCCAACGGAGTTTTAAGATTCTTTGAGGAAATCAATAAATAATTGTTTATACTAAAGATTTAAGCATAAATAATCAAGACTCATACGATCTTAACAATAAAAACCATTGACTTCAAATTTCAAACAAAATGAAATACAGTGGAAAACATTTAAAAACCAATTACAAGGAGGGAACACTTTGTGCAAAAAATTGGTGCTTCTCCCTTTAATCGACCTTACTAGACACGAATCCAAATTTATTGGGACTTATGTGGCGCAAATACATATTAATCGGGGCTGTAATGTGGATATCACAAATCAAATGAGAAACCAGAAAAAACCAACCACGACTCGTTCTAATGTTCATGTCCATTCAGGTCCCTCAATGGACATGGGAACTCTACCAAAGGCTTCAAGTTCTAAGCTTGAGATTCAATGTATTGCAGGGGTCCATTAAAACACGCAACAGAAGAGTTATAAATCCTTACTACAATTAGTGCACATTCTTAACTAACAGCTCAAATGACCGGTTTTAAAATACCAGAAAATATTGAAAGATACCAGATTGGACACGTGGCCTCCAATTAAATGATCGACGACATTTATCGGTCCCACCAAAATTAAAACTCACCCCACATAGTATTTTACAATATTTTAGTTATGCACAAAATCTCTTGTCACACATTGGTGGCAGAAGACGAATACATCCTTTTTATAAGAACTCAACCAGACACTACATATCGCTGAGCTTGTAACCCAAGTGGGAGCAATAAAATGATTGGGACGCTCTCACATGAAGACCAGTTCCCACACGCTCCCACCACTAGAAATGTCAGGTTGTTATTGGTTTGGACCATCACCTTTTTTATTTGTCAATTGTTCGGTTTAACAAGTTATTTTATAAAACTAGTTTCTGGACACGTGTGTCCCATGCAAGTAGTGCATATAGTGTAAATCATGCTAAAAATATATTGTAATGAATAGTAGAATAACGCCAAAAATACAAGTTGAAATACATGAAAGGTCAATTTATTCTACAAACTCTAAGAACTAAGTATGCACGATCTTACCATGGCCTCTTTAACGGGCTTATCTTTAGATGGCCATTTTCAAATATGCCATTGAATTATCTGAAATGGCTTATTCATGTCATTCGTTAATAGTTTAGCATATTTGTGCTATCGTCATGATCAAAAGTGCACATTCGTTCCACTCTTAAAAACAACTCAAATGGCCGGTTTTAAAAGTCATCATGGTATTATTAAGCATCATTTCTTTTTCTACATTATGAGGAAGAATTTGTTCTTCAATAGATTTCCATACCTTGTGAGCCGAGGTTATATTTTTAAGGGAAATCAGTACCTCTGTTTCAATGTTCCTTAGCCTCCATGCTTTTAATAGACCATCATTCTTTGTCCAGAGAGTATAATTTGGATTTGGCTCAACTTTTCCGTCATCTTTGGTGATCTCTTTTGCTGGTTCACTGCCTTCGATCAAATGATGTGACATGTCAAAACTTTGAATCAATGGTTCCATTTGAGATTGCCATAGCAGGTAATTGAAGTTGTCAAGTTTCAGAGAAATAAGACTGGAACACTAATGAAGAACTTGTAGTGTAAGTTCAAGTTCAGTGGTGATGACGAGAGCGGAAGAGTCCATGTAGTTAATCTCTCGTGTGGCTCTGATACCAAGAAAAAAACTTTATCAGAATTGCAATTCAAACTTTGTATTGCTTTCACAGTGTCTTTTAATAACAATGGAAATCAATATATACAAACGTTCACCAGAGATAAGTAAGGCAATAAAAGATTAATTAGGATCCTGCTTATTAGGTTCTAATAGTTGGGAGAAGATTGAGGAACTAGTATGGAATGAATCTTGATTAAGGAAATCCTTGTGATATGGTAGCACATTGAATGAGATTTGATCCCAACTGATTAGCTCTTTTCTTGTGTGAGTCATGAACCATAGTTGTAGCCCTTTCCTTAGTTGTAGATTGAATATCATTATTTTCAGGGGTAGGGATTGCAAAGAAGAATGAGTCAAGGGCCTTAGCGTCAAATAAAATTGCTTTGGGCGAGGATTCTCTTGATGAAGATGAGGAAGACAATATGCTGGACATATGCTTTGATAGAGTGGTTAGGGAAGGTGATTTATCACCTAGGCAACAAAGAAGTAGAAGCAATAAAAGCAAAAAGAAGACACATGGAAGGCAACATAGTTGGGACGGTAAAGTGACCGAGGAGTTTGTTCCAAGGCACCTACCGATGCTACAGGAAAAGCAGAACCATATGACAGTATCAATAGGTTCAACAAGATCCAATAAATCCATAAAGAAGGTATGAATTATCAAGTATTGTTGGATAGGTGTGAAGAAGAAGACGAGAGAAAATTACTTCAAGTTACTGTTGAGGAGCAATCAATCTGTTTTAATTCATGTTTTTGTAATAGAAAGTTTGAGGCTAATAACTCAACCTTCTTCTTGATTGTCATATTTTTGCATTATTTAAGCATCCTCATTGGTAATATCATCATAGGAGTGTATTACAAACTCTGTAGTGATCACAAAATACTTAGTTATCTCTAGCTCCTATTTTCTTCATGCTTGTTAGTTAGTGGAAGTTAGGTACTTCATTAGGATTGGTAAGGTAAGGCCCAACCCCTCTTTCTTGTACTTATCCCTATTGATATCTTTTTATTTTTAATAATAGGCCACTAGACAAAGTGTCTAGTGGTAAATTTGCTTTGAAAAAAAAAGAAGAAGGTCTATCGGTAACAAAATCTCTACCTCCCAAGGTAGGGTAAGGTCTGCGTACACACTACCCCTCCTAGACCTCACTTGTGGGATTACAGTGCGTATGTTGTTGTTGTTGTAATCAAACACAATAAAATAACTTATTTTTGAAAAACATTGCTGTAGTTTGGTTTGAGAATCTCAAAGTCGATGAAAATTGTAGAGTACAACAAATACATGTTATGGATTAGCAAGGAAAAATAGATGTATATGGGAGAAGGAAAAGAACTCAACACTTCCTTTTCAGTAGTACTTCTTTCGTCCCATTATCTGAGTCATTTACTATTTTGGTAGTTAAGCGGATCTTTCTATAACTACAAATGTTTCAATTCTAAATGTTATGAACTAGTGTATTCTCTGTGTAGTATCTAAACATGTAAATTTCATTTCAAATGTTATGAACTAGTGTAGTATCTAAACATTTAAATTTCATTTCAAATGTTGGATTTTAGACTGAAAATTAGATGTTCTGACCCTTGGTAATGTTGAACATCTCTCTTTTGAGCCAAAAGAAGCATATTATGGTGTAAGGATTATTGTTATTATTTATGTCGAAGACAATCTCTTAATTTTTCCAATAGTACCTTCTAAAATTACTTTTTCTTTTCCATTCACTATTGTTATTTTTTCATATATTTCTGTACTAATGTTTGCACCATATGTATACTCTTGGATGCTTCTCTGTTGTCAACAACTTCGTTTCTTGCTTTCACGAATATAACAATATCATATACAACCACAACTACAACAACAAATAATAACATGTTGTCTTGTATGAGTCCACCACGAGTCAAGGGGCCAGGTCCCTTGAAAAAGCCTGTACAGAAGTATTAAGATAAATGCTCAAAGTAAATAACTCGGATGTTTACGTGGAAACTCCTTGCTCAGGAAAGGAAAAACTATGACCTGTCACACATAATTTCTCAAAGCTCAAATATCTTCAAGCAACTTGTAAATACAAACTCGAGTACTTACAAAGGATTAAACTATTAATCCTACACACCTTGTAACATATCTATTACAAAACACAAAAAAATAACTCTATTGCCCACTGTATCAACTACCTCTAGCTAGTACATACTTCGACAAACACATCTAGGCTAACTCTAGCCAAAAACTCGAATCACAATGGTAAGAGATGAAATGATCTACACTCCTTTATATCATAGGAGTAGATCTACAATATGAGAGCATACGACACAAAACTCAACTAACAACTGAAAGTAATGCAACACTCTATCAGGTCCTTCGCAGCGTATGAGAGTTGTTCTTCCATGAGAATGACTTTTGGTTTTGAATATTCTTGATTGCAAAAACTAGGTCTAATCTTGTCATCATGTTCTCTTTACAAGAGAGACAAAAACCTAGGAGCAATGCCATTGGTTGAGGACTGCTGTCCTTTCCACGCCTCTGCTGCAGTTCCCACCAACCACTGCAGTTCCTGCAGCTTTATAGCTGCACACCATTGACCTGTCCTCTGCTTGATCCCACTGCGGATCAGGTCCCTCTGCACCATAGTTTGTTAATTCATCAAAATCAAGAATACAACACAACATACCCAGTGTAGTACCACAAAGTGAAGTCTGGGAGGGTAGAGTGTACTCAGGCCTTTCGCCAACCTTAGATGTAGAGTGACTGTTTCCAATAGACCTTCAGCTCAAGGTAAACAGTCCAGAAAAAGAAGTAATGGAAGTTGTAGAAACATCAGATAATAACAAAAAACAACAAATAGTAATAGAACAGAAACTACAATACTACAATGCAATGAGGTACAAGGAACAACACAGAGTAATAGAATTTGAAGGAAAAGAAACTATCGAAGCAATACTATGACTACTAATTTGAATGGACTGCTAGACAATGAACTGCTAACTGCTAAACAGCCACAACTCTATTTTATCTTGGGCTGATTCCAAAACTTAACTGGTGTTATATACCGACAAAGTATTCTCTGTTGTCTACTTGATTTTTGATTGGATGTGGACAGTATATTTGAACATTTCCGTTAAAAAAGTTTTCTTCTGTATATTTTTTTCTTAATTAATCTTAATGTACAATGATCAGCCTGCAACTTTTGTTTACTCTTTTGTTTTACATTCCAAAGTTTCAGCGCTATATTTTCTTATTTATGAATTGATTTTAATCATCGTGACATTAGTAGTCTAATGTTTAAGTTGTCACAATTGGCCATTTGAGATCACAAACAATGTCCAAGGTGATTTTATTTTAAAGGATTTCAATGATAAAGTCATAAAATAACGAATAGATTGTATAATAGATATGGGGTACATGCGTAAAGAGCATGCCCAGAGACTAGTATCTATCTATCTATCTATGTATATATATATATATATATATATATATATATATATATATATATATATATATATTCTATCTATCTATTTATCTATTCTATATATATACTTTTATATATATATATATATATACTACCTTAAAATCATGAACTTCCAAATTTGAATGTTGAATTACTATAATACCTCCAATTAAAAATACTCAATTTATTTTATTTATTTATTTAATAAATTGTATTAATATATATTAAAAGTAGATACCTTTTCACATTAAAGGGTTGTGACTTTTCCGAAGAGCCATGACTTTTTCGAAGGGTTGTGACTTTTTTCAAGGGTTGTGACATTTCTGATGAGTTGTGACTTTTTCGAAGGGTTGTGCCTTTTCCGATAAGTTGTGACTTTTTCAAAGAGTTATGACTTTTCTGATGAGCAGTGACTTTTTCGAATGATTGTGACTTTTGTGATCGGATTGAGATATTACTTCTAGATTTTATACATATGGGACAAAGAATTTGATGTCTCAATGGCACTAGAATACTGGTGACTTGTTCAGTCAAGTTAGACAGGGAGATTCAGTTTGATGTTTAGTACTCCGTGCCGTTACTGGGACTAAGTCTACGCGGCTATGCAAGAATTATGTAACTCATGATGATGTGAGGTCTATTGTTTTGAATATTTCAGTTCAAAAGAACAAATGAACGCAGACAGGAATATAGGGATTCAGGTGGATAAAATTTTAAATCCATACCACAAAAAGATGGCGAAAGTTACAGATATCAGAAATCCAAAACACAACTATTAATTAATGCAATAGAATAAATTGTATCACCAATTTAATAAAAAATAAAACTTCTCCATTTCGTTAGGGTCCCCTGTTTTCAGCTTCATTCTCTTGGGCTTCACACGATGCCAACTCTCATTCTTCCCATCAAATTTGTAGGCTCTTACTTCTTTTAATTGACTAAGTTGATGCTCATTTTCATGACTCGAATTCTTCATATACAGTAATCGATTGATGAGATATATAATCATTTTGAATGATGATGATATGTTGAGTCTCCTAGGACGAAAACACCACAACAAAGCATCCACAAATGTTGGGAAATCGTCACTTGACACTATACTTACATCTAAAACGTCCACTTGTGGGGCAGCAAATCTATAGTGTCGTTTCAAATGCTCCATATTGATCTCACCACATCCGTAAATATTAAGTGAAACTTGAATTGAAACTTGCGACCAAGAGGTAGAATTTGATAGAAATTCCATCAACCGACAGATCCACATACCACCCGAAGAGTAATTGTAGGAATTAAAAATTAACTTGTTGAATTCGCTTGATTCTTTTGCAAGTTTAAGCCGCGGAAGATAGTTTCCTTCATACTCAAGTGATACCTAATTTGGAGAATCTACTTGAATTTTCTGACAATTCAAAATGTGCAAATTATTAATCTTCAGGACCCTCAAGGATTCACTTCTGCCAATTTTAAGCCTTCTTGAAGCAAAACTACCAGACAACTCTAAAGATTTCAGATTCGGATAGTCAACAATATACAATTCCTCCAAAGAATAACTAAAATAAGACAAGTGTTCAAGATTTGGTGCTTCGATTTCAACACTCTGTTTCTTCTCTATCATAATGCAAAGTGACCCAATATTTTGAAGATTCCGCACCTCAAACTTTTTCCACCCCTTACAATAGAGAATGATTAAATTGTCAATTAAGGGATAATTATTGACTAGACCCTGTAGCATGTTGTCGTCTAAAGTTACATTAGATAGAGAAAGTTTTCTCAAAGAATGACAATTCCCCACATAATTAGTAGGTATTGAAAAAAAATACACCAGATTACAATTGCTCAGCACCAGTTCTCATAAATGTTTTGTTGTCAACATATTAAAAATATTGAAGGATGAATGATATCCTAAATTTGTATAGACTAGCTCTGTTACACCATTCTGAAGAGCAATGTCAAGCCACTTATCAATCAAAATGAAAAGATAACGAGTAGGTGTAGCAATGTCTATGGAAAGTTCAAACTTGTTAATAGGAATTTTCTCATCCCTGTATCTCTTCATAATTTTATCCACTATATCGGTGTCAATTTTACCTCTGGTACACCATTCTGGCCCCGCCCTTGAACGAGCTACGAATAGCAAGTTGGGATTACTCAACCAAGCTTGTAGCCATGATCTGGAGAGAATTGCCATCCGTGATGCTTCAACATAATTAAGATTAGAGAGTATTTTGTGAATAGCAACTTCAGGTAATATATCAGCTGTGGGTTGATTTTTCTTCTTCTTCTTATTATTGTGCAACCATACCTTTAAAACCCCTTTTTTTACGCCGATTCTGCTGCAGAAGTGGTTAATCAGCTTTTCATCTACATTCTGCAATTCCCACTCAATTCTTTCCCTGAATTCAAACATTCTTTTGTTATGATAATTGCCTTCTGCTCTCTTCATGGTTGTGCTGGGAGTTTCTAGGTTTTAATTTGGTAAAATATATGTCACGCTAAAAAAGTTTAAACTATTTAAAGCCCATTATGTTGAGTTTTGAAAGGTGTGAGTCGAAAATGAAGAGTTGCGACTTTAATGAAAAGTTGCAACTTTTATGAAGAGTTGCGACTTTAATGAAAAGTTGCGACTTTTATGAAGAGTTGCGACTTTTATGAAAAGTTGTGACTTTTATGAAAGGTTGTGACCTTTCCGAAGAGTTGTGACTTTTCCGAAGGGTTGTGACTTTCCAAAGGGTTGTGACCTTTCCAATAAGGCACAATAAGCACCCGTTCACACTACCCTTTGTTGTCTATAAATAGAGAGATTTTCTCTTATTTTAAAAAAAATAACCAATTTTCTCGACTTCTTCTTCTACTACTAAATCTAGTATTCTAAGTGTACTTTACTTCAGTTGAGTGATTCGCTGACACCATGGGTACACGTATCAATACACCGGTGAGTAAGATCGTTCTATCATGGGAGGATATATTCCATTAACCTCAGGTACTTGAGGGGAATAATTTCCTTAAAGACACAATGGGCATTCAGTGGACTCGATTTTCTTCTTTGAGAAAAACATTTTTGCATATTATTTCTAATATGTTTCTGATTCTATTTTCTCTACTGGTTTTAATCTTCTAGTTTTTAAAATACTCTTTAAACTTTGTTGTTTCTTACCAACTTCTTTAAAGTTATTGTTTTAAATATTTTAGGGATACAGGATCAACAAATATTATAGGTAAACAGAGTTAGTGCAGAAGCGAGACGAAGAGCTGATTACTGAGTTTTGGAGCAAAACCAAAGTAGAAGAACAGGTTGCTAAGGTATGTATGCACAATACAGCTGATATACAGAAAGACAGTAAGTATGTTTGGTGTTCTGGTTCTGATGTTTATTTTACATTATAGTGGTGTACTTCATTCTATTTCTGATATTCAGAAAGACAGTAAGTATGTTTGGTGTTCTGTTTTTCTGTTTCTGATATTTATTTTATGTTATAGTGGTGATGTACTTCATTCTATTTCCATGAGAACTCTTATTTCACACGAGTATAGAATTGCACTTTAGTTAATCTTTTCTCATGTCTCTCTAAAAAGAGCTCGTGAACCAGGTTCTGCTGCTTTTAGATATAAGCAGAGCTGTAACACTTCAGTATTAGTATGCTTGGGAGCCGCTGATGGTTTATTAGTTTCCAGTCCTTGTACTACTTTACTTTTATGGATGTCGTTCGGCAGATGTTTTAGTAAGTCATATGTGCCCCTTTCCTCGAGGCCGTTTCCAGTCCCCATTTTCAATCATCCCGCTCACAGTAGAGTTCTGAGTGAGACCTGTCTATGGGAACTTATGCACAAAAGTTGTTGATGGTGATAGTGCCAACACTGGTTTCCTTCCAACAAACTACAATCTCTCCTCATGAGCTAGCTTTTGGGGTTGAGTTAGGCCCAAGTGCCATATCTTTACAAGAACTTATGTACAAAAGTTGCTGCATCAGTTTTCGTTCCACAGTTTTCGTCCACAATTAGGTGATGATGCATTGGTTTTCTTTTAACGAACTTTCTTAACATTCTATTCCACGGGTGTTTCAGAAAAACAGTCTCCCCTCCCTATCACCTTTTAAATTGTTGTGCATTCGCCTGCCTTTAACTTTATACTTTTTGCTGAAAATTAAAGTCAGAATTGAGAGCACCAGAATAGGTTGAAGCTGTGGCCTATCAAATTTGAGATCACAGAACTGGAAAGAAATATATATGGCTTTGTCTATTCTGTTCAGCTATAATACTTGTAATGCTGGGCTTACTGCAAATCTCACATTATAATCGCATTTTTCATATCGACAATGAATGTGATTTTAATATGTCAAGTTTTGTACTACTTCTATTTTCTGTATATTTTTACACCCAAAATTTTAAGGCATAATACATAAACATGACCCTTAACTTGGCTTCAATGGACAACTATGCCCTCCAACTTTGAGTGTGCACAAGTAGACACTTAAACTTGTATAAAATTGAACAAGTAGGCACACATGTCCTACATGGCACCCTACATGGTAATTTTGTGTCCTACATGGCATCCTACGTGTATTATGCCATGTAGGACGTGTGTGCCTACTTGTTCAATTTTATACAAGTTTAAGTGTCTACTTGTGTACACTCAAAGTTGGAGAGCATAGTTGTCCACTGAAGCCAAGTTAAGGGTCATATTTATGTATTATGCCAAATTTTAAAGTGAGAGTTACTTAATACTAATATTTAGTGCTCGTGGCGTATGTAACATAAACATTTTCGACACAGAGCAGAACATAAATAAATAAATGAAGAATCACATATATTTGTAAAAAAGACTAGTTTCTGAGAACGTGCTTTGCACATTTATCCCAAACATAATACAATTTTTGTATTGCAAATGATAAATTTTAAATGGTATATATATATATTTGGACTTTCTCTGTGGTATAAAATTTCCTATTCCTTATTTCATAGGAAATTATAAATTTTTAACTTTAAAAATGCATCCTTTTTTCTCAATTTATCATATTCATTTTTAATAATCAAAATGTACTTTTACTTTCTATACAATGTGTTTGTATGTAGTATCTTCACACACACACACACACATATATATATATACATACATATATATATATACATAAATATATATATAAATTAGTAAAAGAATTTGCTTATATAGAATTAAATGATATAAATTACGATATAAATATTAGAAAAAGATTAAGAAAGCATCTTCTAATTGTACTGTCTCTCCTAAATTTATAATTAGATCTGTAATACTATTTAGTTGTTGGTCTGAACCATGTAACTGATGTTATCTTTTAGCACATACCCAACAAAAAGAAGTTAGGAGACTAAAGAAAGTTAAAAAAGAATTTATAAAAATATATAAAGATATAGAAGAAAATATAGACCCACTAGATCCAAGAAAAGATCAAATAAAATTTCATAGAGATTGGGAAATACATAATATAAAATACGATATAAGAACTAGGTTAAGAATTAAAAAACAGTATATAAATAAAATAAAATATTTTCCTTTAGGATAATAAGAAAAGTTTATATATGAAAAGACATCCTTTGACTAGACAAATATCTTTTAATTATTGGAATTATAATATAGAATTACAACATATAAAAGAATCAAGATTTAAAATTAAAAAATTAAAAGAATTAAAAAATATAGTTGAAGAGTTACTAGTTCAAGATATACAAAAACAATTTAGAGAAAGAATTATAAATTACGATAATTTAGTAGAAAGATTAACTTCAAGAATAAATTGGAAATTTTAGCTTTAGAAAGAAATATAGATTATATTAAACAAAGAATAGAATTTCAAAAACAAAGACCTATCTGGATTCCTTTAGGATAAATGGTAAAATCTGGAAACAAAATTAAACAGAAAAATAAAAGTTTAAAACAAAAAATTAATTTACTATATCCTGAATACATAAAGTTAAATAATAATAAAGAAGATAAAGAAAGATTAGAATATCTTATAAAAAGAATTTCAAGATTAGAAGCAAAATACATAAAATATCTAAGAAAGAAACACAATTGCTAAATTAAGAGAATTAGAGTATTTAGATTTAAAAATAACACCAGAAAAGAAATATAGAAGACTAAAAGATGAATCTTTATTAAGGTGTAATTTTATTTCTGGAGAACATCAGTTACATGGTTCAGACCAACAACTAAATAGTATTACAGATCTAATTATAAATTTAGGAGAGACAGTACAATTAGAACAAGATAAAATAATAAAAACTCTTGAAAATATAAAAGACTTGCAGATAAAACAAAATAAAATATTAGACAAGATAGACAAAAATTTAGAATATATAAAAGTACAACAAAAAGATATAGATAAGAAAATAATAAAAAATCAAGAAATAAATCCTCAAGAAGATTTAATAGTTAATAATTATAATTTTAAAAAAGAATTTAAAGAATTAAAAGGAGAATTAAGTATAGTAAAGAATATTGTACTTTCATGAACAATCCTTTATACAAAGAATTTTAAGAAAGGCAGCAGAAATATCACCTAGTCCAGAGGGATTATCAGACCATAAACCTTTAGGTAAAGCAGATGATACATCAATAAAACAAAATAATATAATAATTTTATTATTACTAGAATTAAATGAAAAATTAGATAAACTTATTAAGGATCAATCAAAAGAACAAAAACAGGTTATACAAGAAAATAATATAGACGAATTAATTGATCAGTTAAAAAGAATAGAAATAACTCCAAAAGAAGATACAAAAATACATATAAAAAAGCAATGGAAATTTTTCCGTTTAAAAGAAGAACAACAGACAGACTTAGATCAAGTTTCTCCCAAGACAGTTTGAGAGGAGGAATTTTGGCAAAAATTTTAGACTCATCAAAAAATAAAGAAGGCTCTTCTAGTCAACAATTAGAAGAGGTAATAGATGTAGATAGAGATATAAAAATTTTCCAACAAAATAGACTAAAATTATTAAATCCAAAAATTTTATACAATACGGGTTTCTTTACAGGACAAGCTCAATTATATAAACATTATAGAGAAGAACAACTTTGTGTAATAGGCAAAGAAAGTAAAAGTTTAGGTTTAATTAGTATAGACTCCTTAAGACAAATAAAGAATTCAAATATGAATCTCATGCATATGGGATTAATAGTTATAGGATTAAAAGGTTTAACTAGAAAGAATTTAGGAACAAAAGTTTTAATAACAATTTATGATGATAGATGGAGTGAATTAAAGAAATCTATAATAGGATTAACAGAAGTAGACATGACTAACAATGGAGGATTATTCTATTGTAGTCCAGATTTTATGATAAGCACTACAGATTTTGCTGATCATATAAAAATTGGCATACAGACAAAAGGTTATGAAGAAATGATAGGAGGTAATAATTTATTAATCTGTATAGGATTTATTGGAAAAATAGCTACTAATAGTAATACAAAATTTAAATTAAAAGTAGAAGATGTAGTAGGTTTAATGGGAAATAAAGGAATTAAATTAATGAAACCATTAAAAATAGACTCAGAAGAATATGCAGGACTAGAATGGAATTTAGAAGATTTAAGTAAAAAAGAAATTTTAAAACCAAAAGACCACTAAATGTATACAAATAGTAAAGGACAAACATCTATACGTTTCATAGATTATAGTTATACTGATCAAAAAGAAATGGATGAAGAAGAAGAAGAAATTGATAATCAAGAATTAATGAATATAGAAATCATAGAAGAAGAAGAATTTGAGGTAGATAAATGTATAAGTAAAGCTAAAATAATACATAATAAAAACAAAAATACAGTTTTTAAATGTAAGGGCTGTAAAAAATCAAGAATACAGTTTGAACAAGTAGAAGAACATTTTAAAAATTGTAGACTAAGACAAGATAATTATGAATATAGAAAACAAAAAGAAGATGAAGAAGAATCTATAATAAGTGAAGCAAGTTTAAGTATAAAAGAATTAATGGAAAGTGCTTCAAGTAGTAGTAGTCCTTTCCAAAAAACAAGTACAATGCAACCAGTACAGACAAGCACTGGTAATTTACCAAGATATAGAGTATACAGAGTAAATCCAGATATACAAACAGAAAATTTAAAGCCAAAAGGAAAAAGACAACCTATAGAAGAACCTATTAGACTTCAAGAAGGCGGTAATAAAGGAAAAATACTTAATATAGCTGCACATGACCCTCAGTTATGGAATTCAGTAATAGACATATGGAAAAATATAGTAGTAGCAGACTATATACAAACAAATCAAGAAAATGATGCAGAAACCATGTATAGATACATGGAGACTTTTTTAGGAGAATCAACAAAAGGATTATGGAAAGCATATAAGACAGAATTCCCTGAAGAATTTCAAGGAATGGTAAATATGGGACCTAATCCTTATAATTTTACAAATAAAATACATAGTTTAATAACAGGAGAAGACCCAAATAGTGGTTTAATAACACTACAAAGAAATGCAGTAATAAAATTAGAACAATTAAGCATAAGTAATTGGTTTAGTATAAAAGAATTTTTAAATGAATATTTTTATTATTGTAGCATAAGCGGAAATGCTTTTGATACAAGTTTAGGAAAAAAGCTTTTTAATAAACTACCAGGAGCATTAGGAAGAGAAATAGAAGAAAAATGGTACAAAAGAGAAGGTGTAGTACAGAATCCAGAAGGAAAATGGTCAATAGGCCAAAGAATACAACATATAATGGCTATACTACAAGAGAAATGTACAAATATACAAATACAAAAACAATTAAAACAGAATGAGACAAATTTCTGCAAAAACATTTATACAACTCAAAGCTATGATAAAGAACATATACCAAAAAGATATAAAAAGAATAAAAATTTTAAAAATAAATATTTTAAAAAGAAATATTATTTAAGAAAATCTAGTGCAAGAAAGCCATATTTGGATAAATATAGACATGTTAGAAAATATAATACTAGTAGAAATTATAAAAATAGATTAGAATGTTTTACTTGTGGAAGCCAAGAACATTTGGCAAATACATGTCCTAAAAGAAATAATAGTAGAACAAGAAATGCTCAACTAATTGAGGATTTTCAAGAAACTTTAATAAATGTAGATGAATACATGTCAGACAATGAAAGTATATATTCCATAGTAAGTATGAAAGTAAATGAAGAAGAAAAGAAAGAATCCTCAGATTCAGAACAGGGTGAATTAATTAATGAGATAGGTTTAGAACAATTAAATATAACAGGAATAGAATATCAAGATATGGTAAATATATCTTTAACCTGTGAACATGAATTTGAACAGGGGAAAGGACTGAATAGTAATCAATGTCATATATGTCATTGGTATCCAGGAAGACAAAGAAGAGCAAAATGTAAAAAATGTTTTATTGAAGGATGTTTACCATGTATAGAAAAAATGTATACGGTAAAAGAAGAAAAAGAAATTAATAAAAATAAAACTATAGAAATTGGAAAATTAAACAAAAAAGGAGATTTAGAAGAAGAAATAAAAGAATTAAAGAAAAGAGTAGAAATTCTAGAATACAGAATAGAAAAAATAGATAGAGGAAAAGAAAAAATAGTAGAAGAACCAGAGAATTTAAAAGAAGATTCAGAAGAGGAATTGATAAATACAAGTAATTTAATTTGTAATGAAGACAAAAAGATAAGTACTATAAAATTTTTAGCAAGAATAAGAATTCAAGACTATGAATTAGAAACTTTAGCTTTAGTAGATTCGGGATGTACAGAGAGTATAATAAATAAGAAAGTTATACCACCAAATTTAATTAAAGAATTACCAAGTCCACAAATTTCTATGCAAATGGATGGATCTTATAATACATATAAACATTATGTAAGTAAAGCAACAATAAGTTTTATAAATACTTGTACAGACTTTTATAAACCCACTTACAAATTAGAAAAAATTTGGGTAAGAGACTTAAATATAAAGGTAGATTTTGTATTAGGATTAGACTTTCTATTACATAATAATGGAAGCTGTTTATTAACAAGAGACGGAGTAATTCTGTCAAAAAATATAACCCAAACAGCAGTGGTAACCATACCTGTAGAAAACAGATTTAGATATATTAAATTAAAACAAGATAAAAAAGACAAAGCAGAAATTAAATGCAATAAAGAAGATTGTAAATGCGAGAGTTGTGAAAAATTAGAAGAAAATTTAGAATTAATAAAAATAGAAGAAAATGAGAAAGAATATTCTTTAATAGAAACAAGCATGGAATTATATGATTTTAAAAGAGGAATACAAAAAATAGGAATAATAAAAGATCAAAAAGATTTAGAAAGAATAATACATATTTTAGATGAATTAGAAATAATAGGGGAAAAACCTCTAAAACATTGGGAAGCAAATAAGATACAATGTAAGTTAGACATAATTAACCCAGAATACATGGTAAAAACTGCTTCAATAGAATCAACAAATGAAGACTTAATAGAATTTGAGACTTAGATAAAAGAGTTAATGAATTTAAGAGTAATAAGAAGATCCAGATCTAAACATAGATCTGCAGCGTTTATAGTAAGAAATCATAGTGAGATAATTAGAGGAAAGGCAAGAATGGTAATAAACTATAAAAGATTAAATGATAATACTAGAATGGATGGATATAAACTCCCAGATAAAACAGAATTAATAAATAGAATACAAGGAAGAAATTTTTTTAGTAAATTTGATTGTAAATCAGGATACTGGCAGATAAAAATGGCAGATGAAAGTATAGAGTGGACAGCTTTCACTTGTCCAGAAGGACATTTCGAATGGTTAGTAATGTCGTTTGGATTAAAAACTGCTCCTCCTATATTTCAAAGAAAAATGGATGATATTTTTAGAGAATATAAAAGTTTCATTATTGTTTATGTAGATGATATCTTAGTATTTAGCAAAAATATGAGAGAACATCTAGGACATTTACAACAGACTTTTAAATTATTTGTAGATAATGGAATAATAATAAGTAAAAAGAAAATGGAATTATGTAAGACTCATATAAAGTTTTTAGGAGTAATAATAGGAGAAGGAAAAATAACTTTGCAACCACATATAGCAAAGAAAATTTTAGAAATGCCAGATAGATTAGATAATACTAAAGAATTACAAAAGTTTTTAGGAATTTTAAATTATGCTAGAAATTTTATAAAAGATTTAGGGAAAGTAGCAGGACCTTTATATTCAAAAACAGGATCAAAAGGTCAAAAGACTTTTAATATAGAGGATGTAAAATTAGTAAAAAAATTAAAAGAAATGATAAAGGATATTCCAGGCCTTGCACTACCCTTAGAGACTGATTATTTGATAATAGAAACAGATGGAAGTTTAGACGGATGGGGAGCTGTATTAAAAACAAGACCAAATAAGTATAGTAATAAAACAGAAGAAAGAATTTGTGCATACCAAAGTGGTAAATATAAAGAAAAAGGAAATTTAAATGGTATAGATGCAGAAATTTTAGCTATAATTTATGGATTAGATAATTTTAGGTTATATATTTTAAATAAAAATAAAATTTTAATAAGAACTGATTGTGAAGCTATAGTAAAATTTTATCAAAAGATAAATGAGAAAAAAAAGTAGTAAAAGAAGATGGTTGAATTTTTTAGATGCTACTTCTATTTATAATATAAAAATTGAACATATATCTGGAAAAGATAATAATTTAGCTGATCATTGAGCAGAATTATTAAGAAATGAACTAATTATTATTTTATAGAATGAATGCAGGAAATAACTCTTCAGGAAAAGACAAAGGAAAGATGGAAGACTCTTCATCTTCAGACAAGTATAAAGACTTATACTTAAAAAGTTTACTACAAAATACCCAATATAAGCCTCAAGCTATGTTGGACAAACAAAATTTGGAAAGAATACATTTTGGGTCAGAAAGCATGTTAGTTTACACTGAATGTAATCTAACTTTCAGACTTAAAGACAATACCAGGATTGATAAACCACAGAAGTGTTTGATAGACAATCTATGGATATCCTATACTAAGAATCCTAGAAATACAAGTTATTTTATTTCTACTTTAAATGCTTTGAGTCACTATTTCACAGAGAAAAATCAGACAAATAAATTTAAATTTTATGCAGTAATACAAGGCCAGAAACCAGGTCTATTTCATACTTGGATTGAGGTAGTAGACGCAGTAAAAAACCACCCAACTCCTTTATATAAAGGTTTCAATGATTTCACTGAAGCTTTAGACTATACAAGAGGTAAGTTAGGACCAAATTATTATATGAGTCCAAGCCTAAGAAATCAAAATACCAATATCCCTCAATACCTCATACAAAAAGACACAAATAAAGTCATTTTTTGCGATCATTGTTCTACCATAACAGAAGCTTTTAAACGTTTGAATAATGAAAATGAAAGACTCAAAAAAGAAAAAGACATTTTGTTAGAACAAATCCAGGTGCTTCAAGACAAAGAAAAAACTCTTTATTATGAGTTATACCAGTTGAGCAAAAATCAGAGTTGTCCATCTCCTATAAAAATGGATAAGATGGGTGTACATTCCCCAATGAATGTAAAGAAATCTACTATATCAGATTTAGATATAGCTAGTCCAGTTCAAACGGTAGCTGGTAAAGACAAATCAAATCCGTTAATGGCTGACATTTTGCCAAAAAATGTAAGAATACTACCATAAAGTTTTCAGACAGGAGAATCATCCTCAACAAATATTCAGACCAAGAAAGGAATAAAATTAAGAAAGATAAGACAAAAAAAATTAGAACATATGATTGAAATTGCTGTAAAAAAGGTTTTAAAAGAAAATACAAAAGAAATGGTAATAGAACATCCAAGACCAAAATCAGAATCCGAAAGTTCTGGATATGATCCAACAATGGAGCAATTTGCTCAAGACCCGAATGAAGATGATGACTCAGGCATGAGTTTTGATACAGAAGCATTACATAATTTAGACACATAATTAGACGTGATGGACAGGTGTACATATGTAAGCAATGACGTAAGAATAGAGTATACGTAAGGAATGAGGAAAGCAAGCATTAAGGGACAAATTGATAAGGAAGCATGTGACGATGGGGCCCATAGCGCACCCGGCAGATTCTTTTTTCAATTTGAAATCCGAAGTTTGAAGTCCGAAAATTGCCTATATATACTTCATTCCAAAGAAAGACAAGGAGAAGCAAGAGAGATAGAGAGCTAAGAGAAAGAAAAAGAGAGTAAGAGAAATCAAGAGTGTTTGTAAGAAATATTTTGAGAGCTATATAAAAAATAAAAAAATAAAAAAAGAGTGTTTAGTTTGAGTGAAAGTTTGTAAAAAGTTTTTAAGTTTTTTGCATAGCCCAGAGGGGACTCCCGAAAGGGAAATCTCTTTCTCCTAAAGTATGTAAGTAGTTTATGCTTTATTAAGTTTATGTAACTTATCTCCCTTTATGTATAATTATGTTTTAATTTATGAAATTAAGTAAATATGTTGGTTTAGTTTTGATATTTTGTGATAATTGTTTAATTTTGGAGTAAACTGTTCTCTAAACAGTTTTAAATAGTATCAATGGACTAACCTGTAAATTCCTAGGAATTGTTGAATGTCCGTTGAAGCCAGTTGTGCTGTTAGGACATTGTTATCCAGGGTGTGGTTAGAGAAGATTACTGTTTAAAATTAAGCTGTAAGGAAGAAGTGAAACAAGGTTAAATAATTATTTTTAAAAAAAAATAAAAATTGGGAGAAGTTAATAAAACTTAATAGCTAAAAACTATTTATATGCTAAAGGAATAAAGAAAGAGAGAGTACTTAGTAGGATTTACAACTTATTTGATAAAAACCCTTTGCAAAAATTATTTTATTTTGAAAAAATTATTGAAAAAACTATAAAATCTAAGTGCCTATTATAAATAATTTTTGCAAAGGGTTTTTATCAAATAAGTTGTAAATCCTACTAAGTACTCTCTCTTTCTTTATTCCTTTAGCATATAAATAGTTTTTAGCTATTAAGTTTTAGTAACTTCTCCCAATTTTTTATTTTTTTATTATTTTTTTAAAAAAATAATTATTTAACCTTGTTTCACTTCTTCCTTACAGCTTAATTTTAAACAGTAATCTTCTCTAACCACACCCTGGATAACAATGTCCTAACATCACAACTGTTTTTTAATTCTTAACCTAGTTCTTATATCGTATTTTATATTATGTATTTCCCAATCTCTATGAAATTTTATTTGATCTTTTCTTGGATCTAGTGGGTCTATATTTTCTTCTATATCTTTATATATTTTTATAAATTCTTTTTTAACTTTCTTTAGTCTCCTAACTTCTTTTTGTTGGGTATGTGCTAAAAGATAATGAATACTTATATATTATATATATATATACAAAAGGACAAATAAAATAACTGAAAGCTCCCATTTCGGGGGAGTTTATATGGTAACAAACTAAATGAAATATCAAGATAGAATATATTTGATTTCCTTTCTTCTTATTATTTTTCTCCTTTTCTTTTACTCATTTTACTCATGGTTTGCTTTTATTCCTCTTCATATTCAGTTACTCTAAATATGGATTATTCCCCATTTTATGCTCTCTTAATCTCTTCCCCATTTTATGCAAAATCATAAATATTCATTTTTTACAAAACGTAGTAACATTGTATTATCCATCCGAAGCAGTAGCAGGCCAGTCACTGGTCTTTCTATCTTCTGGTTGTTCCCATCCCAGAAGGAATTTTCGAGCTTTTGAAATAATGGCTGTGGCACTCTCTTTCTTCCATAGAGAGGGAACTTATCCTTAAACTTTTAGAGCTTTGGCTTTGGTTTGGACCTGTACTAGTCCGAGAAGTGAGAGCACCAGGTTGGAAGATGCTGGTTCGAGAGGACCTGGAAAAATGCTAGTAAGAAGGAGGCTGCAAAATATATCAAGTGTGTAGTAGTTTTGTGCCAAAATTTGTACAAAACTTCTTTCCCCTGCTTCCATCTGACCTATTTTTATTATTCCACACTACACATGGTTTGGATTTAGTTTTTGGATTGCGGAAGAGTGAGATGGTGAAGACATATGGTGTGCTTGTTTATATGATGTGTTCAAAATTTAAAGTTGAACAATCCTTTCAACTCTGTAATTAAGTGATGCATGAATAAATTGTAACCGAAAGAATTTGGAAAATCTGATATTTACATAATGTATTACCTGAAGAGACAAAAGACATTGGTGAAATTACTTCTATAACTAAAACTTTCTGCCTAGCTTTAAATACTTTAGAAATTTAATAGAAGGATATAGTATGATTTAAAAATTTTAATTTAGTGTAGGGATAAAATGGTAATCCAACTTTAAGGTTAGGATGTTCCCACTTTTAGTAATATACTAGTTCTCGAGCACGTGTATTCTATGCTAATTAGTACAAATTTGTTAAAATAATAGAGAAAGGAATGAAGAGATTGAGCATATGCGAGAATTTCAAAGAATGACTATGCAGAATAAGTCGCATAATATAAAACAAAGTTTGAAGATTGAAAACGCAAGCAATGAACAACAAAGAACAAAAGAGAACAAAAATTATTAAGAGTAAAACAAAGGTCTAAGAAACTAATATAAAAATAATATAGCTTTGTTGCAAAAAGTGCTAAGAATACACTAAATATTTAATATTTTAAAAAAGAAAGTATATAATAATTTGACAATGGCCCAAATTATAAAACTATTGATTTTATAGAAGGTAAAAGAATATGATTAGTTCTTTTAACTAACGGAAGCTAAAAAGAAATAGAAAATAATATTAATTTAAGATGATAATGTGTAAGTTAAAGGTACAAGATTAATGAATATTATTGAGAATATAAGTTATGAAAATGAAGAGGTGTAGTTATGAAGTTGGTTTTAATAAAAAATTAATTTTTTAAAATGATTTTAAGAATGTATGGAGTTGGTTTGAATGAATAGTATTTATTTTGATTAATGTGTATTTACACTTTTGTCCATAAATGTTATCACTGTAACATCCCTAAAATTTCTAAGTTAAGACCTGAACCATTCTTCATTTGCCCATAAGATTGTACCGAGTGATTCTTATTTATTCTTAGATGCTAAGGTCAATTCTTTAGTGTGTGAATGATTTTGGATATGAATTAAGGTTACTAGAATCTCCCAGCACAAAGTTGAGTTGAAAGCTTTCTTACCGATTGAGTTTCAATATGAGATTTTACTTGGGTCAGCTTCAAACAATCATATATCTCAGTACAAAATGAATTAGTGGCCCATAACCTATAAAATTAAAGGTCTTTGAGTCCCTTTTCCAACGCCACCCAGTTTGCCTCATTTTGAGCCAGGAGTAAAAAGTTATGCATATTTTAAGTGAAGCTCTATCGGGCAGGGTAACTTCACGACCGACTATACAGGCTGTGATGCATTAAATGGCCCGTGAAGCCTTAAACGGCTCGTGAGACTGGCCGTTTTGGGCACCTTTTCAGTTGTAAAAGTTGAGGTCCTTTTGGTCTTTCCCCCTACGCGTTTGGTACTTAAAACTACTTCGTTTTAGCCCTATTCTAAGCCTAAACTACGTCGTTTCACACCAAATCAAGGGCTTAGAAAGTGTTAATCAATTCTTTTACATTCATTAACACTTCAAGACATTAGAGCAATATTCCAAGAGAAGAAAAGCTAGGGTTCAAGCGTTCTTCAAGTTTCTTCAATTTTGCCAAAGAACTTCGTTCTTCCAAGTATGTAAGGCTATCATAGTGTTGGACTAGTTCGTCCTCACTCCCTACATCTACTTTCAAATCAATAAAAGTGTAATTTAGGGTTATATCCTTAGATTTGAGTATTCTTTATATGAGTTGATGTTGAGTTTTGAGTTCCTGATTCTTTTTGAAATTCTATTCCTAGTTATTGAATTACTATATGTTATGCATTGAGATCCTTGAGTTGAGTTGTTCATGTCTATATTTCAGCATGAACCCTATTTTGAGTTATAACTTTTGAGAATCTTTTAGAGCCAACATTTTTGCTTTAAACTGAGTTTTTGAGAAAGTAAAGAGGAGTTTGAGAAAGAGTATAAGGGAACTAAGTAGTCCCAAACATATCATTTTGTTACATTGAGAAGAGAACTATGATTCATGATTAGTATGACAGTTGAGTATGCCATCAATGTGTAAGTAGTATGACATCTAGATATGTCATCAATGTTTATGCAGTATGACTTCCCGAGTCATCAATGATTAGATCACAATAAACAATAATTTTAAACTGTTTTTTTAAAGTAAAGCAAAGTTTCAGAAAAGTAAAAGAGTTTTCAGAAAGATTGAGTACAGAAAAGTTACCTCTTAAAGAGGCCCTTTTTGGGTAACTATCTCAACCCAGAGAAAGTATTTTTTTACATTGAGCAAAGTGAAAGGTAAAGTAATGTAATAGTCCCTTTCTTTGTAAAGGGTGATTGAGCAAAGTGAAAAGTAAGTAAAGTAATAGTCCCTTTCCTTGTAAAGGGTGATTGAGCATAAAGTATATTGATTATTTTGGGAGTAGTATCGATCATCGAATTGGGTAAGAGTCTATTAAACCTCAAAAGTCCCATAAAACTACGTAGCCAACGTAGGATAGGATAACACTGATTCTTTGTGCGACTCCTCACTGTCTCAGAGAAGGCCTATTAGATGGATCCATAGTTACATTATCATCTTATACCCTCGACAAGGTATAGGATGGCCCATGCAATGTGGGTGAAACGTTGTATCATTGCTAGGCTCATAGTAATGGTTGTCGGTTAGAGAAACTCCCCACAAAGTAAATTATATTATTTTAATATTGCTTTTATTGTATATCTTATCGTAAAGCTTAAATGGTTTTCACTTCATGTTCATGTATAGATTCAATTGAGTTGCTTTCAGCCATTCAGTTCAGTTATTTGTTTATTCAGCGATTTTACATACTCGTACATTCAATGTACTGATGTCATTTGACCTGCATCTTATTATGATGCAGATACAGGTGTTCAGGATCATCAATAGGCATTTCGTTGAGATCACTTTACACTTCAGATAGCTTGGGTGAGCCTCCTTGCATTCCGGGGGACTTCACATTTATTTTCTAGTCAGTTGTCTTGAGATGTCGTGGGTCTTGTCCCGACATCCATCTTGAGCTTTCAATATTTACTTTTTCTTGACATGTTTTTGCAAAATATAATACTTATGTTATTGAGTATTTTACAGACAGTTTGAGTTGAGTTTTTACATTGAATTTAAATGTTCAAAAATTCTATTTTAAAGCTTTTTATCGCTTGAGTAATTCTTCCGCTAAGTAGTCAGCAGGCCAAGGGTTCTCTTGGGGATTAGCAATGGTTCTCAAGTGCTGGCCACGTCCATGGAGTAGCTCGGGGCGTGACAATCACTTAATAAGGATATTTTAGTAATCCAAATTTTAACTTTTTTGCTTCCCACTTTTAGTATAATATGATATAACGATAGGATATGATATATGATGATAGTCATGTCCTCTGACTTATCACATGGCCTATGTAGCTATCCCACAAGTGGGCATTTTAGATTTAAATATAACGTCATCCAGGTATTGCCAAATGTTTGTGGATGCTTTGTTAGGGAGTTTTTATGTATCGTTTAATGCATATGAAGAATTCAGAGTAAAAGCTTACACTTGGAATAATCAGGCTGAAGCTTAACATTTGCAGGGAGTCAATCCTTAAGGGTCTTGAAGATTGAGAATCATCAGAACAATAGGAGGGATTGATGCTCCAAATTTGGTATCACTCGAGTATGAAGGATATCTTATTCCGCGGCTTAAATTTGCAAAAGAATCAAACATACTGAAGCACTTCATTCTTGATTCCCGTAGGTTAATATCTGTGTTAGATATTTTAGCTATTGCAATGTATATGAGAGCTTGACATGCGTCTCTGAGGCCAATCTTATGGGTGTTCTTTCATACCAAAAAATCACTGAACCGAATTATTCAAAACAACAGGCCTCACATCATGTCCTGTCATAAAATTGTAAAAGTTGCACGAGTATGTGATTGACAACCTGTTAACTTATTCTTGGCTTAGTTCAAGCTAATGTGCTAATTTCATTTTGAGGGCTCAAACGCTGTTAAAAAAGAGAAGTTAAGTTGCATATGTTCTGTGTTAGACTTATTATATCTACGAGTTCCGTAAAAGAAGAAAAAGGGGAAGCAAAAGGTGGGAGTTCTTGTGGGTGATGTTCTATGTGTAATTTAGAAGTGTTGAGTTTACTTTTTGTTTCCGTAGTCATTTTTTAGCATAATAAGTTACCTAGCTTCAGGATGAATTTGAATTTTAAATATTTGTTAGGTTGTTTTAATTGTTGAGATTATTTAGTTTTTTAAAAATTTTTGTTATGCAGATTCTCTGCATTATGTTATCAAGGGCTATTTAAAGCCCTATTATGCATAATAAAAATATTGAGAGACATTTCAATCAATATTTTTTACTGCCCTAATTTTAAAAAATACCAATAGTGGTATCAAGAGCTTTATTGATCTTATGAGATGTGTGAAATCTTCCAAAGAACTACCATACCATTTTCAACCCGTAAGAGCTACCCTTTTAACTCGTCAGGGCTACCTATTTTAACTTGCCAGGGCTACTATTTTTAACACGTGCTTTTTTCAACGCACAAGCTTTTATAAACCAATTTTAAACCAAAAATAATGGCAAGCAGCAGTCTCTCATTGAATGCCCCAAATATTTTCACTGGTGAAAACTATCAGATTTGGTCAGTGAAAATGAAATCATATCTTGAAGCCTATGATCTATGGAAAGTTATAATTAAAGATATACCCTTACGACCTCTCCCTGCAAATCCTACCCTTGCCCAAATAAAATCTCATTCGGATGAAAAAAACCAAAAAATTCAAAGCCAAAACTGTAATTCAAAATTCAGTTGCAGATTCGATTTTTTCTAAAGTCATTGCTTGTGAGACGACACAAGAAGCTTGAGAAAATTTTTAAAAAGAATATAAGGAAGTGACTGAGTCAGACAAATGCAAATTTTGAATTTGAAAAGGGATTTTGAATCTCAGGATGCAAGAGGATGAAACTATTGTTAAGTATTTTGACAAGATTCCTTTGATTGTTAATAAAATTAGGATGCTTGGCGAGGAGGATTTCAAAGATAAAAGAATAGTAGAAAAAAAAATTGTGACAATTCCAAAGAGATTTGAGTCTAAAATTTCCTCTGGAAGTCTAACGATCTCTCTACTATCTCTGTTGAAGAATTAATAAGTGCTCTTCAAGCACAAGAGAAAAGAAGACCCTTCAGGCAAGATAACGTTACCGAGGGTGCTTTTCATGAAGAAAACGGAAAAGAAAAAGGTAATTATCCCCTTTGCAAATACTGCAAAAGAAAAACACACTTGGAAAAATTTTGTTTGTTAATTATGTCTTGAATTTATCTCTTGTATATTTTAGGAAACTATAATTCCTATTAGTTTAGGAGACCCTTTGTCCTAATAGATTTGGAAAAGGAAAATATTTTCCTAATAGGATTAGAAAAATCTTTTCCTTATAGGTTTGGGACGACTTGGGATCTATATATAGGGATATAGTTGGGGATTCTAAGGCATTGTACACGATACTCAATGTAGTCCTAAGGGCTTGAAAGCATTGTAAAACTTGTTCTGTTTCTTTCATAGTGGAAAACTCTCTCTGCTTTTGCTGGGAGGAGTAGGCCTAGCCGAACCTAATTAAATCCTTGTGTTATTCTTCTTCTCTATTTTCTTTATTTGTGATTGTGTGCTAGTTAATCCATGATATTTCCGTAATAATTGGTATCCGAGCTTGGTTAGGGTTTCTAGACATAATCAAGGGTTAAGATGTCTTCATCATCTTCTACAAAATATGAAATAGAGAAATCTGATGAAGGATCTAGTTTCAGTCTGTGGAAGATTAGAATGAGATCGTCATTGGTGTTACAAGGGTTATAGAAGGCAATTGAGGAGGTTATTTTGGAAGGGTTGAAAGAATTAGAAAAAGTAGATTTGGAAAAGAGTCTACAATCTTCGAGTGTCTAGTGTTCCGTATTCGCGTGTAGTTGGTAGCATTATGTATGCTATGATTTGCACTCATTTTGATATTTCACATAATGTTAATATTGTGATTAGATACATGTCATGTCCTGGTAATGAACACTGGCAGGCAGTGATCTGGATTTTGAGATATTTGAAGAGTACTGCAGATATGGGCTTGACTTTTTTTAAAGACAAGCTAAGTGAACCAGCAGTAGGTTATGAGGATTTGGACTATGTAGGTGACTTGTATAAGAGAAGATCTCTGACATGTTATGTTTTTACTCTTTCTGGTAGTGTCGTCCGTTGGAATGCAACTTGACAAATCTGGTGTTGCTTTATGGAGGCAGGGAAAGAGGCTATATGGTTACAAGGCTTGGAGCGGACAAAACATATGGTAGTTAGACATCATTTTATCTGAGATATTGTATCTAAAGGGGTTGTTGATATGAAGAAAGTATCTACACATAATAATTCAGGAGATAAAATGACCAAGAAAGTCCAGACCAATAAGTTTAGGTACTGCCTAGACTTGATTGGTGTGAGTTGTACTCAGTAAGCCCTTTGGAGGGCTGAGAGCAAGGTAGAGAGACGTTATTCCTATTGATGAAGGGAATTCAAGTCAAGGGGAAGATAAGTTAATAATGTCTTGAATTTTTCCTTGTACATTTTAGGAAACTATAATTCCTATTAGTTTAGGAGACCCTTTGTCATGATAAATTTGTAAAAGGAAAATATTGTCCTTATAGGATTGGAAAAACATTTTCCTTGTAGGTTTGGGACTACTTGAGATCTATTTATAGGGGATATAGTTGGGGATTATAAGGCATTGTACATGATACACAATGTAGTCCTAAGGGCTTGAAAGTATTGTAAAACTTGTTCTCTTTCTTTCATAGTGGAAAATTCTCTCTGCTTTTGCCGGGAGGAGTAGGCCTAGCCGAACCTCATTAAATCCTTGTTCTATTCTTCTTCTCTATTTTCTTTATTTGTGATTGTGTGCTAGTTAATCCACGATATTTCCGCAACATTGTTGGTGGAGACCTGATACAATATGTGAAGATTGCAAACAAGGTGGCCATGTTACAAAAGTGTGCAAGCTTAAAAACAATCCTCAAGCACAAGCAACAGAAGCAGAAATCGAAGAGGAGCAACTTTTTAAAATTGCAGTATCTAAAGCCAAGGAGGAGTGTTGAGTTTGCTTTTAGTTACTGTAGTCATTTTTTAGCATAATAAGTTACCTAGCTTTAGGATGAATTTGAATTTTAAATATTTTTTATGTTGTATTAATTGTTGAGATTATTTAGTTTTTTTTTGAATTTTTGTTATGCAGATTTTCTGCATTATGTTATCAAGTTGGTTATTTAAAGCTCTATTATGCTTAATAAAAATATTGAGAAACATTTCAATCAATACATTTTGCTGCCCCATTTTTAAAAAACACCAACAAGAAGCTTTTTCCCAGTTTTATATTCAATGATGACACTTGCAAGAAACTTTTCATGGGGGACATTAGCTTCTAGCCAGATGAAGTTCAACCTGATACTAAGTACAAACATCAAGGAAAGGAGAAGCTTGCTCAATCTTTTGTCACGACAAACCTTCAAGGCTCAAGCTACTCACTATAAACAACTAGTGTTCAAAAATATATGTTCTTGCATATGGAAATGGAAATAATATTAGCATATCATAGCGAACGTTTAGAACATGGAAAAACCATGCTTCATCATTTTGACATGTGCAATCAGTTTGGGGATTGCACATGTCAGGTAGGTAAACTGAGTCAATGGAAAGGCGAAGTATTTAAAGCTAGGTAAGACTCTCCAATTGTTAAATCTCTACAGAATCTTCATCGCATCAAATATCTATCTCAAGTTTTTGAAGATTAGGACACCTTCGTAATAACACATCGACATTATCATCACCACCAATTTTAATCGCAACTTAATTTGGAGGATTCTTCAAAGATCCACTTGTTTTTCAAATCGAAAACAGCATCATTAAACTCAATAGGCCTTAATGTTTTCATTTTCCAAAAAATCGGTGGTAACACTGTACGCCTGAATGGACACAACACAATAAAGTTTTCTAGATTGGAAAGATGCGATTTGGGATTACTGAAACTGAAACTTACTCGACTTTCCTTCCACTCAGAAAGTTTGAAGTTGTTATAATTCCCCTTCACTGCCAACATAAACCTTTCTTTTCTACTCCTCTCCAAGCAAAAAGGAAGTACTATATCATGAACCTAACAGTATTTGACTTTACTGTTATATCTTCTTCTCTTTGAAACCATTACCACGTTACTGCTAATGAGATCCATCAAGTAACCTTCAGCTGCTTCTTCCTTCCAGATTCGATGTCTTGCAAGAAACCTTCCGCAATCCATAAATTTGTCAATTCAGATGCTGAAATGATGTGGTCCTCTGGAAATATCCCCATGTAAAGAAGGCAAGGCTTTAAATAATCGAATAAGCTATCATAACTTAAATGCATAATCTTTAACCTCATACCACTTGGGGCAATCCTGTACATCTTCTTACAACTTCTACACTCACATCGTGTAGTTCAGACGGGCAAGCTTCCTTTCAAAACACCTTTATCTGCAACAATTCCCAACTCTCTTTTAGTGTGAGGAATGGATGGAAATATGGATTGGTATGGTGCTTGAAATACTTACCCACTTTCTCAAGTCGAGTTGTCCCACATATCATCCAACACAATGAAATATCTCTTTCCCAATAAACTTTTCCACAACATATCAGCTAGTTTGCAGACCTCATCTACCTTGATCTTGAAACCAGAAACTTGGCTGAAAATATCTCGTAATAGCTCTCTCCAGTTATATGTTTGGAAAATGATGCACCATGTTTGACCATCAAAATGAGAAACAATGATTTCATTACTATACAACAATCTCGCACAAGTTGTTTTACCTTGTTCCCCCATTCCAACAATTGGTATGACATCTAGCTCATTTGTCCCTCGAGTTAGAGACTGAATTATTTTTTCTGCTATTATCCCAAAACCCACTATCTCCTCATATGCCAAATCAATAGCACCTCTCAAATGATCTTCATGTTCATGATGCACCTTCTCAGCATCTCTGAAAATGGAACTTATATATAAGAGCTCTCTCTCTAAAATAACAATATGAGGCTTTATCATGAAATTTAAACCTGATTCAAGTTTCAACATTTCATTCATTTTTTGTAAAAGAGAGACCAGAAAGCTCGATCCACCAACAGTGGGAAATTGAGATGGTATGAAATTTGAAGGATCTGTAGTACCTCTCCACTTGTGCCTTTAGATTTTCAGTTTTCTCCAATATCTGTATCGTGAAAAGTTTTATCTTACAAGTGTCATCATTGATTATAGAGCTGGGAAGAAGCTTTTAAATTACACATAACATCACCCACAAGAACTCCCACCTTTTGCTTCCTCTTTTTCTTCTTTTACCGGAAAACAAGAGAAGTTGCCTCTTTTGGTTAACTCTACTGTGAGCGGGATAATTGAAAATGGCTGGCCTTAAGGTGTTATTTGAGATATGAGAATAGAAGAACTTGTATAATTCACTATGTTCAGAAGTACATGTATATATACAATCACTAGAGATTCTAATCAAAGATAAGTAACCCTACACATCTCTTCTATGATTTAGCTAGCTATATAAGGCAAGAGAATATATTTACAATATCATATAATATTATGTAACACTCCCCCTCAAGCTGGAGCATAGATATTGATCATGCCCAACTTGTTACATAGATAATTAACTGGAGTTCCATTCAGCGCCTTTGTAAACAAATCAGCTAGTTGCTCTTCGGTCTTCACATAGCCTGTGGAAATCAAGTTTTCCTGAATCTTCTCACCAATGAAATGACAATCAACCTCAATATGTTTAGTTCTTTCATGATACAATGTATTTGAGGCAATACGAAGAGCAGCTTGATTATCACACCAAAGTTTTGCTGGTGTATGATGCTTCAATCCAATTTCAGTTAAAAGATGATGTATCCATGTTGCTGCCAAATGCACACGCAAGTGTACGTGGTCGCAAAAGTAATAAGTGGCTCTTTAAGAACTGGAATATCAAACCCACAGAGACTTGTCAATTAACTATTTACTAAATTATACTAGTCTAATTATTTATTTAAGAGTGTCAAAAGAAATAAAAGAATGCAAAAATTAAATACTGAGATTAACTTACAGTGATTGGACAATTCCAGGGCTGCAACATGCATAGGGTTTCATGTATCGCATCTCATGTAATGAATTAACTAAGGTTATCAAATTACTGATTTACAGGGTTGATTTTATGATCATGATCTCTCGACCTCTAATTGCCTACTCCAACTAGCTGTCTAACTACATCGTTGAGCGGGGATAGGCAGTCCTAATTGGCGAGCATTTATATTTCATCCTGTTTCGTAACCAAGCGAGGTGTTCGTCCGGGCGTCACTCCTGAACACGAATCTAAACAAAGTTAGAACAAGCTCTTTGTATTCTCTGGTCTATCTACCTCTTCATCTCTCGAGTCCAAGAATAGATAATAGATTTATTTCTATGGTGGCCTAGCATGAAATACTAAAACAAGAACACAAAAGTAATTTAAGCGATAACCAATAATTAATTCAAAACAATCGATGTTCAATAATTATCCATAGTCGCAGCCCCAGAACAAGGGTCTTTAGCTACTAATACCTAAGAAAAAGAAAGAAGAAAAGTACCCTAAAAAGTATTGACAATTTTTCCTTCCACAATATATCTCTCCCCAGTATATTCTCCTCCTCCTCTAAATAATTATTCTTATGGACTATTTATAGATGTAAAACCCTAAATAAAATAATTGAGTCCAAAACAAATTAGGAACCCAAAACCAAACGGAATTGGATTTCTATACGTGTGAAACCGCCTCAACAACTTCTGCCTATGTCGACTTCAACAAGGAGATGTATTCACGTTGCCACGTGGCAACTTCAGGCAGCACTTCAATTCAAATTCTTCTTTCAACTGCACTTCTATATATAATATATTATTATATTCAATTTAATCCATTAAGCTGCCTGCTTGATTTTTCTTCTAGAATCTTCTATTTTTAATTCGTTTTAGCTCCAAACTTCTTCATCTTCCCACCAATTTAATCCTACAAATAAAATACACTATTTAGCACATTCCATAAAATCCATGCTCAAAAAGGACAAATATAAATACTAAATTTGAGACAAATAATGATATAAGCATATATATTTTTGGCCTCACATCAATCCACATAATTTATCTCACATGTAGACTGTGACATAGCTCTATACTCGGATTCAACATTGGATAGAGATACAACATTTTGCTTCTTGCTCCTCCATGATATTAAGTTTCTTCCAACAAAGACACAATAGCCTGTAGTAGATCTTCTATCAATTTTGGATCTAGCCCAATCAGCATCTGCAAAACACTCAACACAATTATGTCCATGATTATTATACAATAAGCCGAGTCCAGGAAATCCTTTCAAGTAACATAGAATTTGTTCCAAAGCTGCCCAATGTTTGACCGTAGGCGCAGACATCAATTGGCTAACAATACGTACAGTAAATGCAATATCCGGACGAGTCACAATGAGGTAGTTTAACTTCCCAACTATCCTCCTGTATCTCTATAGATCATCAAAAGGATTACCATCATCTTTTATAAGATGCACATTGGGAATCATTGGGGTATTGTAGGGTTTGGCTGCCAACTTCCAGTTTTTGCAAGTAGGTTAAGAATATACTTTCTCTGAGATAGAAGAATTCCATTCTTGCTTCAATTTACTTCTACTCTTAGAAAGTATTTAAACTGACCCAAGTCCTTCGTGTGAAATCTAGTATGTAGGAAAGACTTGAGGGATGAGATCCGTGCATAATCACTTCCTGTGATGACAATGTCATCAACATATACACCAAGGAGGAAAATGCAGTTACGGATTTTTGATAGAAGACTGAGTGATCACATTTACTCGTTTTCAAACCAAATTCTTGAACCACCTCACTAAACTTTTCAAACCAAGCCCGGGGGCTCTGTTTCAAGACATACAAAGACTTCTTCAAATGACCGACTTTCCCATACTCTCCCTGAGTAACAAAATCGGGTGGTTGCTCAATACACTTCCTCTTGAAGATCACCATGAAGGAATGCATTCTTGATATCCAATTGATGTAAAGGACAATTCTCAAAAATAGCTAGAGAAATAAACAAGCGGACAGAAGTGAGTTTGGCAATCGGAAAGAAGGTGTCTAAATAATCCACCCCATAAGTTTGAGCATACCCTTTAGCCACAAGTCTTGCCTTAAGTCTTTCCATATAACCATCCGGATTAACTTTAATGGTAAAGACCCACTTACATCCCACTGATTTCTTCCCTTCGGGTAAATCCACCAAATCCCACATGTGAGGTATTTCCTCAAGCCCAGGATGACTTAAAGCCTCCTTTACTGTTTTGGGTACAGAGATGGAGTCTATAGAAGGAATCAATAAAATAGACGTGGAGGACAAGCGGTCGTAGGAAACAAAATTAGCAATTGAATATGTGGATTTGCAAGTACGTGTACGTTTACGAAGAGAATTAAGGAGGTCAATGTTTGCAGAATGATCATGCAAAGGAGGATATGATGACGAAGGAATTGGTGCAGGACATGTATCACTGGTATCTCTTCTCCTTGAGTAAACTTGAACAATTAGTGGTCTTGTTGGCATAGATGGAGCAGGTGCTAAAGGCACAATAATCGATTGGTGTTCAATAGGAGAACTGGAGAAGGAGGAACAGAATGGGTAACTTGATAGACTAACCATTCATCTTCTTCCCTGACTTGTACAAATGGGTGGTGTATAGAAAAATGGTGTAGTCTCTGAAAATACTACATCACTTGATACCATATATTTGCCAAGCTCAGTAGAATAACTCTGATACCCCCTTTGAAGGGAAGAATATCCCAGAAAAACACATTTCAATTCCTTCAGATCTAACTTGCTAACAGATGGTAAAACATCTCGAAAACATGTGCTTCCAAATACCTTAGGTTCCACCGGAAATAATGACTTGTTTGGAAAAAGAACACTATAAGGCATATCACCATTAAGAACAATAGATGGCATGCCATTAATAAAAAACAAGTCGTTGAGCTTGCATCGGCCCAAAACTGTTTAGGTATCTTCATTTGGAATAAGAGGGCCTGAGCTATCTCAAACAAATGTCTATTCTTCCTCTCAGCAACTCCATTTTGAGAGGGTGTATCAACACCTGAAGACTGATGGAAAATACCTTGTTGTCTCATGTAGGATAAAAATAATTCTGACATGTATTCCTTAGCATTATCACTCCTTAGAATACGCATAGAAACATTGAATTAAGTCTTGATTTTAGAAGGCACTAAAGTGAGTAAACACTTTAGAGTGACTCTTAATAAAATAAATCTAAGTCATTCGAGATATGTCATCCATGAAAGTGACAAAACACTTGTGCCCAGTTTTGGAGACAACATGGCATGGTCCCCAAACATTAGAATGAACAAACTCAAAAGCCGACTAAGCTCGCTTATTAACCCTTGAACCAACTTAGATACGATGATGTTTTGCAAACCGACATCACTCACATTCCAATGATTAAATATTCTGGAACTGAGGGTAGAGTTTCTTCAATAGAGGTAGAGAAGGATGTCCCAATCGACAATGTGCTTCAAATGGAGACATGACACTAGAGCAGGCAACCGACCGATAATCCCATTCATCAACAATGTAGAGATCATCAGATACATGTCCTTTACCAATAACCTGATTCCTTGTAAGATCACAAAACAAATAATGATCGGGTAAGAAATAGATATAACAGTTAAGGTCTCTAGTAATAGACGAGGTTGGTTTAATAATATCAAATCTAACACTGTTACAAGTTGATCCATTAGCTACAGTAATGGGAGAGGGTGCTTTGTGTATCAAAAGCTAGAAAAATATTAGGATTACATGTCATGTGATTCGTGGCCCTTGAATCAATCACCCATTTATTTGATGAAACGATAAAACATGTTTTATCTGACTAAGTAAAGGCATTAACTGAAGTGGATACCTTCAATGCTTTCTGATATTGAGAGAATTTAGCGAACTCTTTAGCCAAAACCAAAACCATTTTATCAAATAATGGACTAGAAGTAGTCATTTTCCTAACTAGTATTCACTATATCAAAATAAATTGATAGAGAATCCTCCAAAACTAAAAATTACCCAAACCAATTGGTCTTTACTGGACACAACCAAACAATCCAGTAAACCACTTAAACAGATCACAGAACTATCATGAAATCAACCAAAATGCCAAGGCAACCTTAGAGCTTGAAGCATGGACCGAGATTATTATTCGTTTCCTTTTCTTTCAATCAAGAACTTTCACCACCAGAAGAGAATAACCGAACTTCACAAAGTAGAAGCCCTAACCAGCAAATATCAGCCAACAAATAGGGAACACAAGATGGCAACCAGAGAATTAATTATAATTAGAGGTGTCAAAAATGAGTCCAACTATAGGTAACCCGCCCAACCCACCCAGAATTTTAAGGGTTGGGCTCAAGATAATTTGAAATGGGTTCAATCTCAACCCATTCAAGCCTTAACCCATTTCAAGAGAACTCTCAATTGAGCTCAATTTAATCTCCAATTTCAACCCATTTTAAGCCTCATTATTTGCATTGATGTAATGTATGCTCCTATATTAAAGGTATGAATTACGATCTATTTTATATCTTTTAGGATTTATCTATCCATTTGTAACTTCTTTTTTCTTGAGTTGGAATTCAAATTGTGGTTATAAAACTTAAAAAATAATATATTAAAATTATTGAGATTAAGCGGGTCAAGACCCATCCCGGTTTTAAGTCCATTTGAGCCCAACCCATTTGAGCCCAACCCATTTGAGCCCAAAGTAAACTTGGGCGGGTCAGGATCCAACCCAATTTCTATTTCAACCCATTTTAATATCCCCAATTTCAACCCAACCCGCCCATTTGACCTCCCTAATTATAATACTTCACTCGAACAGGTTCATACAAAACAAAGGACAAATTTTCTCAAATAAAACAGAGGACTAATCTGATCCCTTAATTAAAGCTACGGTCACCCAAATCAAAATAGTAGTCTAACACAAAATAGTAAATCCTCCCAGAGAAATAACCACTTACTTATCAAATCATAGAGTTGAAGCTAAAAGAATGATCTCACCAGATCAAGAGCACCATAGAGTATATAGGTCAGAAAAGGCAGGGAAACGTTGAAAAGGAGAAGAAAGCTATACTGAAACGGAGTCTGGCGAGGCAGTAAGCCTAACTCCGGCGAAGCCAAAGGTCTGGCTCTAATACCATGTTATTTGAGATATGAGAATAGAAGAACTTGTATTTCACTATGTTCAGAAGTACATGAATATATACAATCACTAGACATCTCTTCTATGATTTAGCTAGCTATATAAGGAAAGATAATATATTTACAATATCCTATAATATTCTGTAACACAAGGAAAGGGGCACATATGACTTACCAAAACATCTGTTGAAGGACACCTATAAGTAAAAATCACTGCAACAAACTGGGGCATTTTTATTGGAAGGGGAAACTATTACATAGTAGTACTGGAATATAAGTAGAGTAGTAGGACTGGAAACTTGAAGCATGTAAAAACAAATTATAAACTAATAAACCATCAGTGAATCCCAAGCATATATACGAGTATCTGACAAACAAAAATAGAAAATGGAAGGCTTGTCAACTGAAGTCTAATACCGAATGCAGAGGCTAACTAATGGGATATGTAGCAATGCCCGCACTACTAACAAGTTCGAAGGGCTCCATGAGATAGACAACCCAGAGAATGAGGGGGTGCACGGGGACCCAAGGGGTAGCCACAACCCCCCATGATCATAGCATCTTGGAATATAAGGGGCTTGAATCAGCCCCTAAAGCAAAAGAAGGTGCGACTCTTTTTGTAGAAGTACGGAGTAGAAGTATTTGGGTGCATTGAGACAAGGGTCAAGGAACATAAGTCGGGTAACATACTGAGGAAGACTGCACAAGGATGGAACACAAGTTGCAACTACCCAATGGAACCAAATGGAAGAATCTGGTTGATGTGTAAGCCAGGAATTCGATTGCAGATACTTCTTACGAAGGAACAATTTATACATTGTCGAATAGGAAATGCTTCGGGGTCCTTCGAAGCTTTTCTCACTGTGGTGTATGCAAAGAACGAGGCACGGAACAGATTAGCCCTATGGAGTGAACTAATCTAGCTGGAAGGACTATACATGAATCTTGGTTATTTATAGGGGCTTTTAACATATTGTTATCGATAAAGGATAGAATTGGATCATCTGTCACACCGGCTGAAACACATTAATTCCAGGAGTGTGTAGATGAGCTACAACTTACAGCATTGAGAGCAAAATGGTGGTATTATACATTTTGTAATAAGCAAAGCCAAGAGGCACGAGTCTACTCAAAAATAGATTGGGCTTTTGCTAACTATCAATGGTTACAATCTTATGGTCAAGTAGAGGCTGAATTCTTAAATCCTGGAATTTCATATCATTCACCTATTTTTGTTGGGTATAGACGTTATGTGAATCTCCATCCTAGGCCGTTTAAGCTATTCAGCTCAGTTCTGAGCCACGCAGAGTTCCCCAATATTATGCGAAGAGTCTTGACAAAACCCTATAGAGGCACCTACATGTTCCAACTATTGCAAAAGTTAATAGTCCAAACTCAGATGGCCTACCTACCACAACAACACGCTCTAATAGATGAGGAGAAGCTACTTTTGACAGAGATAAGTAAGTGGAGCAAGGTGGAGGAACAGGCTCTTAGACAAAAATCAAGAGCTACCTGGATCAAGTGTGGAAATGCAAATTCGAAATACTTCCATTCCCAGTGGAAGATAAGGGCAAGTAGAAATGGTGTCACATCTGTGTATGATGAGAATGGAACAAGAATAACTGATCCTGAGTTGATTGAACAAGAATTTGTATCAGTTTTCATTAAGATAATGGGTCAGGTGCTGAAGAATTGCCTTGCCCAAACGCTATAGTGGTGAAGAAGGGACATTGCCTCTCATACGAATAACGGGTTTCATTGATCCAAGAGATTACAGAGGAGGAAATTTTGGTTGCGCTAAATGATATGCCTCCTGAAAGATCTCCCGGGGTTGATGGACACCCAGTGTAATTCTTCAGAAAACAGTGGTCTGTTGTTAAGAGGGATGTATGCAAGGCTGTTGCTGAATTTTTTCGCCAAGGTAAGATTCTCAAATCCTTTAGTTGTACTGCTGTAACATTAGTCCCCAAAACTGAGGTCCCAACACATGTGAAGGACTACAGACCTATTGCATGTTGTACTAATTCTATAAGCTCATCCTCACAAATAGAATAAAGAAGGTGATCAGTACTATTATTAGCCCTTCACAGTCAGCATTCATTGAAGGGAGGTGCTTAAATGGTATTCCAGGAAAGGTTTGTCTATCATATGTGTGATGAAAGTGGACCTCCAAAAAGCCTATGAAGTTCTTGAGAAGCATGCTAGCAGAACTTGGCTTCCCATTCAGATTTATTCAGTGGATCATGGAATGCATTTCAACAGTTTCCTTGGTTATTCTTACAAAACCATTCCAAGGAAAAAGAGGAATCAGGCAGGGTGACCCTATATCACCCTACCTCTTCGTGATTGCTATGGAATACCTACAGAGAGAACTGAATGAGGTGGCTGAAAACCCTTTGTTTAAGTTTCATCCACGATGCAAATGGTTAAAGGTGATGCATATTTGCTTTGCGGATTATTTACTGATGTTTTGCAAAGCTGAAGTACAATCTGTGAAGCTCATGGCAGAAGCTTTTACTAAGTTTTCAAAAGCCTCTGGGCTACAGGATAACACTAACAAGAGTTCAATTCACATGACTGGGGTGCAAAACCAAGTGAAACAAGAAATTCTGAGTGTGCTGGGGTTCATTGAGGGCACATTACCTTTTAATATCATCCAAGAAACTGACAATAGCACAGTGTCTGCCTCTTGTAGATAAAATAACTGAAAAGATGAAGTGCTGGACTACTAGACTCCTCACTTACGTTGGATACGCTCTTACTATATGAAACATGAGGCTGTGGAGAGTTGTTCAATAACTAAGAATGCCACGTGGGTTATGAGGAAGATTATTGAATCGAGGAAGCTGATCCTGAATGCAACTACAATCCAAGGTGATCTGAGAAACAGATTACAGACTATGGTAGTGCAAAACAAGTTCCTGATAAAAAAGATGTATCTTTTTATGCTCCCTCAGTTACCTAAAGTACCTTGGAAGAGCCTAACAGGGTATCCTAGTATCCATCCACAACATAAATTCTTTCTATGGTTGGCTACAGAAGTTCGGCATAGATGCTCCTCCTACATGTGTACTCTATCAAACTTCTGATGAAACACGCGACCGACCACTTATTCTTTGAATGTGCTGTTACACAAAGCCTATGGCATAGGATGCTAAAATGGGTGGGCATACAGAGAACAATAGTTGACACCGAATTTTGACCCTCATTTCTTCTAATTCATTATTTTTGAGCTTCTACATTAATAAAGTATTAAATTATCTTTTTTTCACAACTATTTTTACTACAACGACTATTTATCATTACTATTATTATCGTTATGTCACAATTCTATAATTACTACTAAAATTGTATGTTTGGTTATTAAGATTATACTATCACCTTTTACACCTCTCTTCTTAAATAATCGATTATCGTCATCTTATTTCAAGTTTCGTATTTATTAAATTAATTATAAATTCATATTTTGTATTTATATTTTATATTAGTATAAAGTCGTAATGCTGATGTTTTTATTTTATAAACCAGTAATTGCCATCTTATAATTAGTTATTAAGTTAGAAGCCCAGAATAATTAAGAAGAAGAAGGAAAAAGACCATTAACATCAGCCGAAAGCCCCATCAGTTTCAGACCAAATCAATCAACCCACAAATAATATGTCTTCGGCCCAAATATACTCTAAATTTCGACCCAAACCCAATTTTAATCCCATGAAAATCTAATTAACCTAACAGCTCTTCCCAACACCCTTTAGTCTTTTTCTCCATCTACCTCTTTGAGAAAAGAAAACCAGGTATCTTTAGCCATGGGAGAGGTTGGCAGTTTCATTGTCATGCTTTGATTTATCTCAATCACTTGAGGTCCATTCGACTTCAAACGTTCGGATTTGAAGCCTCTTTAACTTACTCGAGTTAGTCTTGTTCTCGTTCGCAAAAGGGATAGATTCAAGGCTCGAAAACGCCCTAGTTTACTGCTCCGCAAAAGGTAATATTTGTATCATTATATTTTGGCTTATAACAATATGTGTAGTAATATTTTATTGAACCGCAAGATTCCATGTTATGGGGTTATATTGTTCTCTGTTCATGTTAGATATTATGTTCAAGTGTAGTTGTAGCTCTCTGTTTCATTTTAGCACTGTACATATGTTAAATATCATGTTGAAGTTTCTGGTTTACAGTTCTGTCCATACAACTCTAGATATTTAGATTTAGTAAATAACATATTGGGCATCATTTAAAATTTCTATACATTAGTTTAAAAGATTAGCTTGCCTTTTATCTTGAGAATATAATATTGGGATCTTTTAAACTTTCCTGTAGTAATTAGTGTGCCAAGTTAATTTGATAATTGAGTTTAAGTATATTGATATCTTTAAAAGCCTATGTGCCATTTGATCTCATTAAATTTGTAGAAATCATGATTTAGGATTCTCTTTTCCATTAAAAAAAAACAAATATAATCACGTGATGTACGTCTTTTTTTATCTGTTTTATCATCTTTGTGATGAACCTTTATTCTTAGTTTTAAGAAATCATGCCTTGAAAGTAATATTATTTGGTTTAGTTGTGATAACGGATGTCAAGAAATGTATTTGAGTCTCGTTCGAGATCCGTATTGATTTGAAATCATGTTTCCCTCTTAAATATTAATTTCGTTTTAGGATTACATGTTTGTATGAAATCAAATTTCTTTTCTTTTCCATTTTTAGTTAATGTTCATTTTGTGTAGAAGCTTACATCCAAAATTCTACGTTCAGTGCTCTCAAGATACCTTTTGAAATAATTAACTAATGTATAAGATTTTTGTGAACCTAGTTGCCGTGTTTACTATGTGTGTTTCATAGTTCCTTTTTATTTGAATATCTAATAAATGCAAGGAAGACAGTATGCCCTTTCATCCTTAATAAATATAAAGCATGTGTATGTATTTAAATAACTTTGAACTATATCTTTAGATTTGTCTTTGAATGATGTTTGAACACTGGTCATTAAAAAAGACTTGTTAGAAATCCTCATGCATCTTAAGTGATATAACATGGGTTTGAAATCTTACCTCTTTTGGTTCTTTATCTTTAGTATAAAATTTATCCTCTACTCTTTATTTACTCTATATTTTTCTTTGCATGTACACCTTGGGGAGAAAAATGGAGTCTTGATTCAAGACTCTAGCAAATTTCGAGTCTCATAGACTTGATGTAATATATCATCATACCTGCATATGGAGTTGACATCTTAGACTATCCGAATAGCAAGAAAAACAAGCGAGCCTTGCTTGGAGTCACTCATGGCTACTTACATTTTGACATTTATTTGCTTGTTTATTTTTCCTTACATGTTGAACTTGCTTATGTTATTTGAATATGTTCTTGCTTTTGAATAGCTAAACATAATATAGATGTTTGGGTTTGGGACCTTTAGTTAGAAACGAACCATTATAGTTATGATATCTTTCTTTTTTAAAAAAAAAAAAAAAAAGAGGGCATCACTATTTTATTTTAAGGCTAACCTACTCATGAAAAATGTTTTTCAAAGTATGCACCTATTTCATATACAATGTCCATATTTTAGTGTATTTTTGTGCAAAAACTTTGTTCAACATTGTTGTTCTAAACAAGTGACTACTTTTTATTAAGTGCCAAAATTTTCCATTAATTACAAGTTTGAAAAATCTTTTCTCACTCATTTTTTTAACTCTTTCAAATTTTTAGCTCATGTTTAGTTTGATTAAAAGATGCTTAACCCCTTTCCTTTAGGATAACTAGAACACTTACCTAGAATCACATAAGTTAAGTAGACCATTAATTGGAGTTATTTTTAGCATCACTTAGTTAATAACTTAGGTATCCTAATTTACCTTTAAAATAATTAGGGGGCGACTCCTTAAGTTAAATAATTTAGGAATCACCAATATGTTGTACACTATTTGACGCGAGTTAAAATGGGGTATAACAACAATTGGTACTTGGCAAGATGAAGTAGAGTGGGTTGTTAAATGGGCAAAGAAGAAATCAGGAAAAGGGAGTATAATCAGCTGCTTATTTGCTTTGGTGATAGCTGTTATATGGAGAGAGTGCAACTTGATCAGATTTCAGAACAACAGTTATCAGATGGAAAGATATGTAAACTTAGAAAAATCATCAAGTAAACATATGTAAACTTAGAAAAAGGCCTTTTAGTGATTTTGGCTTTAATACAAGCCTCACACTTTTCAAAATTCTTTTTAACCATTGGGATTAATCCTAAACTACTCAGGATTCCAACATAACGATCATTAATATGACACAAACGAGCATGCCAAAAATTAGTAGAAGAAAGCATATAAGCAGAAGTACAAACTTTATTCATTTCAACATTCAGTTTGAACATCACATCACAAGCATACCCTTTTCCCACAAAAATATCCTTTTTCACAATTACATATTGATCAGATTCAATAATTTGTTTAAAGCCTGCTTTATTAAGAAGAAAACTAGACATCAAATTTTTTCTCATAGAAGGAGTATAAAGTACATCTTTCAAAATTAACACCCTTCCAGAGGTAAAACACAATTCAACATCTCCCGTTCCAAGCACTTGAGTAGTGTGAGAATCACCAAGCATGATGGTTTTGGGCTCCTCAAAATGAGTATATTTTTTCAACCAATCTTTGTCATAACAGACATGACGGTTTGCACTAGAATCATCCCACCATCCATCAACATTCTCAACCATGTTTATGTCGGTAATCACCGCCACAAAAGGTTCTTCCATAACGTTTGCTTGAGGGTTAGGACCACATTTTCGGAATCTGCAAAATCGAGCAATATGCCCACTCTTGCCACAAACAAAGTACGGTCCCTTATCTTGAACTTGTTGATTTTGTGCTTGGCTATCATTATTTTTCTTGGGAGGTCTACCACTATTTTTCTTGAAGTAATTAAATTTACCTTCGTTGTGATGTTTCTCTCTTCTGATTATAAAAGTGCATCTTGGCCTCTTGCCACCTCTTCCATACGAATTTTCATTATCAACATCTCAAGAGGGGTTTCCTTTTGTTTGTGACGCATAGTTTTTTGAAATTCCTTCCAAGAAGGTGGAAGTTTATCTACTATGCCACAAACAATAAGGTTATCTCCAATTTTGACCTCCTCGGACCTGAGCTCTCCAACAATCATTATTAAGTCTTGAGCTTGGTCTACCACTGATTTGTTGTCCACCAATTGGAAACGAAAAAATCTATTAGCTGCATATTTTTTCGCTCCAGCCTCTTCGGTATCATATACTTACTCTGCAATGCTTTCCAAATTTTCTTTGCACTAGAGTAAGTTCTATCATAAAAATCATAAAACTTATTAGATAGGCAATTAAGAATATAATACTGACCACTTGTAGGAATCACAATCATACTTTTCCACTTTCTCTAGATGAGAAATAGTTTCATCATCATTCATAGAGATGATGTCAACTTTATTAGGATTTTTCTCGGTTAACACATAAGAGACATTGAGAAGACTTAATTAGGAAAGTATTTTATCCTTCCATCTCTTGAAATGATTACTAGTGAATCTCCCATCTTGACATCCGCGGTTTTTTCAATTGTAGCCATTTTGAATCTCTAATGGTGAAAATTACAAGATTACTATTACACTTGAAAATAAAAAATGAAGAAAATAAAATCTCTTCAGGTTGAGGCGCAGATATCTCGCTCTCTTTAAGGAGATTCAAATCCACCGCAGCAAATGTTTTCACCGGTCCAGCAGTAGTCCTCTTGACTTGTCCCCTCCAGGATACAACAACCTATCACAAAGTATAACTCAACAAACTTTGGACAAGAGTTGAGTCCAAAGCTCCACAAAAAGAACACCTCCCTTCAACTAGTAAGAACTCTCTTTTTGACAAACTTTGTGCACTCTATAATTTCTTGTGTGTGTAAACCAAATGAAGACCACCACTATTTATAGTTGAGAAAGTCTTCCTAGCAATGAATAGGAAGATAATAGGGTAGTAAATAGTGAAGATAAATGGCCTAGGAGTTACATATGTTACAAGGTATAATGGAGGAATAAAGAGTGGGAATAAAGGGACACAAAGCCACCAATGGCTTGTGAGCTGCTGCTCCAAGGAATTTTGTAACATATGCACTAACTCCAATTGGAGTAATGCAGCAATATTGATTTTCAACGGCAAAAAATAACGGCCAATACATCCAACAATATGTAACATATATAAGAAGTGCGCCAACGGACAACTTTACAGCAAAGGCACCACTTTGACTCCAAAATTTTAAGCAAATTAATATACGAAATATGAATATTAAAATACTGACCAACAGATTATGACATATCGACAGAGCTTGCAGAACTTTCTAATGGACAGGAGATGTAATAGCCTCAAAAAGAGTGTTGGTCTCTTGGGAAAAGGTGTGCCACCCCAAGGCTGCTGGAGGCCTCAATGTAATGGATTTGCAGACTTGGAACAAAGCAGAAATATTATAACAACTATGGGCAATTGCAAACAAAAAAGACTGCCTGCGGGTCAAAATGAAATGGATACACTCTTACTATATGAAACATGAGGCTGTGGAGAGTTGTTCAATACCTAAGAATGCCACGTGGGTTATGGGGAAGATTATTGAATCCAGGAAGCTGATCCTGAATGCAACTACAATCCAAGGTGATCTGAGAAACAGATTACAGAAAATGGTGGTGCAAAACAAGTTCCGGATAAAAAGGATGTATGTTTTTATGCTCCCTCAGTTACCTAAAGTACCTTGGAAGATCCTAACAGGGCATCCTAGTATCCATCCACAACATAAATTCTTTCTATGGTTGGCTCTACTAAAGATGCTTGCTACAGCTGACAGATTACAGAAGTTCGGCATAGATGCTCCTCCTACATGTGTATTCTGTCAAACTTCTGATGAAACACGAGACCACTTATTCTTTGAATTTACTGTTACACAAAGTCGATGGTATAGGATGCTAAAAAGGACGGGCATACAGAGAACAATTGGTACTTGGCAGGATGAAGTAGAGTGGGTTGTTAAATGGGCAAAGAAGAAATCAGGAAAAGGGAGTATAATCAGCTGCTTATTTGCTTTGGTGGTAGCTGTTATATGGAGAGAGCGCAACTTGATCAGATTTCAGAACAACACTTATCAGATGGAAAGAATATGTAGAGAAATAGCTTTATCCATGCTGATGCAGATGACACAAAATTCTTGACATAGCAGACAACAACAAGAACCTGATCAGCAAGTTTGAAAAGGGAACTACGTAGAGTAGTGTAAATAGTTTACTATTTTGATAGTTAACTTCCAATTTCCTTCTGCTTATTTTATACATAGAGAAACAGTGGGTCAGCACTGTTTGGTTTTGTAATGAGCTACTTTGGTATTAATAAAATTGTTTTATTTACCAGAAAAAAATTGAAGTGCTACAGCTCTGCTTATATCTAAAAGCAGCAGAACCTGGTTCACGAGCTCTTTTTAGAGACATGAGAAAACATTAACTAAAGTGCAATTCTATAATCGTGTGAAATAAGAGTTCTCATGGAAATAGAATGAAGTACATCACCACTATAACATAAAATAAACATCAGAAACAGAAAAACAGAACATCAAACATACTTACTGTCTTTCTGTATATCAGAAATAGAATGAAGTACATCACCACTATAACGTAAAATAAACATCAGAAACAGAAAAACAGAACACCAAACATACTTACTGTCTTTTTGTATATCAGCTGTCTCTCTCCTTATAGTCATAGAATTGTTCTTTTTATTGTGCATACATACCTTAGCAACCTGTTCTTCTACTTTGGTTTTGCTCCTAAACTCAGTAATCAGCTCTTCGTCTCGCTTCTGCACTAACTCCGTTTACCTATAATATTTTGTTGATCCTGTATTTCTAAAATATTTAGAACAATAACTTTGAAGAACTAAGTACCCGAGGTTAATGGAATATATCCTCCCATGATAGAACGATCTTACTCACCGGTGTATTGATACTTGTACCCACGGTGTCAGCGAATCACTCAACTGAAAGTAAAGTACACTTAGAATACTAGATTTAGTAGTAGAAGAAGAAGTCGAGAAAATTGGTTTTTTTAAAAAAAATAAGAGAAAATCTCTCTATTTATAGACAACAAAGGGTAGTGTGAACAGGTGCTTATTATGCCTTATTGGAAAGGTCACAACCCTTTGGAAAGTCACAACCCTTCAGAAAGGTCACAACCTTTGGAAAGGTCACAACTCTTCGAAAAGGTCACTACCTTTCATAAAAGTCACAACTCTTCATAAAAGTCGCAACTTTTCATTAAAGTCCCAACTCTTCATTTTCGACTCACACCTTTTAAAACCCAACATAATAGGCTTTAAATAGTTTAAACTTTTTTAGCGTGGCATATATTTTACCAAATTAAAACCTATAAACTCCTAGCACAACCATGAAGAGAGCAGAAGGCAATTATCATAACAAAAGAATGTTTGAATTCGGGGAAAGAATTGGGTGGGAATTGCAGAATGTAGATGAAAAGCTAATTAACGACTTCTGCAGCAGAATCGGCGTAAAAAAGGAAGGTATGGTAGCACAACAATAATAAGAAGAAGAAAAATCAATCCACAGCTGATATATTGCCTGAGGTTGCTATTCACAAAATACTCTCTAATCTTAATTATGTTGAAGCATCACGGATGGCAATTCTCTCTAGATCATGGCTACAAGCTTGGTTGACTAATCCCAACTTGCTATTCGTAGCTCGTTCAAGGGCGGGGCCGGAATGGAGTACCAGAGGTAAAATTGACACCGATATAGTGGATAAAATTATGAAGAGATACAGGGATGAGAAAATTCCTATTGACAAGTTTGAACTTTCCATCGACATTGCAACACCTACTCATTATCTTTTCATTTTGATTGATAAGTGGCTTGACATTGCTCTTCAGAATGGTGTAACAGAGCTAGTCTATACAAATTTAGGATATCATTCATCCTTCAATATTTTTAATATATTGACAGCAAAACATTTACGAGAACTGGTGCTGAGCAGTAGTAATCTGGTGTATTTTTTTTCATTACCTACTAATTATGTGGGGAATTGTCATTCTTTGAGAAAGCTTTCTCTATCTAATGTAACTTTAGACGACAACATGCTACAGGGTCTAGTCAATAATTATCCCTTGATTGACAATTTAATCATTCTCTATTGTAAGGGGTGGAAAAAGTTTGAGGTGCGGAATCTTCAAAATATTAGGTCACTTTGCATTATGATAGAGAAGAAACAGAGTGTTGAAATCGAAGCACCAACTCTTGAACACTTGTCTTATTTTAGTTATTCTTTGGAGGAATTGTATATTGTTGACTATCCGAATCTGAAATCTTTAGAGTTGTCTGGTAGTTTTGCTTCATGAAGGCTTAAAATTGGCAGAAGTGAATCCTTGAGGGTCCTGAAGATTAATAATTTGCACATTTTGAATTGTCAGAAAATTCAAGTAGATGCTCCAAATTTGGTATCACTCGAGTATGAAGGAAACTATCTTCCGCGGCTTAAACTTGCAAAAGAATCAAGCGAATTCAACAAGTTAATTTTTAATTCCTACAATTACTCTTCGGGTGATATGTGGATCTGTCGGTTGATGGAATTTCTATCAAATTCGGAATTTCTATCAAATTCTACCTCTTGGTCTCAAGTTTCAATTCAAGTTTCACTTAATATTTACGGATGTGGTGAGATCAATATGGAGCATTTGAAACGACACTATAGATTTGCTGCCCCACAAGTGGACGTTTTAGATGTAAATATAGTGTCAAGTGACGATTTCCCAACATTTGTGGATGGTTTGTTGTGGTGTTTTTGTCCTAGGAGACTCAACATATCGTCATCATTCAAAATGATTATATATCTCATCAATCGATTACTGTATATGAAGAATTCGAGTCATGAAAACGAGCATCAACTTAGTCAATTAAAAGAAGTAAGAGCCTACAAATTTGATGGGAAGAATGAGAGTTGGCATCGTGTGAAGCCCAAGAGGATGAAGCTGAAAACAGGGGACCCTAACGAAATGGAGAAATTTTATTTTTTATTAAATTGGTGATACAATTTATTCTATTGCATTAATTAATAGTTGTGTTTTGGATTTCTGATATCTGTAACTTTCGCATCTTTTTGTGGTATGGATTTAAAATTTTATTTACCTGAATCCTCCTATATTCCTGTCTGCATTCATTTGTTCTTTTGAACTGAAATATTCAAAATAATAGACTCACATCATCATGAGTTACATAATTCTGGTGTAGCCGCGTTGACGGCAACTTCCAACTAAACATCAAACTGAATCTCCCTGCCTAACTTGACTGAACAAATCACCAGTATTCTAGTAAGGTCGATTAAAGGGAGAAGCACCAATTTTTTGCACCAAAACAGGATTTAAAGATACTAATTTACCACTTAAAAAATTTTACTTACTAGTATCTGGACACGTGCTCATAAAAGTAGTATAAACTGTATGAATCATATTAAACTATAGTGTGATGAGCAATTAAATGAAAAATGTAAAAGCTGAAAATTCCTTGAATAAGTTGTTGGTTGAGTACCTGTGGACAATGTGAAGTAGTTTTCGATTTATATAGCTAGCAAGGAGTGTATCTTGTGACATAACATTTTCTTAGATTAAAATGAACACAAAATAGCAGGAAATTCATACTTAAAAATTTTCATACACAATATAAATATAATATAAAAAGGAAAAATATATGAAACAATTCATAGCCAATGAAGAAGGAAGACGAAAATATATGTTCATGCTATATTCACTCTAGTATTCCATTTGATTGAAATCTCTTGCTACCAACACTATGGACTACGTTGATGCCCGTTGTTTTAGCCAAATTAGGAAGAAACTCATTCGTTTGAGGGTAAAAGAATAAAAAATAAAGAAAAATATCTTACCCCAATCATGTGCCTTTTTAGTATTTGTTTATTATTATTGTTTCTCCCACAAGATCTATTAATTTTATTAGAAAAATAATCCACAATGTGTGTATTCGTCACTGATCACTCATTATGTGAACACTAATTATTAAATTCTCTCTCCAATGAAAACACTAAAGAAATTAATCAAAGAAAAAAAATAAAAATCCTCACGAACTATATATATAGTAGTTTTCTGTGTGAAGCAAAGTACACAGTTAATTGCACATCTCTCTGTTCTCTTCTTTTCTTATTTAATAGAAAGTCAATACCTAAATTTCAATAATAAGAACTTCGGAGAAATATATCAATGGATTGAGGATGAATCATTTATGAAAATTTTTAAATGATCTCAAATTGTCACAGTAATTAGAGATCCCCAAGTATTTATAAGGAGTGAATGGTAGTGATTTCTGACCAAAGAAACATGAAGGTTGAAATCGTTGTGACTATTCATAGGAAATAAGTCTTTTTTAATAAATAAAATATGTAGGTTAATTAAAAGGGTATTAATACTATAAAATGATATAAATAATTTTGAAGTAAGTATGTGATGAAAATCGTAAGAGAAAAATATGAGTGTGAATTGATCAATGTTTTGCTACAATTTGTTCACCTACTCTTTCTTACGTGGTATCTCGAATTTCGAACTTAATCAACTGTTGCAAATAACACTTGAGATTTTTTAAGAAGAAGAAGAGTAGAAAACTTAATAAAATCGTACTTTGAAAGTGAGAGAAAACCCCTCTATTTATAGCTAACAAATAGTAGTATGAATAGGTGTTAATTGTGCCTTATCAGAAAAGTCACAACCCTTCGAAAAAGTCACTGCTCATTGAAAAAGTCACTGCTCATCGAAAAAGTCACAACTCTTTGAAAAAGTCCCAACTCATCGGAAAAGGCACAACCCTTTGAAAAAGTCACAACCCTTTGAAAAAATCACAACCCTTCGGAAAAGTCACAACTTATCGGAAACGTCACAACCCTTCAAAAAATTCACAACCCTTCATAAAAGTCACAACTCATCGGAAAAGTCACAACCCTTTAATGTGAAAAGGTTGTAACACTCCGAAAATTTCTAAGCTAAGGCCCGGACCATTCTTTGTTTGCATGTAGGAATCATATCGGGTGATTCTAAATTGCTCATATTTATAAAGGTCATTTCTTTTGTGTTAGAATGGATTTGAATATGACTTGAGGTCACAAGGACCCCCTAGCACAAAGTTGAGTTGAAAACTTCATTTTCGACTAAGTCTTGACATAAGATTCTACTTAGGTCAACTTCAAACAATCATATATCCCAGAACATAATGAATTAGGTGGCCCATGACCTATCAAATTAAAGCTCTTTGAGTCTTCTTTCCAACGCCACCAAGTTTTCCTTTTTTAGAGCTCGGAGGAAAACGTTATGGCCATTTTACCAGAGACTGTCATATCAGAATTCTGAGTCTGTGAACGACGGATCTGAACTATGGTCCGTTGTTTGAACGACGAACCATAGGTAGGTCTCGTAGGTGGTTCTGTCAAGTCGTTAAGAAGGTTCAAAAACTCAATTTTTGGGGACCCAAGACCTACGGTCCGTAGGTCGAACCACGAGCCGTAGGTGACTTCGTAGGTCATTTCGATAGTTTTAAAGAGGGGTGTTTTCGTCTTTTCCCACCCTTTTATAATTAAAACCCAGACGTTTTGGGACTAAAATTAGTCCCTTATCAGTACCCAACGTGCTTTTTCTCTCATTAACACTTAGAATCTTTTGAGAGCAAGAATTGGAGAGAAGGAGAAAAGCTAGGGTCCAAGAGTTTCATGCAAGACCCTCGAGTTCCGCTTAGATAATCATCGTCCCAAGTATGTAAGGCTTTCATGCCCTACATATATCAGAATTTCAGAAAAGAGAAATCTAGGGTTTTATTCCTTGTTTTTGAGAAAATTCGAGTTAAACCTATTGTTGAATTCTAATTCAATTCTTGAGTTATTGTATCCATATCATTGAGTATTATTGTGATATTGTTCATGTCTACATTTCGGCATGAACCGTACTTATTGAGTTGATTGTTCATGACTAATTTTCTGCATGAACCCTATAATTTGAGTATTCATTGAGTTATTATTGAGAATCTCTTGAACCGAACGACTATCTTAAATTGACTTTTCTGAGAAAATAAAGAGGAGTTTTGAGGAAAGTTTAAAGAGACATTTTGAGTAAAGTTTAAGGGAACTATTGATTTCCAAATTTATCATCTTTACAGTGAGAAAGAGAACTTTGATTTTTATAAAGAGTTAAAGGAGTTTCGAGAGATAATTGAGACATTGCCTCTTAAAGAGTACCTTTTGAGTAATTACCTCAAAACAGAGAAAGAGTTTTTCTACTTGAGCATGGGTATATATATAATTATTGGGAGTAGTATTGAGCACCGATATGGGGATGAGTTCAGACAACTAGAATTCCTCATAAACCATGTATGCCAACATGGGTAAAGGATTCATACTTTTTAGATGATTTCCTTATGCCTTCGGGTAGAGCTTAGTGGATCCACTTAGTTGAGGTTGTTCTATATCCCGACAAGGTATAGGACAGTTCTGGCAGCGTGGGCGATACGCTGTATCATCACTTAGCTCATAGTGATGGTTGTCGGTTAGAGAATCTCCCAAATAAGAGTAAAGAGTAAAAATATTTTTTTTATATATTTTTACATACCTCCTAGAGTTAATATCCGTTATTTACAAAACTTTAAATATGTCATCTCTTATTATTGCTTTGCATTAAGTTGAGTTGAGTTGAGGTGAGTATTCTCCTAGTCTTATCAATTCAATTATTGTTGTACTCGGCCATTTTACATACTCGTACATTCAATGTACTGATGTCATTCGACCTGCATCTTTTTATGATGCAGATACAGGTGTTCAGGGTCATCAACAGGCGCTCTGTTGATACCATTTGCACTCCAGCTAGCTTTGGTGAGTCTCCTTGCTTTCCGGAGGACTTCACACTATATTTCCTGTTTTGTTGAGTTGTTGAGGGTCCTGTCTCGACATCCATCTTAGTATTTAGAGGCTTCATAGATAGTTAGTGTTGAGAAGTCTCTCAATATATTTCCTTTTGATAAGATGTTTTGAGACTATTTTGCAAAGTATTTTTCATCGTTGAACTTAAGTGTTTTCAGACAGTTTGAGTTTAGAAATTGTTGGAGTTTAAATGTCTTAAATATTAATTCTAAGCTTGTTAATGCTTGAGTGAATCTTCCGCTAAGTAGTCAGCCAGGCCAAGGGGTTTTCTTGGGGACCAGAAATGGTTCTCGAGTGCCGGCCACATCCAGGGTATAGGCTCGGGGCGTGACAAAGGTATCTACTTTTAATATAATATAATACAATTTATTAAATAAATTGAGTATTTTTAATTGGGAGTATTATAGCAATTCAGCATTCAAATTTAGGAGTTCATGCTTTTAAGGTAGTGTGTGTGTGTGTATATATATATATATAATAGATAAATAGATACTAGTCTCTGGGCATGCGCTTTAAACGTGTACCCCATATCTACTATACAATCTATTCGTTATTTCATGACTTTATCATTGAAAACCTTTAAAATAAAATCAACTTGGACATTGTTTGTGATCTCAAATGGCCAATTGTGACAACTTAAACATCAGACTACTAATGTCACGATGATTAAAATCAATTCATAAATAAGAAAATATAGTGCTAAAACTTTGGAATGTAAAAAAAAAAGAGTAAACAAAAGTTGCTGGCTGATCATTGTACATTAAGATTAACTAAGAAAAAAATATACAGTAGAAAACTTGTTTGACAGAAATGTTCAATTATACTGTCCACATCCAATCAAAAACCAAGTAGTCAACAGAGAATGCTAGAAAATTTTGAGTTTTTGTTCAAGAATTTCGATTGATCTGGAAGGAGACCGAGACGTCCAATTAAAAAGCTTCCCACATGAAATAGCTATTACACAACTTCCATTATGTGTTATAGCTCGAACCTCGGAGAAAGAAGAGAACTATAGAAGTCTAATACTCCTATGTGTAATGAAATTGTTCTCCTTTGGTTTTCCGTCTGCGCTCAACTTTTCTTTTGCTTTTTTCCTCCTCCTTTTCATCTCAACTTGGAATTTGATGTAAGGTAAGTTCCTAATTTATAACAGTGAGTAATGACTTTTCCAATGTAATTTGGAATTATCAAGATGAATTTGGTCTGATGTTAATTAAGAAAGCCATTGAATGTGATATTTCAAATTCTTTACCTGTTGAGAATAATCACAACAAACAATCAAGACAGCTTTTAAGATAATTAAACCCACAAATTGATGGAATAAAAGTAATTACTTAATTATTTAATGGGGATAATTTTATTGTAAGGAGAGGATAAATTAATCATTCAATATTTAAAGGGTATTTTCGTAATCCAACTTTCTACTTAGGACCTTCCCACTTTTAGGGCATGTTTGGTCATGCGATTTGAAATCATGATATGAAATCATAATATGAAATCATGAAATGAAGTTGAAGTTTTGTTTGGATATGCAATTTAGACTTTTTATGTTGTATGTTTTCTCATTAAATATAAAAACCCCATAAGTTGTAAAATTATTAAAATTGTTCCAATTCTTCATACAATCTTACCAAATAAGCAAAAGTTTATTAAATCTCATTACACGGTACTATTACAAAGCTATTCTAAAAGAATACAACATTTATTGATCAAACTTTAATTCAATAAAAAATAAAATTGAACATAAGTTGTAGTGTATTAGTCTTTAATATAATCCTCCCCACATAGCACGGATAATCTTCTCACGTTGAATTTGCATTTCTTGTTTATATGACCGATTAGACGAACCAACATTGTTACTTTGAGCCATTTGTTGGTCAATTTGATTGGTAAATAAATTTGATTAAAAAAATAATGAATTTGGTGAATATAAATGGTAAAGTAGGAATTGATTTGAAGTAATAATAAATTATATGTTGGTGAAATAATCGTTATATGAGATATAAATAGTTTAAAAAGTAATGATATGGATGATATATTTTATTTACATATGAAATAAATGATTAGTAAAGATAAATGTTGAGTTGTTTTTACAAAATATAAACTCGTGGATCAGTTTTTGTATTTGAAAAATCTCAAATCATGATTTGAAATTCTCAAATCATGCTTTTTGGAGAATTTGGAATTTCATCTCATGATATGAAATCATGAGATGAAATTAGCGCGAAATCGCATGTCCAAACGTTGATTTCATCTCATGATTTCATATCACGATATAAAATCGCATGTCCAAACGCCTACTTAGTATAGTATGATGATATGATGATGACATGATTCGTAGTATTATAATAATATACATGTTGTATATGTAACTATATACTTATGTATAATATTTGGTATTTTGATATTTCTTTTATAAATATCAAATATTGTATCGAATATCAAAAAAATAAAAAATACATACCAAATAACATTATATCAAATTTGTAATATCAAAATTTTTGATAGCATGCTCTATATCGAATCTCCATCCTTAACCACAATGGTTAAAATATATATTTATACAAATACAATTTGAGATACTTATCTTTGTTCGTGCAACATTATAACAATAAAGAATGAACATTTAAATATAATTTGCATTTTTATAAGATGAATTTAGTCCAAATTGTATTTGTATTGTTAAGTGCAACTCCTTATAAATTCTTCATGTTTTGAGAGTAACATAGGAAAGTTATTTAATTCATTTGAGGGTGCATATTTAGATACCTCAACTTATACTTAAATATTTTAACTCATTTTTATTATGTCTTGTAGATATTTGATATTGATGTGACACGTATTTTGAAGGTGTCTACATATTTATTTTGTAAATTGGAGTGTTCAACTAATATATTGTAGATGAGTTGATGTGTCTAGATGAGCATACTTAAAGTGGTAGCATTTATTTGTCTAAGGCTAAGTTTGAGTGATGTTTATATATCAGGCCAAAAAAAAGACAAAAAATCCATGTGCGATAAGGTTTATCCTTGAACTTTGTCAGAAGGACCAAATATGTTTCTAAAAGTACACTCAAAATAAATTTTCACTTCCGCAAATAAAAAAAGGGTGTATTTGAGCCATTTCAATAACGATAGCGGTATAAATATTACTTTTTTATAATATAAAGCATATTTATTCTAAATCATATGCACCCAAAACAATAAAAATAAAAGTAAAAATAAAGATGAGGTGAATAGAGAGAAGACATGGGGCATTGTTCTCCTCTCACTCTTCTTCTTACTGGAATGATGATTTCAAGAAATTGAAGCTTACTCTGCTTCCACAACTCGTGCTTTAAAGAGCTATTTGCTTTATTCTTTTAACCCTAGTGAGAAAGTTCTGTTTTTTATTTTGGACAATCATGCCACAGGGTGCTTGATACCTCCCCTAGTACAAGTATCAGGTAAATCTGTCCATCAAGTCTCGGAGAGATGGAGTATTTTTCCTCTGATGTGATTTGACACTGTCATAGTGTCATTCCCGATGGCGGAGGCAGCATTTTTGTTAAGGGAAATTCAAATAAAAAATGCATGAAGTCAAAAAATTAGTAATTGCGGTAAGCAGAAGTTGAAGAACATGTGTTCTCTAAGAGAATTTGAAACCCCTATACCATTGAGCTGAGATTTTGGCTTGTATAAAAGGGGAGTCAACATTTATTATGTACACATAACAGAAAAATTTAGCTAAACCACTTCATTGACTACTAGGTCACCCCTTTTGGGTGCAATCGTAATTTTAAAAATGAAAAAAAGTTCAAATATGCCATCAAACTTTAATAAAAGGCTCATTTATGCCATATGTTCACACATTCCGATCAGGGATAGAGATTGGCCAGTTTTTTTTTATCATAATAGGTACTGCGAAAAATATCGAGAGCTAATGCAGACAAGGTCCTTTTTTTAATCTTATACTCTGAAAAATAGAGTTCTTGAGTTGTGTGCATAACACCACCTAATAAAAGGATATCCTATTTCATATACTCCAACAATTCATTCCTGAGTTGGATCAGAGTTGACTCTGATAACGTTTGGCTCATCTATGTCAATTTCTGTTTGAGAAAATGCTCATCCATGCCATAATTTATTCACTAAAATGACATAGATGAGTCAAACTTTTAACGGATGGCATAGATGAGCATTTTCTCAAAATTTGATGAAATTGTTGAGCCTTTTCCCTTTAAAACAAGTTTAGTTAATTATCTGTTTTTTTTTCCTTTCATTTGGGGTCATGTGAAGTTGTGAACTTCACAGACACAAAATCCTAGTGTGAACAGTTAAGGAGCAATATGCTCTCTTTTATGTTAGGATTCTGTATTATGTGGTGTAATAGTCATGTCCTTTGAAACAAACTCGAATTCTCAACACAAACAATCAAACATTAATATAATTATTAATATCCAAATTATAATAACAACACATAAACTGTTGAATTACAAGGACAAGTAACTAAAGATAGAAATAAGAATGGAAATTAAAAGTTTAGACTCTAGAAAGAAGATGAGAGGAACAGACAGTTTCTTCACAATACGCATAATTTTCCCAAAAATCGCAAATGACAAACATATAAACTCTACTCAACCTAGATCCCAAGCAAATCTAGTATTGGGCTGTCTAATTCTTGGGCCTCTTTGTGGTTTAGCCCCAGGCCCAACAGCTTGGCCAGCCTCTGGCCATCCGTGTTCACAACATCCTTTGTGCTAAGAAATCTTGAAAGTGTTGTATTAATGGCTTATCATGATCTTCACAGGTTGAGAATTTCACAGATCGGTCTCAAGGGAAGTTAGGAAAGGAGAAGTGAAACGTATAAACAAATGTATACTCACGAATACACACTACAAAAAACTCCCAAGTAATGGGGAGTTAAAAGTGCGAATTGCGACCCCACAATTTATTGTTCCGGCGGTTCCCAAAACTCCCGCAGATATGTCTGTCACAATTCATTTTCGGGGGGGAGGCGGGGGGTGATTATTTGATTCACCTTATAACCCTTTTCTTTCAAAAATTTCTCTATCATTGTGTATTGTGTGGGGGTTGTAACCTCCACAATTGTTTGACTAAAATTTGACATTTTATTTTTTGTATAGTTAGATTACAACGAATATAAATTTTAATATAAATAGTTTCTGGGAACGTGCGTTGCACGTTTGTTCCCTTATCAAGTTTAGCATATAGTGATAAAGTTCTAATTCAGACTACTTATATGATATGAACATGTATGACTCACAACATTATTATTTTTCTAAATCGTTCGGTTGAGTATTATCTAAATAATTAACATTTGCATTAATTAGTAATAACAAAGAAAATTTACAATGTCATAACAAGAACCAAAAAGATAAATCAATTCAAAAGTACGTGATCTAACAAACAAACTAAACAATGAGAAAACATAATTCCTTTAGCGTAACAAAATAAAATATATATGATCTCATAGAATGTACAAAATATAAAAAAGCTTCACAATATTAAGATTAAAATAAGAAACTGGAGTGAATTTTTAAAAAAAATTCTCACTAGCTATCAAGAAAAGGGATCAGTACCTTTATTGCAAATTAGTTGCAGTCATGTAGTGACTTGTAGTGTATTGCTTTATTTATAGAATTTCACAAAAAGAAATTGAAAAGTTCAAGTAACGGTTGGAAGCTAGACTGTCTTGACCCAGAAGCCGAGGTCATGATGGCACACACTCTGAATACCCCAAATAGGTGTGTAAGCCGAAAATAACACATAAACAAGACTCCCAAAGGGAAGTCAGGCCACAAACAAAAGAAAAGAACAACAAAGATTATCCCAAAACCTAGTAGCATAAGTATAAAGAGCATCTAATACAACTTTAGAGTACGAAATACATCACAAGTCTCCGAAAAGAAACAAAGACTGAAGATAAAGGATGGAACTAATGGTGATCTAGAAGCAGGATCTCACCACCACTTCGAAGTAACCTCGAAAGCTAGAGAAGATTAGTTGTCGCAGGGAATACCCTGACTAGAATCTGCATCAAAACTGATATAGAAGTAGGGGTGAACACAATCTACAAGTACTCAGTAGGCTTGGCCGACTGAGCAAAAGGAATTAATCAACTTATGAAATAAACTAAGGAACGCTTCCACCTACATACAGAAAGACCCATTCCGGCATCGGTGCTGCCAGTTTATAATGAACGACACGAGTAAAGTAAACACACAAGGTCGAAACAGTTCTCATATCGCAGACAAGTCAAGCAATTCAAATTATCAATGCTATGCAATGAGATGATGCAATGATGTGGTGGTACGGTGGAATCAAGGTTGTCGCACAACCTGTCGTATACACCTTGTCGAGCTAAAGCTTCCAGACAAGGACCCATGAGTGACTCGCAGTCCATATACCAAATCACAATCTCAATATCTCATCAACTTGCCACCTCAGCGTGGTTAAGGATATAAAAAGGTGTCTCATTTTCTTTCTCAAAAAGAATCTCGACATTTTCGCAATTTCCCAACAACTTGATATGATGAATGAGGATGAATGCATTACAACACATACATAACACGGAGGCGATAATCAACTCAACATGTATCAAAGTTTAAATTTCTCAAAGCTCAGTCGAATCATGATATACACCCTCATATGGAAAATAGTGAGAAAGAGTTCATTTGAAATAGGTGAGCTCCGTTTAAAAAGAATTTCATTTACTCATAACATGATAAAGTCTCTAACTCAACCCCTCACTCGGGCATTACAAGTCAAAAAGCATTACAAGCCTCTCTAACAAACAACTCATGAATTGCATGCTCCCAAAGTAAATAGAATAGCAACTAAGGCCTCAACACAGGCTAAACAGCACATATAAGCCCTCACATGGGCAACACAATACAATAAAACCCCCGCACGGGCAACACAGTACAACTCACAACCCAACAAGCATGCTATCATCCCATTCCATAGTCTAAGACATAAGAATGATCAATTTCCCAATCTCAGTCTAGATGAAGGATAGCCAAACCTACCTCAAAAGCCGAAACTTCACCCGAACACTCTACCAAAGCAAATTCTCAACTACACGATCACCAAAACAATTCACAACTATCAAGAATGGATAAAGTTCTTCAAAATGAGCCCAATGACACCCATAATGATAGGGTTTGAAATAGGGGTAAAATAGTCCGAAAATCACTTCGAAAATCGAAAGGGTGAAATCAGATTTTAAGTTGAAATAATTATTCTACAAGTCAAGAGGAATCCATGGTTGAAAAACCCATTAAAAATGATTAAGGAACGAGCTTGAAATCATGAAATCACCATTTTTCTCATTTTGGGGAAAAAGCACTAAAACCCACACTTAAATCATTGATTTAAAGATGTTTTGGAAGGTGGAATTAATAGGAATTAACAAAGATTGAGTAAAAGAAGCTTACTCAAATCTAGAAATCACCAAGAATCAATCAAAAATTGCCTCCCAAAGCTCCAAGGGTTTGAAAATGGTGGAAATGGAATTTTTGGGAGAAATCCCGAAGTTGGGTTCTATTCAGGTCGAAAATGGTCATCGCGATCGCGAGCAATTAACTCTCGTGATCGCGACGCACACAAAGACTGCTCAATGTGATTGTGAAAGCAAGGAAGGATGACTCATCGCGAACGCGAACCAAGACCTCACGATCGCGATGGTTTAGGCCGCCTACACCAGAAACCAGAAAACCATCAACTCAAACTTAAATAAAAAGCCCCCGAATGGACCCTCAGGTATCGTTCGGGGTTCGATAAAAATAAATTGGATAAGCAACCCCTCTAAATTCGACATTACGGACTCAATGGAATCGTTGAATTTTTTAGAAAAGGTAAAATGACGAAAATACCCTCCCGGACCACTCTTAAGGCTTAAAACTCAATTTTTAGACTAAATACTCAATTGCCAACTCAAAGCCTCAGGGCTCTAATTCACCACTCAACTAGGACAAACTCGATGTTCCGGACGCAATGGAACTGATGGAATTCCCATCCGACGCTCAGAACTCAAAATGTTGATCAAAGTCAACTACATCACTAAAATACTACTCAAAGGGTCAAAATCACTCCCGATCGCACTGGGGATCACACCAACCATTCTCGAAACACAAACTAAGCATGAAAATGCCAAGAGAAAGGGCAAAATGGTAAATTCATAAATAAAAGAAAATTCACAAGGAATGGGACATTAAGTAAACTGTTGTAACTTCTTTCATAATAACATTTCTTTTATCAATTATTTAACATTTAATAGAATTTCATTAAATTACACATCAATTTTTTATCTTTAAATCACCTATAATTAATAATTAATTAACTAAATATAATTTAGTTTTTAGAGTTCATAAAGACAATTTATTTCCTTTTTTAATGGTATTATTGAAGTAACTCAATTTTATAGGGTTATTTTGATATTTATACTTTCAACTTTTTTTATTCCCACTTTTAGTAATATATGATGAGGATGATATGATGATGATGATGATGATGACCTCCATGAATAATAGTATTCCTTCTCTTCCACAAAAACCATAAAATAATGATAGGGATAGCTTGGCAAACTACCTTTACTCTATAGTTTCCATCTACTTCCCACCACAACCTAATGGATTGCTTCAAGTTGATCATAGGGTCCACAATTCCAGTAGCACTAGTAAAGTGGCTCCAAATTCGGGTAGCAAATTCTCAGGTTAGAAAAAGATGCTCAATAGTCTCTTCTTCCGAAATTATACAACACCAACAATCCCAAGAATAATCAGAGTTCTATCTATGCATTAAAGAAGCCATGGGGATATTTCCAAACCAAACTTATTTTTTTTGTACCTCAATAGCTCCCAAACTGATTTAACAGTGAACTTACCATTCTTAGTTTCAGTCCACCAAGCTTTGTCTCCTTGATTACTGAGATAAACAGGGTGTAAGTTAGACTAGACATGTTCTAGAACATACTCAGGAACAAGCTCTCCCATTGCTAGATAGTTCCACCCTTCCTCCTTTAGAAATTCACCAATATCTTTTACGGGATGACAAGTTTGCACCTCAGATGCATGTAAATGCAAAGGTCCTAGATTAGACCAGTTATCATACCATATAATGGAATTGCCTCCTCTAGATTCCCACCAAATATGTTGTTCTAGTACCCCTTATTCTCCAGCATATGTTTTCATATTTGGGAACCTCTTTTCCATTGAACAAGGGCAGGTATTTGCTTCTTACAATACTTTGTCCGCATAAAATTGGACCATAATGTACCTTGAGTTCTTAAATTCCACCACAATTTTGCATACATTGCTTTAGATACGTCAAACATTAACCTAAACCCCAAACCCCCTTCATGTTTAGGAAGACACATATTCACCCATTTTGACCAGTGTTTATTCCTTCCATCTTCCTTATTACTCCAATAGAATTTAGCAAAATTTCTATGAATTTCATTTATAGCACACTTTGGGGAGTAATAGCAGAAAGAACATAGATAGGGATGCTCTGTACGAAAGACTTCCTTACCCCATATGACAACAATCTACCCTTCCACCTCTGCAATCTACCTTTAATTTTATCCAATAACTCAGTATAGTGATCCTTTCTCTTTCTAGTATGTGTAATAGGGCACCCTAGAATTTCATTGGGAACTTCCCTCTTACCATCCCAGTGATATGTTCCATCTTATTAGCAGTGGTTGTTGTTATATTATGATGCAAATAATAAGAGCTTTTGTCCTTATTGATCTTTCTGCCTGATTACTTCTCATAATCCTGCAAAATAGACATAATTTTCTCATTGGTGTATTAATTAAATGAAGCAAAAATAATGGTGTCATCAGCAAATGCTAGATGATTGAGGTTTGCACTTCATTTAGGCATTTCGTAGCCAATAAATTAGTGGTCTTCAACAGTGCATTGAGTGCTCTAGAAAGAACCTCAACTGAAATGATGAATAATGCTGGAGAAAAAGGATCCCCCTGTTTAACTCCTCTGGTAGAATGGAAAAAACCAAAAGACTAACCATTAAGAAGCACAGAATAATAATTGTTAGCTAGCAACCTCCAAATCAAATCAACTACTCTATTAGAAAAGCCCACTTTCCTTAGTACTTTCATAAGAAAGAACAAAGAAACTCTATCATAAGCCTTAGACATATTCAGCTTTATTATCACATTCTCAGGCTTTCCCCTCTTGGTAATATCTAAGCTTTTCACCTTCCTCTTTCTTTGTTTTTGTTTTTGTTTTAGCTTTCTTTGTTTTTGTTTAGTTTTTTTCTTTATGTCTGGTCCAGGTTTCTTTTTGGATCCATTTGTACATAGTTGATGTTTTTTAATAAATAAAGGGACAAGGGTTAAAAAGCCCTTAACCTATTCTAAATGGCTCAAAAATGTCTTCCTTCCACCTATTAGATCAAAAAAGCCCTCAACATTTTTTTTAGATCTAAAAATGTCCTTTCCTAACAGAAAAATGACATGGAAAAGAAAAATAGCTTTATCTTATTGGTCCACATAGATTTATCAAACCCAACCCATCCCTGGTACAATACCCAAAACCACAAAGAAATAAGTTTGCTGGATTTACAATAAAAGATGAAAAAATAACGATATAGAAGATGACTCTGGGTTTTGACATTAGGATAAGAAAGACGAGTGCCAATTAATTAACTTAAAATTGGATGTTGGAATTAAGACCCCCTAATTAATTACTGGAACAAGTATAGACAACTTGTTTCTTTAGTGTTCGCTGTTTTAAAGCTAACCAAGAATTGATTGTAAATCAGTAAATAAACCACACCTTTTAATTACTTCAAAACTTCAAACTACAATGACTCCACAACACAATGATCAAAAGAATTATAAACTCTAATTCCTAGACCACGAACACAAACACTTTAGTTTTATGCTCACTCTTATCTTCAAGTCACCACGTAACTTGGAGATCAACTTCAACTAGACTCAAACTACAAAATCAAAGCTAATAAACTAAACAACTCAATATCTAGACAAAATAAACTCTTTTGTTTAAGAATAACTCGCAGCACCACAAAAAAGTGTTAGAACTCTCTCAACAACTTGATAGTGTTCTATTTCGATCTTCTCTCTTTGAAGTGCGCAAGCTTTGTTAGAGAAAACTCTTCTCTATATATAGACTTGGCAAACCTTCATCGACCCTTCCTTCTCTAACTCGAACTAGTCTTCCTTCTTCTATCCGGACTTGTCTTATTTTATATCTTCTCCTACTCTTTGTAGAAATCCTTCTTTGACTCTAACTTCTTCTGACTTTAACGTGTGTGTTTCCTACTTCTGTTAAGACTTGTATTTCTGTGCATCTCACGTTCTTTGCATGTGATCAAATTAAAATCCACTTTATTCTTGACTTGCAATATACTGACTGACTTGTTCCTTACACGTGACACATCTATTGTCATTCTTCAAAAGCATTTCTGACTCAACAAATTCCCCTTTTTGATGATGACAAACACCCAAGGTGCACATATAATTTGGTTTGGTATTGCAATGTAAGATAAAGTATGCAAAATATCTCTTCCCCCTTTTGACATCATAAAAAGCATAGTCAATTATAACCTACACAAAATAGCTCAAGCAACAGCACATAAAAACCATAATAACATAAAAACACCTGTCTTAGATATGCAGAACTACAGAATCCAAAACAACAGAATCCAGCATCCACAAAACAATTAGAAAGGCACACCATAGCCTGATAGAGAGAACCAAACAAAAGTCTTAAACACAAGAAAAATAGGAACGCAGTCTAAGAAGGAGGTGGGCAGGGCAGGGAAGGAGAATCCTTTTGCAGTATTTCACAAATAGTCTTCAGACGGGCAGAATTTTCCATTCTTTCAGATGCTAAGGCCTCCCGAGACACATCCAACTCCTTTTTAAGCCTGGAGTTCTCTTCCACGAGCCCATCATGCTCTAGACCATAACTGATATGGAGCTGATCCATTGCTGCAGAATGAGAGGCTTTCAAAGCTTCAATTTTCTTATTCTTTTCAGTCAGAGATGCTCGCAGACAGTGCAGGGGAGCATTAGCCCCCTTTTTAGTTTTAGGGATGGTTGCATGATCTACTACTCCTAACACATCTTTGGTAGTCTGAACCTGCCAGTTTTGAACATCTACCTTGAAGTAATCAAAAACATCACCCAGCCAAAACCCATATCCAAGTCCATGATCCTTCTTATCTTGCATACAGATTCTATGCATATGACAAAGCACCAATTTTGGAAGATTAATTTGTGTCTTGGACAATAGCAATTCCATAAAGGGTGAGATCTAAAAAATTAGCCTCAGTGCGTTTTTGCTTCCTGGCATCAAACAACAATTTTATGCAGAGGAAGCATTGCACCCTTGTCAACTTGTGTATACTCTTCTATCGTAGGATCATTTGCAAACTTGCGAGAGATCTCTAGAGCAGATGGCAATTCCTCCAAGGGGGGCCAATCCCTCTTAACATAATGACACCAATCTTTATTTGGTGCTCCCAAGATTGTGGAGAGGACATCAGCCGTTAAAGTAAAAGATTTCCCACAAACTACACTCGAAATTGAAGAAGTTGAACTAGAGGCATTTATATAGAACTGCCTAGTTTCTTCTCTACCCATATTTCGTCTACGAGTCCCTTGAAAGAACAATTCAGTCCAACCTTGTACTTGCAAAAGAGAAAGCAACACTCCCATTTCACCACCCCCAACACCAGTGATAACTCTACCCCTAATTACAGTTCTTTTTCCAAAGGCTAACACCCTAGCCGAGTGATCATCAACACTATCATTAATATCACCCGAAAACCCCTTAGTTTCAGCATTGTGGTCAGACCTTTTTTTCGATGTGGTCTTTCTGACCCGTTTCTTTGAGGGACTACCCCCAGAACCCGTTTCTTTACTTTTTCTTTTTGTTTTAGATTCTACATGATCATCAGGTATATCAATAGGATCTGGAGGAGGAATAAACTTACCCCTGGCTAATCTTGATTTTCTAGCTGACATAGCAAGCAGCCCTTCCTCTAAAGTTCTTTGTACAAACCTGGTCACACGAACTGGAACCGCTACAGATAACTCAGATAGTGATTCTTTATTAGGTTCATCCCAAGGTATGAAGACTGGTTTCCCAGATGCTATCCAGAGACGTGAACGAAGTTTTTTAGGAATTAGGCGTGCCAGAGGGACGTTTTCTTCATGGTCTTTTTTGGGTGACACTTGTTCCCCCTCACTATGAACTCTCTGATTTCCCTCCTCAAGTATTTCCCCCTGAGTTGTAGCCTGCTCTGAGAGTGGCCATGCAAAGTGCACTAACCCTAGATTGTCAATATAGACAACTTTGAGAAGTAGGGCTAACTCTTTTTGTTCCTTAAAGACTACTAATGCCCGATTTTGATTTGAGAGAGAGGTATCCATTTAGACAAAGGATGAAAAGAGTTTGAAAAGTGTGAAGAGAAAGGAATTCTGGATGGGGGGGAGAGAAGTGGACGATTTTAGAGATGGATTAGAGGAGTTGAAGAGTTTTGGCCTGAGTACATTTAAGTATGATGGGATTTGATGGGACTGGTTCCGCTTTTAAGATCATTTTGGCGGTTTGAGTGTATGTAAGACAGAATAGAATGTAGGTAAGGAACATGTTTAGTGCTATAGACTTCAAATTTTTACTTCTTAATCAAGTATAGTGCACTAACCTTTGAATTTATGTGAATGCTGGTCTCTTATGTACTTGAGCCATGAGTCCCTTTTTACCTGAGAAAAGTGTAATTTCTGTTAGTTACGATTTTTTGTGAAACTTAAAACTTGAAATGTTAGAGAGATAGAGATTGTGGTGTTGCTGAGGTACTTAGGAGATTTTAATCATTCCTAACTCCAACATGTTCCTTTCAAAGTATTCCCGTGGAAGAGCCTTAGTAAAAATATCAGCAATCTGTTTTTCAGTAGTGCAAAAATTCATAGATATTAACCCCTTTTCCACATTGTCCCTCAGAAAATGATGTCGAATATCAATATGTTTTGTTCTTTTGTGTTGCACAGGGTTTTTAGCTATGTTAATTGCACTTGTGTTATCACAAAAAATAGGAACACAATCAATGTTTAGGCCAAAATCTTTGAGTTGTTGTTTTATCCAGAGAAGTTGAGCACAACATGAGGCAGCTGCTACATACTCAGCTTCAGCAGTAGATAGAGCTACTGAATTTTGTTTCTTGGTTGCCCATGAGATCAGACATGATCCTAGACAGTGTGCCATACCTGTAGTACTCTTACGATCTACTAGGTAGCCTGCATAGTCGGCATCGGCATATCCGACTAACTCAAAGTTTCTTCTTTTTGGATACTAGAGACCTAGGTCAAATGTCCCTTTTAGGTACCTTAGAATTCTTTTGACTGCCTTTAGATGTCCCTCTTTAGGATTTGCTTGAAACCTGGCACATAATCCAACACTGAAGACAATATCGGTCTGATGGCTGTAAGATACAAGAGTGATCCAATCATCCCTCTATAGAGTTTCTGCTCTACCTTTGAACTTGTTCCTTCTATGTCCAATTTTGTGGCAGTAGCAATGGGTGTATTTATTTCTTTTGCTTCCTCCATTTTGAATCGTTTTAGTAGTTCTTTTACATATTTTTGCTGATGAATCATTGTACCTGAAGGCGTCTGCTTGATTTGTAGGCCTTGAAAGTAGTTTAGTTCACCAATCATACTCATTTCGAACTCATTGCTCATTAAGGTTGAAAATTCTTTTGTGAGACATGGATTTGTTGCTCCGAATATGATGTCATCAACATAAACCTATACTATCAGCACGTCTTTACCTTTGTTCTTGAGAAATAATGTGTTGTCGATTTTACCTCTTATGTAGTCATTTCTTAGAAGAAAATTTGACAACCTTTCATACCATGCTCTTGGGGCTTGTTTTAGTCCATAGAGAGCTTTATCCAGTTTATAGACATGGTCAGGATACTCATCACTTTCAAAATTGGGTGGTTGTTTCACAAACACTTTTTCCTTTAGCAGACCATTTAAAAAGGCACTATTTACATCCATTTGATAGAGCTTGAATTCCATGTATGCAGCAAATGCTATGAGGAGTCTGATTGCCTCCAATCTGGCCACTGGTGCGAAGGTTTCATCATAGTCTATGCCTTCTTCTTGGTTGTATCCTTGAACTACCAGCCTAGCTTTATTTCTTGTTATGGTTCCATGTTCATCTAACTTGTTCCTAAAGATCCATTTTGTTCCAATAATGGTTCTGTTTATAGGTCTAGGAATTAGATGCCAAACTTTGCTTCTTTCAAATTAGTTTAACTCTTCTTCCATGGCGATGATCCAGTCAGCATTTTGTAAGGCCTCACATATCTTTTTTGGCTCTATCATCGATAGAAATGCACTGAATGCACAGTGATTTTTAAGCCCAGATCTGGTGGTAATTCCTGAATTGAGGTCAGTAAGTGTGTTGCCTATAGGATGTGATCCTTGATACTTGTATCCTTTCAATCCTGACTCCTGAGATTTATCATTCTGACTTGTTGCTTCTGTTCCTTGGTCCTCTTCCAATTCTTCTTCTAAAGCCTCCCCTCCAGTGTGTGCTGAGTTGGTACCTTCTGTGTGAGCTAGATCTGTTCCTTGCATCTGTTCTTGTGTACTTTCATCGTGTATTCTTAGTAATTCATCATCATCCTGCAAACTTGGGTTAGACATAATATTGTTTTCATCAAAAATTACGTGCACACTTTCTTCTACACACAGTGTCCTTTTATTGAACACCCTGTAAGCTTTTCTTTGAGAGGAGTACCCTAGAAAGATTCCTTCATCACTTCTGGCATCAAATTTTCCTAACAAATTTTTTCCATTATTGTGAACAAAACATTTACATCCAAAGGCTCTTAGATGTGATATGTTAGGTTTTCTGCCTTTTAGTAATTCATAAGGAGTCTTATTTAGCATAGATCTAGACAAGCACCTATTAATAATATAGCAAGCAGTATTTACAGCTTCGACCCAGAATTGACTTGGTATATTACTGGTAATCATCATGGTTCGAGCCATTTCTTGAAGAGTTCTATTTTTCCTTTATACTACACCATTTTGTTGTGGTGTTCTTGGTGCTGAGAAGTTATGTTCAACACCATGAGATGAACAAAAATCAATAAACCTAGAGTTTTCAAATTCAGTTCCATGGTCTGATCTAATAGCCACTAATTGTTTATCCAGCTTCTTTTCAAGTTTTCTTACTAGAGTACAAAATAATTCAAAAGCATCATCTTTGGAAGCAAGAAAAATTGTCCATGTATACCTGGTATAATCATCAACTAGTTCAAACACATACCTTTTCCCTCCTCTGCTTTTGACTCTATGGGACCACATAGATCCATGTGTATCAGCTCTTGGGACCTGATTGAGCTAATGGTTTGTTCAGATTTAAAGGATGCTTTCACCTATTTACCTTGGGTATATGCTTCACATATTCCATCATCTTTGAACTTAGTTTTAGGAAGACCTATTACTAAGTCATTGGTGATGAGTTTGTTTAGTTGTACATGGCTTGCATGACCTAGTCTTTTATGCCACAACAGGGAATCCTTTTCCATTACACTTAGACATAAGAGATTTTCTGTGGGAAGTTTGGTGGTGTCTACAGTGTAGACATGCTTATGTCTTTGTCCGATTAGAATAGTTTCCCCAGTGGTCAAGTTAATTACCTCAACTCCTGCAGAGTGAAAGATTACCTTGTTTCCCTTATCACAGAGTTGGGATATGCTGAGGAGATTGTGTTTCAAGCCTTCAACATGATAAACATTATCAATTGAGTACCTTTCTGATTCCCCTATTTTTCCAATCCCTTTGATCTGTCCCTTTTGTCCTCCACCAAAAGCTTCCATTCCTCCTAACCTTTCTTGAAGTGAGAGAAACTTTGATTTGTCTCCAGTCATATGCCTTGAGCAAGCACTACCCATATACCAATGTTGATTGCTTCTTCTCACTTGTACCTGCAAAATTCAGAGGTTAGTTTTAGGAACCTAGACTAACTTGGGTCCTTTCTTTGGATCAAATGGATGAATAAGATCTCTATTGGTAATCTACCTTTTCTTAGACTATACATGTTCCTTTGGTACCTGCTTTGTGTGTTATTTATTCCAGTTTTTTAACAGGTATTTCTAGAGTGGCCTGTGTTTCCACATAACGTGCAGAGGATAGGTTCCCACTTTTCAGATTGATTTTTAAACCCTAATCCAGCTCTTTTATTCTAGAAGTTATTTCCTAAGTGTGTTACTATCAAGGATGATTTTCTCCATTTGTTAGCTAGCTCAAGTTCATGTTTGATACAGGATAATTCTCCAAGCAAGCTTCTAGGCTTTTCCTTTTCTGAGAGTAGTTCATCTTTAAGTTTTTCACTATCAGAAGTGGGTTTTGATTGGTTACTTACTTTATCTTTGCTAATGACACTTAATTTAAGAACTTCTGTTTTCAAGGCCAGATTACAGGAGTAAAGTTGTTGAGCCTTTTCGAGCAAAAGTTTGTTTTTCTCTTTTAGATCATCGTTGAGTCTTTCAAGGTCAATGTATTCAAACTTAAGACTGGAAATAGAAGCTAATAACTCCTCTTTGTTTTTGCTTAATTCTTGTACAGCATTTAGTAGAGCGAGTGTTAAGGAAGATAATTTTTTCTTAGAAAAGTGAGCAAACTTATTTTTGAGATCAGATATATTTACCTCTTTTTCTTCGAATTCTGAGTCCGGCTCTTGATCTGCTTCTTCTATAGCCATGAGAGCAAGATCGTCAGAATCATCTTCTGAATTATCTGTACATATTCCCCATGCAACATACATTGCTTGCTCACCCTCCTTTTCTTTCCCTTTTCTTTTGTTTGCCAATTCTTTCTTTTCTTTTTCGGCCCTTTCTTTTCTCCATTCTACTTCCCACATGGGACAGTATTTAATTTGATGATCAGTTTTACCACACTTGTAGCAGCCTCCGTTCTATCCCTTTTCAGAGCTTTTCTCCTTGCCTGGTGAAGTCCTTTTTCCTTGATTCAATCCCTTTTTGAAATTTTTTTTGAAATTTCTGCTAATTAGAGCAATGTCTTCATCATCAAGGTCGGAGTCATCACTTTCAGTTGCTTTGATTGCAAGACTTTTCTCTTTAATTGTTTCACTTCTTTTATTGTTTTCTACATTCATCACATATGTCTTTAGATTTCCTACCAACTCATCCAAAGTCATATTTGTTAGGTCTTTAGCTTCTCTTATTGTAGTAACTTTTATTTCCCATGATCTGGGCAGAGTCCTGAGTACCTTGTCTACTTGTTCCTCTGTAGTGTATACCTTTCCTAGGTACATTAGTTCATTAACTACTGTAGTGAATCTTGTAATCATATCCTGTAAAGATTCACCATTTTTCATCTTGAAAGCTTCATACTCTAAGTAGAGTCTGGCTATTCTGAATTGACGAACTTGAGTAGTACCTTCATGCGCATTTAACAGGGTGTCCCATATCTGTTTTGTAGAGGTGCATCCAAATATTCAATTGAACTCGTCAGGTCTGAGTCCACATACCAAAATACATTTGGCTCTAGCATTTTTTCCTAGCATCTTGTAATCAGCTTCTCCGTATTGGTCTTTAGGTTTTGGAATGTATTTTCCATGGCTGTCTTTAATAGTAGGTGTGCGAGGATCATCAGTGACCCTGACCCATAGTTCGTAATCTTTAGCTTGAATAAAGTCTTCCACCATGAGTAGTATTGTCCATTGAAGAGTGGTGGTCAGTTGATATGTTGTCCTTGACCATATCCAATAGAAGGTGCAAAATTCATGGCGATCTTATCTTGAGTAGTGAAACTCTAGTTTTAAGATAACCTGCTCTGATACCACTTGTTGGAATTAAGACCCCCTAATTAATTACTGGAACAAGTATAGACAACTTGTTTCTTTAGGGTTCGCTGTTTTGAAGCTAACCAAGAATTGATTGTAAATCAGTAAATAAACCACACCTTTTAATTACTTCAAAACTTCAAACTACAACGACTCCACAACACAATGATCAAAAGAATTATGAACTCTAATTCCTAGACCACGAACACAAACCCTTTGGTTTTATGTTCACTCTTATCTTCAAGTCACCACGTAACTTGGAGATCAACTTCAACTAGACTCAAACTACAAAATCAAAGCTAGTAAACTAAACAACTCAATATCTAGACAAAATAAACTCTTTTGTTTAAGAATAACTCGCAGCACCACAGGAAAGTGTTAGAACTCTCTCAACAACTTGATAGTGTTCTCTTTCGATCTTCTCTCAAGCTTTGTTAGAGAAAACTCTTCTCTATATATAGACTTGACAAACCTACATCGACCCTTCCTTCTTCAACTCGAACTAGTCTTCCTTCTTCTGTCCAGACTTGTCTTTTTTTATATCTTCTCCTACTCTTTGTAGAAATCCTTCTTTGACTCTAACTTCTTCTGACTTTAACGTGTTTGTTTCCTACTTCTGTTAAGACTTGTATTTCTGTGCATCTCGCGTTCTTTGCATGTGATCAAATTAAAATCCACTTTATTCTTGACTTGCAATATACTGACTGACTTGTTCCTTACATGTGACACATCTATTGTCATTCTTCCAAAGCATTTATGACTCAACATTGGAGTAGAGGGTCGGTGGGTATTGGAATTTGCTGGCATTCTCTTAGGGTGGGGGGAGGGGAAGGAAGGTGAGAAGATGGAGATGGAGATGGAGAGAATGGGAAAGCCTATGCATTGGGGTTGATGGTCATTGGTGATTGAAGATTTTCAATGATAAATTGAAGAAGAATTTTTGCGGCAGATTTTCAATGATAAATGGAAGAAGATTTGGCTGCATAATCCACAAAAGATAGTTTAATAAGTTAATTTTATCCTCTGTTATTGACAGAGAAAAAGCAAATAGGGGTGGGTTACGTAGAATTATGTATTGTATGATGGATGAATTGGATTTTTGGGTTGAATCTAAAAATGATGTGGACCAATAAGATGAAGGCACTTGTTTTAATGTATGAGTCAACAAAACCATGTTGTTTTTCTGTCAAGATAGGACATTTATAGACCTAAAAAAAGTTGAGGGGATTTTTGATCTCAAAGGTGGAAGGAGCACATTTTTAAGTCATTTAGAATAGGTTAAGGGCATTTTCAACCCTTTTCTCATAAATAAATGGGCTTGTGAGCCCACTTTAATTTGGTAATTGAAATTAGTGTAATTACTAGGATAGGAATTACCAGCCTAGTAATTACACAGCCTGGTAATTTCACTACATATTTATTTGCCATAGTGTATTTACACAGTAATTACATGTATACTGTTTGGATGCACAATTGCAATCATTAAGATTATATTAAATTTTAAAAATAAAATTTAGTTATTTAAAATTTATATTAGACAAATAAGAAACTTTATAAATGATATTAACTAAATATTTAAGATATATATTGTCTTATGAAAATATATTAATTAATAAACATATGTTCTTAACTAATATTATAAAAAAGAAAATTGATTTATATTTTTCAAAGTAGTATATTTCAATTGAATTAATCATAAAAACTGAAAGTACAAGATTTCTATGAACTTCATGAAATGCACGTTTGACAAAAAGATTAATATTATAAAGAAAATATTATAAATAATTAAAATATTTGATAAAAAGATAATCTATTAAGTGTATCTAAAAAATAAATGACTTGCAATGTGAAGTCTCAAGTCAATACTACTAAACCAAATGAAACTGAAAATATAACATTAGTTCTAAATTCAAAACAAATTAGTCTTATGTCAAATTTCAACATAACATACATAAATATGATTTAAAAGAAAAGGAAAATGTAAGTCTATAACCTTACTCAAAAAATGAATTCTACTTTAATTTAAAAATTAGAATACTATCAAAATTATGTCAATAAAAAAAATAAGCATGACATAAAAAATAAATAATACGAAAAATTGTATGGAATTACATGAAGTAAAGTTTAAGAATGAGAAGGAAATGAAATATAAAATATAAAAAATAAAAAATAAACTTTTAGAATAATAAAAATATATTTTTTAAAAATAATAGAAATAAAAAATAAATTAAAACAAAAAATAAAAATAAAAATAAAAAGAAGAAATTAAAAAGTAATCAACTTATAACTACAGTAATTACCAGCAATTCACAGTCCCTCCCTGGAATTGGAGAGTGTAGTTACCCCCTATCAATTACATTCAATTACCTAATTATCTGGCCAACCAAACAGGCCAAACAATGTAATTACACCCAATTACATCAAATTCAATTATCACGGTGGTTTTCCAAACAGGCCCCAAGTGTCCTCTAGATAAATAACTCAACATTCAATCAAGTGCACTATTTAGCCTTATTGTAACATAGATGTAAACAAATAATATTCCTCTATATACCTAAAATATCTAATTTTACAGAAAGACCACAAATTATGTCCTTCATTTTAGGCTATAAATTCTCCACTATCCGGAGGCATCCACGGGGAGCGACTTCTCATGAAATTCAAAATAGGAGCATTTGCTATGCCAATTTTAACTCACTTTTTTCCAGTTTACTTAAGTAGTATATTTTATACCAAATTCCTTAAGCCGAACAAAACTTTAATAGTGACGCAACTTATCCTGTTCGTCCAAATCTTCAGGTTAATTTTTTTAATAAAATTGCACATTTTCCCTTTTAAATAGGTTGATTTTTAATTTTTGCCTTTTAGTATCCGAAGTCCTGATTAATCATAACTCGTGAGATGATATGACACGAAAAATAAACTTATGCTCTATGAAAAAAGTTAAACTATTATAACTTATAAGGACTTAATTAAAGACCAATAAAAAATATAAATAAAAGTAGGAAAAATTATTTTTAATTGACATACATCCATTTCATATATAATAATCCTATCAATACTTTTAAATATTTACATACATTGAGGCTAATTAATAATTTTGTGCCTTTTTTTAGGTTAGATATATTCGAATACTGAATTTTCTTAAAACTAGCCTTGTTTAGTGTAACTCGGTATTTTAACAATTGTTGTGTCCCATAATTAACGCATTCATCGTAATCTTCTCACTGCCTCTCATTAAACAACTTTTTTCACCCACATTCTCTCTCTTCCTTCTTTCTCCTCACATGATTTCTTCCACTAATCTACAAGATAGTTCGAATTGAAAATGGAGAAATACAATTTGAGATTTAATTTAAGTCATGTATGTGCATTTTTTTTATAGTTTCAATTTTATTGTCTTTTTAAAATAAACAATTTAAGGTAAAACTCCATTGATTTAATTAGGACTTTCTTAATTTACTTTCATGACTAGTGATTCTCCAAACAAGAAGATTGTTAATAGAGGTACTGCACACTATCATTAATTTACGAAAATTATATTAGACGTTATTCTATTTTGGATCTCAATGTATCTAACAACAATTTATTGTAGGTTTACTCCATCTTAGGACATTGCAGTAGAGAATAGATCAAAGCACCGAAATGACCAATTATATAGAGTTTGATACATTTATATAGTGTAATTTTAACTAATGTATCTGTCATTTATACTTTTGTATCTGAATAAGATTTTACCATTAGGGCTTCAATTATTTATCTGATGTATTAGTTGTATCTAAATAGGTTAATGTATTTTTTTCACTGTATATGTAGTAAGTTTTCATATGCCTATTAGCTATATACATGTATTTGAAGAAAAATTCATCAACATGGTAGATAATAACTATTGATTTGTTTCTGAGTTGTATTCATCAAGAACATGGGTATCTGTCATTAGATATAAGATATATGGTTCTTTGTATCTAGATATGTTTTTGAATGAATTTTAGCTTATAAATGGTACATGTATCTGTATATCAGATACCTAATGATTTGTATCTAGATATGTTTGTGAATGAATTTTAACTTATAAATATTACGTGTATCTGAATGATAGATACATGATTATTTGTATCTATATATATTTGTAAATGAGTTTTAGCTTATAAATGGTACATGTATCTGACATATGTCTACTATATAGAGATACAATGTACAATAAATTTCATGCACTAAAGATATATGTGTATCTGAATAATTTATCTTTAGATACTGTCGTTATATATGTTCTTATATTGTCACAATCCGACTCCTCGGGTCATGATGACACTTACTATAACCCACCAGTAGGTAAGCCTAACCCATAGCCCAGAATCAGAATCAACGGGCTATCAAGCGAAAGAGGAACCAACAGATAAAAAGAGAGGAAAGAGGAATCACATAGAAATATGCAAGGAACCATCCCCAAGACCTGCATCAGTCAGTAATTGAGCATCTAAACAAAACAAGAGCACAAAGCTTATACAAATACAAAATAGATACAAACAGTCTTTAAAAGCAAGTAAAGACTAGTCCTAACCCCAAATAGAAGGAAATCGGCAACTCCGAGCGCCAGGAGCTCACCCAATCTCCGAATGCAAACTACTCCGCACCAAGACCAAATCACTGGCGATAACTCGTACTATGATCTGTAGAAGTGTAGTATGAGTACCAAACAAATGGTACTCAGTAGGCATACGCCGACTGAGCTCCACAAATAAAGCAAGTATAAAAGACATATAAACAAGGTAGGAATATCACAAGTAACTAAAATAGAAACTAACACAAGGTAAAGCAGGAAACAAGAGTAAAGATCTAGAAAACAAGAAGAAAAGGAAACAGAGTCAAAGAACGCACCTGCAACCGCAAGCCAAAATCTACTTACAATAAGAGAGCACTATAGGAGTCAACTAATCAAGAACGAAATACTGACTACCACCGCTAATCACCTAAGAACTAATCCAACTGAACCTAGCAGGAAGTACCAATAATAAATCCAGACAAGACACCCTGAAGATCATCTACAAATACAACACAAGGTAAAGACAGGTATAATCAAACAATAACCGACCGGATGCCCATACCCCCGGAAGGTATAAACAACAAACATACCCCCAGCCCCCATAAACCAGGGGACCTAACAGCAAACAAGTATACTGGTGATAGACGATGCTAATGAATGCAAGTTGTAGTAAAAACCAGTAAGATCATTGGTGGCTCTCAGAGATCATCCACAACCAAGTGTATAGACCCACTCCGACCCCGACCTGCCAGGTGGGACCCATGTAGCTCCCTCATCCAGTTCAGTGGTGCATCGGCCAGAGGGGCCCATAGGGGACGCGGGAAGTCCATATACACTGCCTGGGCTCGAACCAGGTCTTATACATAACATATAGCATCCCCGTAGTGGTATCGGAGAGTGAGTGGCCAAGCCGATGTAGAAAAGGGTGACGCCGCACCGGATAGTCAAGTATAGGCTAAAGGCATCCCAGATGCAGCCAAGTAGAAAAAGGGCAACGTCGCGCCGGATATCCATAAAAACTGAGTGCATCCCTGATGCCTCTGATACTGCCAGTATAAAAGGAGTACGTCCTCGACGTCTCCTGAGTTTCAAAATTAGTTTATCAAGTAGCCTAGGTGGTACGACTCCCGTTAAAAACCAGTTTTAGAAAATAGTAAAAATCCAATGAAAGTACCGGGATCGTACCACAAACAAGTGAAAATGCTCAATCAATGCAAGCATGCCATCACCAGAATCCAAAACAAGGTACACACAATCAGAAAGGTAAAATCAACTCAAGCCACACTACCAAGGCAAGGGAAACTAACCTGGGATCCAATCGCTCCTCGAATACGTCCTCGGGCCCAACAATAGACAATAAGGCATCACAAGCCTACCTCTAATCAGAAAACACAGTAATCGGGAGATAGCTTAGAGTCAAAATAGGGGGAGGAATATCTCTAGGATTGACGCCTTACCCCAAAATATGCCATCTCAGCTCCCAACGGGCACAACTAAGCCAAACCTACGGCTACGACGAGCCTAAGAGGTCTCAGGCACTAGCACAAGGTATACCATCCATAACAAGCCCTACCGGAAGCTACACCTAGCTATAAAAGCGGTACATCATAAGATAAACCATCTTAGGCTCAAACCTAGCCTAAGGCCGTCAATACCGATCTTAAATAAGGATAACAACGCTAAGCCAATACCACAACCAAGGCCCATAGCCTAATCTAAAGATTTCACAAGATTACTCTAGTCTAAGGCTCAATAAGAGTCAAGAAAATGAGATATATAAGGAGGCAAATCCTATACTTGGCAAATACCATCCTAAATCACATGTAATATATACTAAACGATATCTAATAAAGCTCAGTCAAACTGGGAGACCGTAGCCTACCTCGAAGCCTATCACACGCGCTTTAATCCACCCAATTGAAGATCCTCCTTTAAGAATCACCTCCAATCGCCGCCACGCTATCAAAATATTGATCACAATGTCATTACGTACATTTTGACACCAAATTCACAATAATCGGAGGCGGACCCAAAATTGGGTCTTAAACTGAATTGTGGGATCCACGCTGGGAATCTCAAAATCGACTCCATAAAAAGGTTCATTTGAGCTTATTGAACTTGTGTCCCAAAATATGACACAATTCGGTACTTGGAAATAAGGAAATCAATCCATGCGATAAAATTCACCAAAAAGCTAGTTAAGATAACCGGGACAGCAACTTCAACGCGAAAATTACCTCAAACTGAGAGTACCCAACAGCTCCCGAACACTCCAATGAGTAGCCACGATCTTTTCGAACACGCTGGACTTTAAATCATCAATATCTGAGCTAAAACGAGGGAGAAAAGGCTAAAAGAAATATTATTCCTTGGCTGAATCGCATTTGTCCTTTTAAATAAAGGACTTGACATCACAAACCTCCATGAACGCAGCTAGAGGCCCGCGAACGAGGAGGGAGAAGAAACAGACCTCTGCGAACATGGAGGCTCTCCCGCGAACACGGAGAAGAAGGACCCGAACCTTCGCGAACGCGGAGGCCTCTCTGCGAACGCGAAGGCCAAAAGAGGCCGCAAACAAGATATGCTACCCCATCAAATTTGGCGTTTCAGACTCAATGACGCAGTCAGAATTTCCATATGAGGTAATTTCGACAAAAAATGGGTCCCATATCCCAAGCGCCATTTTAGCCAACTTCTGCAAAGGGCCTCGGAATTAGACTGGAACCCCCGGGAAGCAGACGAAGGTCGTTCTAGACCAAACTCGACATTTCAGAACTAACCGCGCTAACGAAATTCCCATCTGAGCACGTTTACCAAGAACATTGACCAAAGTCAACCTTGGGCTAAAGCACCAAATGACCCCAAAGTCACACCGGAAGCCTCGGGACTCGGGCCAAGAATGCTACTAGCCTAGCCACTCCGGAGCTAATGGAACCGTCAGAATTCCATTCTGAGGCCGTTTACATGAGGTTATGATCGAAATCAACTTTTCAAGTTTCAAAAGCTCCAAAACGGAAAAACGGGCGTAAAACCCAAACGAACGACTAGGCGACCGAACAGTCACTGCCAGCAAGTCGTAAATGACTTGGGGTCGCTACAGAAAAGCTCTAAAAGCTGAAAAGATCAGAAAACGAAGAAAATGACCTGGAGGGTCATTATATAGATGTATTTAAAAGGATATAACTCAAATACGTGATCATGTACAATAGATATAATTGTACTCATGAAAATCATTTTAAGAAGAAAACAAAACTCGAATGCATACAACACTATTACAGTAGGTAATATACACCTCAAATAAATAGTCATGTACATTACTATCTTATAAGAGAGAGTTTCAAAGTGCCAAAGCAGGCAACAGGTCAACATGTTTGCTTTGGTACTTCAATGGTATTTCTGTAATTTTTCAGTTGTTCTTCCGTTTTAATTTGTCTATCTTAGTTTTATTAATTTTTTATATAATCATGATAATTAACAACTTAAAATATTTCAAAGACATAAAAAATTCAGTTGACTTTTGAAATTCTATCATTATCGCATAAAAACAGAGGAAGTAACATGTATTATTTGGACTAAAAACTTGAAATATTTAAATATATTTTTAAAAAAATTGGTTGACTCTTGAAATTTTATTTGTACCACATAAATTTGGACAAAGGGAGTGATATATATTATTTTAAAATTAAGTAAAAAGTACTACAAATCACAATAAATAACAACTTAAAATATTTAAAAGACATTTAAAAAGTTCGATTGACTCTCAAAATTCTATTAGTACCACATAATTTAGAAAAGAGGAAGTAACATATATTATTTGAAAATTGCTTAAAAAGTAATATAAATCACAATAATTAACAACTTAAAATATTCAAAAGACATATAAAAAATTTAGATTGACTCTCAAAATTTTATCAATGCCACCTAAATTGGGATAGAGAAAATGACATATATTATTTTAAAAATTACATAAAAGTATTATTAATCATAATAATTAACAATTTAAAAAAAATCCAAAAATCATATCAAAATTTAATTGGCTCTCTAAATTCTATTTGTATCACATAATTGAGACAAAAAATAACACATATTAGGTCATGCTAGCATAGGCTCCTGTGTGTAGTTATAAGATAAACATATAAATACATGCGAGGATGTAACTGCACTTGGTACATAGATAAAAAAAAGTTCTAAAGTTCTCAAATAAATGCAGGAAAAATTATTAGATACATCAAATAGATATTATCTCCTTAATTAATGACTTCAATTACAATCATATTTTTCTCCTTAATTAATAACTTTCAATTACAACCACACTTTTTTTCTTAATTAATGACTTTCAGTTATATCTCTTAATTAGACACATTGATTGAAATGTATCTTCCTAATATGTATCTCGGATACATGTATCTAGGCACAACAAATACATGTATCTGAGAGCAAAATAATGATAAGTTTCATTATAATGAAAAAGGGAAATTACGCGGATAAACAAATATATACTAGTTAATTAGTTAACATAGCTATAGTTTGAATTAATTATCATTCGCCACTAATTTCTAGCTATAATTATGTCGGCCTCTCTCCTCTCTTCCTCTCTCTCGCCTCTCTCCTCTCTTACAAATTATACAAATACAAATTATACATATACACATACAATTATATGACAGATATACAAATACAATTCGAGTCTCTCTACTCTCTACCCTCTTTCCTCCCTCTCCCAATCTCACTCGCCTCTCCTCCTCCATCTAACATGTAGCTATGAATCGTAATTCGCAAACTATCGCTATGGAGCCTAATTAAGTTTATTCTAGTGGCTATTTGCAAAATTTCCCAATTCATAAAAGTATAAAGGAAAAATTACCTAACTACACACCATTTATTATTATATTTTCTTATTTTTCCTACAATTTTAAAAAATATCAAAAATCCCTTCTTTTGCTCCCATCATCGAACTTTTGAGTTCCCTAGTAACAAAAACACTTACTCTCATCATGTTTTTTATGCTTGCAATGGCTGCAATATGATGGTAACTCATCATAGATATTATTTTGATGAATTAATTTCAATAATGACTTATTTCGATCAAAATTTTCATTTGTTGTAAAGAAAAGTGTGTGAATCCAATGGATAACTTCAATAGATTTTAGGTTTGGTGTATTAAATAATTTAATTACTGATGATGTACTATATTTGGTGTATCTAGTAGACATGCAGGTCCCTTAAAATGTAATTACATGAAGTTTGTTCGTCTAAGGAAAATATCTAAACAAGGAAGCAACATAGAAAATCATTTCTTCTGTATGAATCAATATTTCATTCCAAATCCTTCTTGATACCTCCCAAAGCTAGTGTAGAACAATGGACTACTAGACCATCAACATCAAATATATGTATTTCATAAAGTTATTAGCATTTCAATTATATCAAAAAATGACTTGTAATCTTTATTATGACCATCTCTCATCGTGACAAAGCGAGACAACAAGATGGTGTACAATTGATCATGAATGAACATGAAGTTGAGATTTTTCATAATATTTGCTGAAAACTAGCGAATGAATCTAGCTACGATAGTTCATCAATGGCAATTGAAACTCAGAGTAACAGATTTGCATATAAGTAATTTGGGAATTTTTGTTTATTGATCATCTGTCTCCACTGTACATTATACATCATATATATATTAGAGAAAATATTAACAGCCTACTCTGCCAACTATATTTAACAAACTTTGACAGTTGTACACATAACCACTAAGCTAACAACCATTAGTCTAACTACCTAACTGATTAATCATCTCGATAGCACTAACTCTAATACTCCCCCTCAAGCTGGAGGGTGTAAGATGTTGAGCACTCCTAACTTGCCCATTAGATAGGAATATTGTGCCTTGCTTAGTCCTTTTGTCAATAAGTCGGCTTGCTGTTCTTCAGTCCTTACAAAGACTATTTTAACAAGTCCTTCTATAATCTTGTCTCTAATAAAGTGGCAATCAATCTCAATGTGTTTGATTCGTTCATGAAAAATGGGGTTTGAAGCAATCTGTATAGTTGTCTTGCTGTCACTCATAACAGTTACTGGATGTGCTACCTTCACCCCTATCTCTTGAAATAAGCCTATCAACCATGTAATCTCAGCTACTGATGTTGCCATACTTCTGTATTCTGCCTCAACAGAGCTCCTTGACATTGTCTGCTGCTTTTTTGACTTCCAAGACACAAGTGAATTCCCAAACTTGATCAAATACCCTGTTACTGATAGCCTGGTGTTTGGGTATGCTGCCCAGTCTGAGTCACACCAACATATGAGCTCTTGGCTGGGAGATGAACACATGAGAATACCTTGCCCAGGTGGAAGTTTCAAGTACTTCACCTCTCTTACAACTGATTCCCAATGAGACTGTTTTGGTGCTTGCATAAATTGACTCAAAGTCTGAATAGTGTAACTGATATCAGGTATAGTTATGGTCATATATAATAGCTTTCCTATCAATCTTTGATAGGCACTAGCATCTGTTAGCAATGAATCACCTTGGCTTCCTGTCTCCTTATCAAATTCTGTTGTAGTTAATTTGACGTTAGTCTCCAATGGAGTTGGTGAAGGCTTTGCTCCACTCAGTCCTAATTCAGAAATCAATTCTAGCACATACTTCCTTTGGTTTAACAATATTCCACAGTCAGACCTCAACACTTCAATTCCCAAAAAATATTTGAGATCTCCTAAGTCCTTGACCTTGAACTGTTTATGCAGTGCTTCTTTTGCTTGATCTATCAATGTCGTACAACTACCAGTGATTAACAAATCATCCACATATATAAAAATAATAACAATGTGACCATTTTCTTTCTTTGTGAATAATGAATAATCATAATTGCTCTGTATGAAAATAATGCATCAGTCAACTTGATATTCCATTGTCTAAAGGCTTGTTTAAGCCCATATAGTGACTTCAACAGCTTGCATACCTTGGTCTCCCCCTGACTTTTGAATCCTTCAGGCATTTCCATGTATACCTCTTCACATAGATCCCCTTGCAGAAATGCATTATAAACATCCATTTGAAATAGGTTCCATCATTTAGATGCAACAAGTGCAATGAAAGATCTCACTGTGACCATCTTGGCTACAAGTGAGAATGTCTCATGATAGTCAAGGCCTTCCTTTTGGCTATAGCCTTTAGCAACTAATCTAGCCTTAAACCTCTCCACTTCACCATCAGCTTGATATTTGATTTTGTAGATCCATTTTGATCCTACTACAGTCCTTCTTTCTAGGGTTTATATTCTACTATAATGAATGAACAAATCTCTAAGATGATCCGGGAGGTAACTCAACTACATCCCATGTCTTGTTATCTTCCAATGCATTAATCTCTAACTTTATGGCATCAACCCATCTAGGATCCTTGGCAGCCTCCCTAAAACTAGATGGTTCTGGAGGTAACTCAACTATATCACATGTCTTGTTATCTTCCAATGCATTAATCTCTAACTTTATGGCATCAACCCATCTAGGATCCTTGGCAGCCTCCCTAAAACTAGATGGTTCAACCAAAGTTGAGAATTTGGAGAGATAACATTGATACTTAGCAGATGTATTATCATATGTCAGAAAATCAGATAGAGGGTACAAGCTGACATTACAACTTGGTTTGGATGTTGCTACATAATCTTTCATCCAAATAGGTTGTTTGGAAGGTCTTGCTGATCTTCTTCTGTTGACCTGTTCATCAGAATGGATATTCACTACTGGAGGAATAACATTCTCAGCTACTTCACCTGCATTCTCAACAACCTCATGTGCAGGGGATTCTACAAATGTTTGTGTATCATGATCTGTGGAGATATCAGCAGTCTCTGAAGGTGAGGAAGTCTCAAGCCAATTCTCAATAGAAGTTAGTACTTCATTTTCTGAAAAAATGGGCATTATGTTACTTGAAACTGACCAAGATGACTGAGAATGGAAAGGGAATATAGTTTCTTTAAAAACTACATCTCTGCTGACAATGATGTTTTTTGAACTCAGATCCACTAGAATGTAACCCTTTTGCACCTCTGAGAAACCAAGAAGAGCTGCTGGTTTTGCCCTTGGTACAAACTTGTCCCCTTTCACTAGATTTGTATAGTAGCATAGGCAGCCTAACACTTTCAAGTGTGCAATGGTAGGTTTCTTACCATGAACCAATTCATAAGGTGTGAGCCCTCATATAGCAGTGGAGGGTAACCTATTCATGAGATATACTGCAGCCTTGATGCATAGTCCCCAATATCTGAGTGGAATATTGGCTTGAAACTTCATAGCCTTGGCAATATTAAGGATATGTCTGTGCTTTCTCTCTACTGTTCCATTCTATTGTGGGGTATAAGGGCAACTACTTTGATGAATAATACCCAAAGAAAGAAACAATTAATTGCATGTAGAGTTAAAAAAACTCAGTGCCATTATCAGACCTCAGTACTTTTATCAATTTACCAAACTGTAAAAAATTTTATCATAAGTGGGAACCTTATAGGGACCCCATAGATCCAAGAGTACAAATTTCAGAAATGAATCAGCTCTAGAAGTGCTAATAGGAAATTGAATTCTAGTTTGCTTTGCCAAAAGACATATGTGGCAATTATTTTCTACAGGAATACTAGCACAATTACTCAGTTCAGAAATTTGTCTCATAACTTGGTGTGAAGGATGTCCCAATCTCATGTGCCATAGAGTGTGATCTTTGGAATTACTGATGGTATGAGCTGCTGCAAATTTTCTTCCACCAGAGTCTCCATCCATCACATACAGTCCACCTTGCTCTCTACTAATCCCTTTCACCCTGCCATTGTAAAGGTCCTGAAATACACAAAAACCAAGATAAAAAGTGACAAAGCAAGAGAGCTCTCTAGTCAGTTTTGCCACTGATAATAGGTTGCATCTAAACTCAGGAACATATAACACACCCGAAACAGTCTCATTGTCAAACAATCTAGCATCACCAGTGTGAGTGATGTCAGTCATATCTCTTGTAGGTAACAATACTTTCTCCTTCCTAGATGCATCTAAATGAACACGATGTTGCAAGGATTTTAAGTTTGTACTAATGTGATGTGTTGCCCTGGAACCAATAATCCACTCATTTTTTGGTGATTGAGACATGAGACAAGTCGCAATACCAGCCATACATGTCATGCTACCTGAAGACTCTCCTCCTGATTCCTTGTTCAGCAGACTCAAGATCTGCCTGTACTGTTCATCAGAAAAAGAATTGAAATATTGTGCTTGCTTCTCATTGTGGCCACCATTTCCAATGGGTCTAGATGATGAGGCAGCATCTGCATTGTTCCCAACTGGTTGTCTTCTCCATCCTTCAGAAGTGCCTGCATTCCTCCTCCACCCATCTGAGTTTCCAGAGTTCCCATTGCCATAGTGACCATTGCCAAAGGATCTTCTGGACTGAAAACCCGGTGGATAACCAACAATCTTATAGCAAGTTTCTTTTGTGTGTCCCTTCATTCGACAATGCTCACACTGCTTTCCTTTAAATCCTCTGCCATGTCCAGTTTGCATTGCCATAGGCTCAACCTTTTCAGCTTGTTTGGCTGCCATGCATGCCAAATTAATATCAGCAGTTTTAGCAACTAGATTAGTTGTAGCAACCTGTTGAGCTTCATCTTGTGTGATCATAGCATAAGCCTGTCCAAGTGTGGGAGCAGTGGACTTCATGAAGATTTTCCTTCTCGCTTGGTCATATGACTCATTGAGGCCACTAAGGAAGTGAAGCAATTTCTGTTGACTGAGATGCTCGATATAGTCTTTAGATTTCGCACAACCACAATTAGGAGACGGCACTAACACATAATATTCGTGCCACAATTCCTTCAATTTCGCAAAATAAGCAGATACAGAGTTAATACCTTGCATCAATGTCATAATTTCCTTGTGCAATTGCCAGATCCGTACTCGATTCATCTTGTCACAGCTCTCCTTCAGATCCTCCCAAACGAGATGTGCGTTTGAGGCATAGACAATGCCTGTAAGGAGATCTTCAGACACTGTGCTCATGATCCATGAAAGGACGATCGAGTTACATGTTTCCCATTGTTCATGCAACGCAGCTGCGTAGGAGTCCTTGGTACATGTACCAGTCACAAATCAAAGCTTCCTTTTACCCAACAAAGCAATACACATCGATCTGCTCCATAGACCGTAATTCTCAGAACCAGTGAGCTTCACTTGAATTAGAACTGATCCTGGTGCATCTGATGGACCTAGATGAAGAAGGTGATTAGAATCAATTTTCTCAATCAAAATCTGATTACCTGCCATCGCTGGATATGATACCATGCTGAAAACTAGCTAATGAATCTAGCTACAATAGTTCATCAATGGCAATTGAAACTCAGAGTAAATGATTTGCATAGAAGTAATTTGGGAATTTTTGTTTATTGATCATCTGTCTCCAGTGTACATTATACATCATATATATATTAGAGAAAATATTAACCGCCTACTCTGCCAGCTGTATTTAACAAACTTTGACAGTTGTACACATAACCACTAAGCTAACAACCATTAGTCTAACCACCTAACTGATTAATCATCTCAATAACACTAACTCTAATAATATGAATGTGACTAATAAGGTTTTGGACGATGAACATGAAGAAGATGGGAATCGAGCAAAAGAGATGAAAGTCACGTTGGATGTAAATTTGGGAAAAGTAGTGGATGATTTTGGGGTTTCCATCAAGCCATGGAGTTTAGCAAAGGTAAATATAAAGCTGATGATGAGGATTGGTCCATGGTAACACACAAGAAAGACATGGGCATTGTATTTAACACTTTGGTTCATGCAAATAAGTTGAATGTTGTCACGAAGCAAGGTGTTCGATCAAATTCCTTAGAGGATAATATTTGTCCCAACTCTTTTGATGCCCTTTAGGTTAGAGAGGAACATCAACCTAGTTTGGGTAGTTATAAGCTTTATGTTGCATATCTGGAATTGGCAAACATGCTAATGGAACAACATGTTGTTTGTTTTGTTTGTACTATCCCCATTTCGAAGCCTTTAATAGATACTTTGAACACTTCGACGTATGAGGTATCAACACAAACTATATGTGGAGTACTTTTGTGAGAAATAAGATGGCTCTGGACAACAACTAATCTCTTTGGGGAATGACCGAAATTTAGATACATTTATGGCCTTAACTCCAGTGCACTCAACCAACAACTTTGACGTTATAAATGGACAAAATGGTGGTACGAGTGCGAAGAGTGGGAGTCATAATGCCAGATGAGGAGTAGGTTACATCCCCCCCAAACTCCAGTAGCCCTGACATTTGTGCCTAACCATGCCATGGTAGTTCCAGTAGTAGTAGCAAAACAGGTTATGACTCAAATGAGTGCTCCAAATAGTAATATTATGAATAGAGATCTTCTTAATGAACTTCTAACAAACAAAGTTGGTAACTTGATCACTTTCCAACTCTCTTACTCATATTAGCCCTAGTAAGAAATTAGAGGTTGTTGGAAGTTGTTATTATTCTCCACATATTCTACAAGATGTGGATTCTTTGCGAGGAGGATGAATTGTTGGATAGTTTGTTTCAAATGTCACTAGGGATGACGACATCTCTCCTAAACTACAAATAAGTGGAAAATTCAAAAATAAATACAAAATAAATGGTAGACATCATAGTTGAAAATGCAAAAATAAATGGTAGACATCATAGTTGGGACGATAAAATGTCTGAGGAGTTTGTCCTAAGATAACTATCGGTGAGAGTGGGCAAAGCAGAAGGTGACAAGATATAACAGTTCTAAGAAGAATTAATGTATTTTCAAGAACTCTTGAACATGTTGGAGGAATGAAACATGGAGGACCAAATTTATACGAGGCTGTAGAATTTAGGTTTGTCACAATTACAAAAAAGAGGGGGCACCCTTCTACTTTCTTTTCTAGTTTAATTTTATCCTTTTATTAGTACCTTCATTTGTTATATCATTAGAGCGTGTATTATAAATACTGTGTTGATCATAGAGTACTTGGTTAATTCAAGTTCTTACTCCTTACATGCTTGCTTGTAGTAGTAGAGGTGTTTGCCCTCATAACGTTTTGTAAGGTAAGGCCAAGCTCCCTTGCCTGTACTTATTCTTTTTAGATTTTTATATTATTAATAACATATGTTTGGCTCAAATATATGTCATCGAACTCTCTTACGTGTACTTATATTCTTTTTTTTTTATCAATTTTATTAGATAATGGGGGAAGATTTTCCCTCTCCCGCCGTTACTTTATGGCCAGATTGCTGGTGAATTCCATCCAAGTTCAATGCACCAGTTTAGGTCCAAGTTGGGGAAGCGAGTAGAGTGTGGATGAGTTATTTTTTAATGGGTCCAATTTGTTTATGTGGATCTCTAACAAGAGGCTATGTGGCAAAGATGTTTTTACAAAACCATTATTAAAAACTAATGGCATAAATGAACATGTTTTATGTGGTGGTGACATAAATGAGTCAAATTTTTAATGATGACATAAATGACTCATTTCTAATATTGATGGCATAGTTGAATTTTTTTAATAAGAAGTACACTAAGAGTGAAAAAGAATATTTTTAAATAGAATTACCAGCTTGTGTTGTAATATCAATATGCTTCAAATATAATTAATTATTAAGGTAATTTGATTTATTATAACTGATTAATTATTATTTATTAAATAAAATTACTTGTAATTACAATTAAATAACTTGCTTGTGTGCAAAATTCATCAAACCAAGTTGTAGAAGGAAAGTGAAGAGAAAATATTTAAAATGTGATTAATCACAGTAATATTATCTTAATTAATTATATGAAACCAAGATTTTTTAGAAAAATAATTATAGTGTCATTTACCTTCCAAATTTAATACCAAAACATCCCTATAAATTCCTACCTTTTTTTTCTCTCAACATTGTAAAAAATTATCAAACTCATTTCTCTATAATTACTATTAAGGAGACAACCACCCACTCTGACCCTGTCGTGGACCTTCAAGGCCCCCAGAAGATTAAGAAGACTATCTCCCATTTTGAGCAATTCGCCAAAATTCTTGTGCTACCACTTGCGATCGCTTTTTCACATGTTTTTCCATATTGGATGGAGAAAATGGTTGAACTTGTAATGAAAGGGGACGGGAACACGCAATGTGTTCAATTATGGGATGTTACTGAAGAGAACAACAAAAAAAATGATGGAAGCGCTTATGTTATGAAGATGACACCATGTGAGGACTATGCACTTGTTTGTGTGGATTTTTTCAAAAATGGTGTATTGAGCTGTGGTGATGAGATAGAACTCTATTGGGATAATAATTTTCACAATTTTAAATTCAAGTTAATTAAAAGAGGTCTTGTTTTGTGAAATGTTGTGATGATTTTTGTGAGGAGATTTAATGGTTGTTATAATTATATTTGAAAGAAATCAATAATATTTAAATTTTATTGTTTTCTTTTTTCTAGTTCTTAGAATCATGTTACTCTGTTGTTTTATTTTATGTGTTTTAATTTAACAAGACATAAATTTTAAAAAAGTAATAAAAACTTTTGAATTGTGTGATAAGCTGCATATGATATATCCAAATATCATTGATTTTTATGGTTTTAAACATACCATATAAGTCATTAGAATTAAAAAGTTATGTAGAAAGTGATATTGACCCTAATATGTGATAATTTTCAATGGTTCTATCCAGACTAACCTTCAATAAATAATCAATAGGTATACATTATTCTTCAACAATAAATTTTTTTTAGATCAACAAAATCTTTTGCCCAACTATTCCTTTTATGCCCTCATTTATAAATGCAATTAAGTAGTACTAAAATATCCTAACATTGCTCCTGTTATATAAACTACACATCAATTCCCATAACAAAAGTATTCACAATTTCTTCAACTGTTCTAATACTTGTGAATGGAAATTCGTTGGTAGATTGAGAATAATTGGGGTAGAAGGGCACACAGAAAATGAATGGGAATATCGAAAAGTTGGAATAGGAAATGACTTTTTGGTTAGTAGCGTGAAATTGGCTAAGCATTTTATTTGAACATATATAGAGCTAGAATGGATGATTTTGTGTCTATTATCGGTTCTTCCTCATGAGTTGAGACCGATCATTCAGATAGATGGGGGATAAACTAATGAGCTAAGATATTAATGAACTCCATAGAAGAGTTATATATCAAAACAATATCCTTACTGATCTATTAACAACAAGTAAATCTACGCCAGGAGAAATTAGTACAAGAAGTCGTAGATACACTTCTTGATATTGATATATACCCTGGGACAACCAATGAGAGATGATCATAATAAAGATTGCAAGTCATTTTCTGATGTAATTGAAATGCTAAACTTTATGAAATACATAAGCTCTAATTTCTACAAGATATTTGATGTTGAAGGGATAGTGATGATATTCTTGCTTGCTTGTTTAGATATATGGTTTTTCAAAAGCAAAGCGCTAGAAATCGTGGTCAATATTTTTCCAGTGCGGGTTTGACCTTTTTTTGTTATACTTTGTCTCATGTCGTACAACCGAGCAACAAAACAACAATTTTCATAGATAAGAATCAAAGTTTTTCTCCTTATTCGCGGAGGGGTCACGGAAGACTTATCTGATAGCCATTGGAAACCTTATAACAATTATCATATATAAATAAATCCTATTCAGGGAATCCTTCCAGCCTACTCTTGTTGGTGCACACTCTGGACTTGTCGATCGTTATTCTATGTGATGAGTGATTTATGTTAATAATAATTAGGTAAAAAAAATAATTGTTAAAAAAATAAAATAAGAGAGGTAAGCATAATATTAAACTATAATTGAAGTAAGTATTATAAAGCTAAACTTGAAGGGTGGTTTGTGCAATTATCTCTTTTATCTTTTGGTTATAATGATTTTTTAGAAAATAGCTTAACTTGAGTGACTTTATAAAAGAAAATCCATAAGTTGAGTGACTTTATTGATACAAAACTAAGTTGAGTGATTTTTTCAAATAATTTCACATACTTAAGTGGCCTTTTGAGATATTTACTCTGACTAATCACAGTAATCTGATCTTAATTATGTGAAACCAAGCTTTATTAGAAAAATAATTAAAGAGTCATGATATACCTTCCAAATTTAATGTCAAAACATTCCTATAAATTCCTACCATCTTTTTCTCAACATTGTAAAAATTCATCAAACACATTTCTCTATAACTACTATTATGGAGACAACCACCCACTCTGCCCCTGTCATGGACCTTCAAGGCCCCCAGAAGATTAAGAAGACTATCACCCATTTTGAGCAATTTGCAAAACTAATAGTGCTACCACTTGCGATCGCTTTTTCACATGTTTTTCCATATTGGATGGAGAAAATGGTTGAACTTGTAATGAAAGGGGACGGGAACACGCAATGTGTTCAATTATGGGATGTTACTGAAGAGAACAACAAAAAAAATGATGGAAGCGCTTATGTTATGAAGATGACACCATGTGAGGACTATGCACTTGTTTGTGTGGATTTTTTCAAAAATGGTGTATTGAGCTGTGGTGATGAGATAGAACTCTATTGGGATAATAATTTTCACAATTTTAAATTCAAGTTAATTAAAAGAGGTCTTGTTTTGTGAAATGTTGTGATGATTTTTGTGAGGAGATCGAATGATTGTTATAACAATATCTGAAAGAAATCAATAATATTTAAATTTTATTATTTTTCTTTTCCTATTTCTTAGAATATCATGTTAATCTGTCGTTTTATTTTATGTGTTTTAATTTAGCAAGACATGAAGTTTAAGAAAGTAATTAAAACTTTTGAATCGTGTAGTAAGATGCGTATAATATATCCAAATATCATTATTTTTTTCAAGATCAACAAAATCTTTTGACCAATTGTTCCTTTATGCCCTCTTTTATAAATGCAATTAAGTAGTACTAAAATATCCTAACATTGCTCCTTTTATATAAGCTACACATCAATTCCCCATAACAATGCTCCTGTCAAGTAATGTATTCACAATTTCTTTAACTTCTCTAATACTTGTGAATGAAAATTCTTTTGTAGAATGAGAATAATTGGGGGAAGAAGGGCACACAAAAAATGAATGGGAAGATCGAAAAGTTGGAACAAGAAATGACTTTTTGGTTAGATGCATGAAATTGGATAAACATTTTATTCAAACAAATGTAGAATTAGAATGGATGATTTTGTGTCTACTACTGGTTCTTCCTCATGAGTTGAGACCGATTATTCAGATCGATGGGGGATAAACTAATGAACTCTATAGAAGAGCTACCTATCAGAACAATACCTTACCGATCTATTAACAACAAGTAAATCTACGCAAGGAAAAATTAATACAAGAAGTCGTAGATACACTTCTTGATAATGATACCAGGGGACAACCAGTGAGAGATGGTCATAATAAAGATTACAAGTCATTTTTTGATGTATTTGAAATGTTAAAAACTTTGTGAAATACATAAACCTCTAATTTCTACAAGATATTTGATGTTGATGTTCTTCTGGTAGTCCATTGTTCTACACTAGCTTTGGGAGGTATCAGTTAGGATTTGGAATAAAATATTGATTCATACAGAAGAAATGATTTTCTATGTTGCTTCCTTGTTTAGATATTTTCCTTAGACGAAAAAACTTCATGTAATTACATTTTAAGTGACTTTCATGTCTACTAGATACACCAAATATAGTACATTATATCATCAGTAATTAATTTATTTAATACACCAAACCTAAAATCTATTGAAGTTATCCATTGGATTCACACACTTTATTTTACAACAAATGAAATTTTTGATCGAAATAAGTCATTATTTAAGTTTATTCATCAAAATAATATCTATGATGATTTACCATCATATTGCAGCCATTGCAAGCATCAAAAACATGATAAGAGTAAGTGGTTTTGCTAACTAGGGAACTCAAAAGTTTGTGACAAAGCGAGACAACAAGATGGTTTACAATCGATCATGAATGAACATGAAGTTGAGATTTTTCATAATATGAATGGGACTAATAAGGTTTTGGACGATCAACATGAAGAAGATGGGAATCGAGCAAAAGAGATGAAAGTCACGTTGGATGTGAATTTGGGAAAAGTAGTGGATGATGTTGGGGTTTCCATGCAAGCCATGGAGTTTAGCAAAGGTAAAGATAAATGTGATGATGAGGATTGGTCCATGGTAACACACAAGAAAGACATGGGCAATGTAGTTAACACTAATTGATTCATGCAAATAAGTTGAACGTTGTCACGAAACAAGGTGTTCGATCAAATTCCTTAGAGGATAATATATATTTTTCCTAACTCTTTTGATGCCCTTTAGGTTAGAGAGGAACATCAACCTAGTTTGGGCAGTTATAAGCTTTATGTCTGGAATTGGCAAACATGCTAATGGAACAACATGTTGTTTGTTTAGTTTGTCCTATCCCCATTTCGAAGCCCTTAATGGATACTATGAACACTTTGATGTATGAGATGTCAACACAAACTATATATGAGTTCTTTTGTGAGAAATAAGATGGCTCTGGACAACAACTAATCTTTTTGGGGAATGACCGAAATTTAGATACATTTATGGCCTTAACTCCAGTGCACTCAACCAACAACTTTGACGCTATAAATGAACAATGAACAAAATGGTGGTATGAGTGCGAAGAGTGGGAGCATAATGCTAGATGAGGAATAGGTTACATCCTCCCCCAACTCAAGTAGCCCTGACATTTGTGCCTAACCATGCCATGGTAGTTTCAGCACTAGCTGCAAAACAGGTTATGACACAAATGAGTGCTCCAAATAGTAATATTATAAATAGAGATCTTCTTAATGAATTTCTAACAAACAAAGTTGGTAACTTGATCACTTTCCAACTCTCTTACTCATATTAGCCCTAGTAAGAAATTAGTTGTTGGAAGTTGTTTAAAGTTGTTATTTTTCTCCACATATTCTGCAAGATGTGGATTATTTGCGAGGAAGATGAATTGTTGGATAGTTTTTTTCTAATGTCACTAGGGATGACGACATCTCTCCTAAACTACAAAGAAGTGGAAAATGCAAAAATAAATACAAAACAAATGGTAGACATCATCGTTGGGACGATAAAATGTCTAGGGAGTTTGTCCTATGATAACTATCGGTGAGAGTGGGAAAAGCAGAAGGTGACAAGATTTAACATATCTAAGAAGAATTAATATATTTTCAAGAACTCTTGAACATGTTGGTGGAATGAAACAAGGAGGACCAAATTTATACAAGGCTGTAGAATTTAGGTTTGTCACAATTACAAAAAAGAGGGGGCTCCCTTCTACTTTCTTTTCTAGTTTAATTTTATCATTTTATTAGTACCTTCATTTGTTATATCATTAGAGCGTGTATTATAAATACTGTGTTGATCATAGAGTACTTGCTTAATTTAAGTTCTTACTTCTCACGTGCTTGCTTGTAGTAGTAGAGGTGTTTGCCCTCATAATGTTTTGTAAGGTAAGGCCAAACTCCATTGCCTGTACTTAGACTTTTTAGATTTTTATATTATTAATAACATATGTATGGCTCAAATATGCTATCGAACTCTCTTACGTGTACTTATATTCTTTTTTTTAATCAATTTTATTAAATAATGGGGGAAGATTTTCCCTCTCCCGCCGTTACTTTATGGCCAGATTGCTGGTGAATTCCATCCAAGTTCAATGCACCAGTTTAGGTCCAAGTTGGGGAAGCGAGTAGAGTGTGGGTGAGTTATTTTTTAGTGGGTCCAATTTGTTTATGTGGATCTCTAACAAGAGGCTATGTGGCAAAGATGTTTTTACAAAACCATTATTAAAAAATAATGGCATAAATGAACATGTTTTATAGTGGCGGTGACATAAATGAGCCAAATTTTTAACGATGATATAAATGAGTCATTTCTAATAGTTTGATGGCATATTTAAAAATTTTTAATAAGAAGTACACTAAGAGTGAAAAAGAATATTTTTAAATAGAATTACCAGCTTATGTTGTGATACGCTTCAAATATAATTAATTATTATTGTAATTTAATTTATTATAACTGATTAATTATTATTTCTTATAAATTTATTAATTAAAATTACTTGTAATTACAATTAAATAACTTGCTTGTGTGCAAGATTCATCAAATCAAGTTGTAGAGGAAAGTGACGAGAAAAAAATTAAAAAATAATTAATCACAATAATCTGATCTTAGTTATATGAAACCAATTGCTTTATTAGAAAAATAATTATAGTGCCATATACCTTCCAAATTTCATACAAAAACATCCCTATAAATTCCTACCTTTTTTTTTTCTCAACATTGAAAAATTCATCAAACTCATTTCTCTATAATTACTATTATGGAGATAACCACCCACTCTGCCCCTGTCTTGGACCTTCAAGGCCCCCAGAAGATTAAGAAGACTATCTCCCATTTTGAGCAATTCACCAAAATTCTTGCGCTACCATTTGCAATCACTTTTGCACATGTTTTTTTCACATTGGATGGAGAAAATGATCAAACTTGTAATGAAAGGGGACGGGAACATGCAACGTGTTCAATTATGGGATGTTACTGAAGAGAATAACAAAAAAAATGATGAAAGCGCTTATGTTGTGAAAATGATACCATGTAAAGACTATGCACTTGATTGTGTGGATTTGTTTGAAAATCGTGGATTGAGCTGTGGTGATGAGATAGAACTCTATTGGGATAATAATTTTCACAATTTTAAATTCAAGTTAATTAAAGGAGGTCTTGTTTTGTGAAATGTTGTGATGATTTTTGTGAGGAGATTCAATGGTTGTTATAATTATATCTGAAAGAAATCAATCATATTTAAATTTTATTGTTTTCTTTTTTCTATTTCTTAGAATATCATGTTACTCTGTCGTTTTATTTTATGTGTTTTAATTTAACAAGACATGAATTTTTTTAAAAAGTAATGAAAACTTTTGAATCATGTGGTAAGATGCATATAATATATCCAAATTTCATTGATTTTTATGGTTTTAAACATACCATATAAGTTATTAGAGTTAAAAAGTTATGTAGAAAGTGATATTGACCCTAATATGTGATAATTTTCAATGGTTCTATCCAGACTAAACCTTCAATAAATAATCAATAGGTATACATTATTTTTCAACAATAATTTTTTTTTAAGATCAACAAAATATTTTGCCCAACTGTTCCTTTTATGCCCTCATTTATAAATGCAATTAAGTAGTACTAAAATATCCTAACATTGCTCCTGTTATATAAACTACACGTCAATTCCCATAACAAATGTATTCACAATTTCTTCAATTGTTCTAATACTTGTGAATGGAAATTCGTTGGTAGATTGAGAATAATTAGGGGTAGAAGGGCACACAGAAATGAATGGGAATATCGAAAAGTTGGAATAAGAAATGACTTTTTGGTTAGTCGCGTGAAATTGGCTAAGCATTTTATTCGAACAAATAAAGAGCCAGAATGGATGATTTTGTGTGTATTATCGGTTCTTCCACATGAGTTGAGACCGATCATTCAGATAGATGGGGGATAAAATAATGAGCTAAGATATTAATGAAATATATAGAAGAGTTACCTATCAGAACAATACCCTTATCGATCTATTAACAACAAGTAGATCTACGTCAGGAGAAATTAGTACAAGAAGTTGTAGATACACTTCTTGATAATGATACCCTGGGAAAACCAATGAGAGATGGTCATAATAAAGATTACAAGTCATTTTCTGATGTAATTGAAATGATAAACTTTATGAAATACATAAGCTCTAATTTCTACAAGATATTTGATGTTGAAGGGATAGTGATGATAGATGTTCTTGCTTCCTTGTTTAGATATATGGTTTTTCAAAAGCAAAGCGCTAGAAATCGTTGTCAAAGCTAACAATTCATTTGTGTGGATCCTTGACCTCAAGGATCTAAATGAGGAAACATTGTCGTCAATGCATTAAAGAATTCCAAGTAGCATAATCTGTAATACAACATGTGGAACATATAGTACATTTAAGTGACATGTTTGTGCATGAAACACATCAAATATGGTACATCACCATTGTATTTCATTTATTATAAGTTATATAGAATTACATTTTAAGTAATTACATGAAATTTGCGAAGAGTTCATTGTTTCCCATAGGTTTGGCAGTTCGACAACTCATTTCCATCGATAAAGCCAAGCAAATGAAGGCAAGACCTAATACAACTAGGGTTAAGGTGATTCTTGATTTAATGGACATATTGTCGAACATGTTGAGGCTTTAATCTGTGGACAAAAGGGCTAGAAAATAGTGGAGGAATCATAGAAGTTTATCTATGATTATTATTATCGAACACATTTTCCTATTATTATTATCATCATGAAGAAGACATTTGAGTACAAGTTCATCCCATCAAAAGTAGAAGAAGAAGCTTGTAAAGAAAGTAACACTCTGTGGCAAGTGGCTTGTCGGGTAGTAGAAATATGGGATATCTACTCTGCCCTGTCATAGGACCTGGAGAATCTATGGCAGATCAAGAAGGACATAACCTATTTGGAGCAAGTCTCCAAGATACTGGTGTTGCCATTTGCAGACACTTTTGAATATGTTTTTCAATACTGAATATAGGGCATGGTTGAATTAATAACAAAAGGGGAGGGGAACAAGCAACATGTTGAATTATTGTAGGATGTTACTGAAGAGAACAACACTAGAAAATATAAAAATGCTTATGTCCAGATGATGTCAAATGATGACTATAAATTTGTTTGAGCTAAACTTTTAACGAATGACATAGATGAGACATTTCTAATAGTTTGATGACATATTTGAAAATTTTCCCCATTGTTAATAAAAAGTACACTAAGAGAAAAAAAGAATATTGTTAAATAGTATTACCAGCTTGCGTACGTGATACGCTTCAATTATAATTAATTATTAGTGTAATTTGATTTATTATAACTGATTAATAATTATTTATTATGAACTTATTAAATAAATTTTCTTGTAATTACATTTAAATAACTTGCTTGTGTGCAAGATTCATCAAATCAAGTTGTAGTTGGAAAGTGAAAAGGAAATATTAAACTATGATTACTTAAGTAAATATCTTAAAAGGTCACTCAAGTATTTGAAATTATTTGAAAAAGTTACTCAACTTAATTTTGTATCAATAAAGTCACTCAACTTATGGATTTTTTTTAATAAGGTCACTCAAGTTAAATTATTTTTTTAGAAAATCATTATAACCAAAAAATAAAATAGATAATTGCACAAACCACCCTTCAAGTTTAGTTTTGTAAAACTTACTTCCATTGTAGTTTATAATATTATACTTACCTCTCTTATTTTTTTCTTAATAATTATTTTCTTAACCTAATTATTATTAACATAAAAATTTATGATTTAATTAAATTGCCCTTTCTCATATATTATTTAATTTAATAAATTTAATAACATCTTTTTATTCAATTTCTCAAAAAAATCTAACTTCAAAAGTATCAACATTTCTATTCTCTTCCTTGAAAATGTCGTTTTAATTCAGCAAGAATTGAACATAAATTATTATTTTTTCTTGAAAAGTTGTATATTCAATTTTTAGTGTTTTGCTGAGCTGAAATGGTGAATCCAATTAGGATGACAAAACACATGATATTTTGATAAATTGAATAAAAAAGATGCTACAAAATCAATTAAATTAAATAATATATCATAAAAGGCAATTTAATTATATCATAAAACTTTATGTGAATAATAATTAGGTTAAGAAAATAATCATTAAAAAATTAAAATAAGAGAGGTAAGCATAATATTAAACTATAATTGAAGTAAGTATTATAAAGCTAAACTTGAAGGGTGGTTTGTGCAATTATCTCTTTTATCTTTTGGTTATAATGATTTTTTAGAAAATAGCTTAACTTGAGTGACTTTATAAAAGAAAATCCATAAGTTGAGTGACTTTATTGATACAAAACTAAGTTGAGTGATTTTTTCAAATAATTTCACATACTTAAGTGGCCTTTTGAGATATTTACTCTGACTAATCACAGTAATCTGATCTTAATTATGTGAAACCAAGCTTTATTAGAAAAATAATTAAAGAGTCATGATATACCTTCCAAATTTAATGTCAAAACATTCCTATAAATTCCTACCATCTTTTTCTCAACATTGTAAAAATTCATCAAACACATTTCTCTATAACTACTATTATGGAGACAACCACCCACTCTGCCCCTGTCATGGACCTTCAAGGCCCCCAGAAGATTAAGAAGACTATCACCCATTTTGAGCAATTTGCAAAACTAATAGTGCTACCACTTGCGATCGCTTTTTCACATGTTTTTCCATATTGGATGGAGAAAATGGTTGAACTTGTAATGAAAGGGGACGGGAACACGCAATGTGTTCAATTATGGGATGTTACTGAAGAGAACAACAAAAAAAATGATGGAAGCGCTTATGTTATGAAGATGACACCATGTGAGGACTATGCACTTGTTTGTGTGGATTTTTTCAAAAATGGTGTATTGAGCTGTGGTGATGAGATAGAACTCTATTGGGATAATAATTTTCACAATTTTAAATTCAAGTTAATTAAAAGAGGTCTTGTTTTGTGAAATGTTGTGATGATTTTTGTGAGGAGATCGAATGATTGTTATAACAATATCTGAAAGAAATCAATAATATTTAAATTTTATTATTTTTCTTTTCCTATTTCTTAGAATATCATGTTAATCTGTCGTTTTATTTTATGTGTTTTAATTTAGCAAGACATGAAGTTTAAGAAAGTAATTAAAACTTTTGAATCGTGTAGTAAGATGCGTATAATATATCCAAATATCATTATTTTTTTCAAGATCAACAAAATCTTTTGACCAATTGTTCCTTTATGCCCTCTGTTAGAGTGGAAAACCTAACCCCCAATGTGGAGGTAAAGAATATTATATATTGACCAATATTACATAAGTATTACATAAGTGGTACACAAGAATAAGTAAATTACAATATGGGTACAGAATGAATTAAGTAACTCTAATACCCCCCTTCAAGCGAAACGGTGGCGGACGAAGACCAAGCATTGCGCGGAAATATTCAAACTGAGGCCTAGGAAGACTTTTGGTGAAAATGTCAGCCACCTGAAGTGTGGTCGGGACAAATTTAGTGTAGAGTTTACCAGACGACACAAGTTCCCGAATGAAGTGATAGTCCAGATCAATGTGTTTTGCCCTCTTATGAGACACAGGATTCTGTGTGAGAAAGAGCGCACTCCGATTGTCACATAACAGCGTGGGGCGATCAGGAGGCAAGGCATGGAGCTCCCGAAGCAAGTGAGTTATCCAGACAATTTCAGCCGCAGTATTTGCCATGGCTCGATACTCCGATTCACAACTGGAGCGGGAGACAGTTGGTTGTTTCTTGGCACTCCAGGATACTAAGTTTCCACCAAGGAAAATAGAGTAGCCATAAGTAGATCGGCGAGTTTCGAGACATCTGGCCCAATCAGCATCCGAGTATCCAAGAAGGGAAACATCATTCGGCTTGGTGAACAATAGACCATAAGCAAGTGTGCCTTTGACATACCGAAGTATTCGCTTGACACATTGGAAATGAAAAACAGTCGGTGTCTGTAAGAACTGGCTGACCTGATTCACTGCATATGACAGATCCGGACGAGTAATTGTGAGGTACTGCAATGCACCTACTAGAGACCGATAATGTGTTGGATCTTGAAAAGGATCACCAGCAGTGATGAAGGACTCATGAGGAGCTAAGGGAGTGTGCACAGGCTTAGAATCAAGTAAGGCAGCACGTTCAAGGATATCACGAGCATACTTGGATTGGCTGAGAAATAACCCATTATCAGTGTAGGTCACTTCAAGACCAAGAAAGTAATTTAGAGCTCCAAGATCTTTAATTGCAAATTCCTGGTTGAGACGAGAGATAAACGCAACCATGATGTCAGTTCGGTTTCCAGTGAGGATTAAATCATCAACATAGACGAGCAGGTACATAATGCAGGAGGAACGTTTGAAAACAAACAGAGATGTATCAGATCGACTGCACGTAAAACCATTGTTGAGAAGGAAGGAACTTAAGCGCTGAAACCAAGCACGCGGAGCCTGCTTGAGGCCGTACAATGCTTTGTTCAAGCGACACACATGATCAGGAAACCGAGAGTCTGCAAAGCCAGGTGGTTGTTCCATATGAACAACTTCATTTAGATGACCATGCAAGAAGGCATTTTTGACATCAAGCTGATGAAGCTTCCAATTGTTAATGACGGCAAGAGATAAGACAATTCGTACCGTAGAAGCCTTAACCACCGGACTGAAAGTGTGGGAATAATCTAAGCCAGGGATTTGAGTGAAGCCTTGAGCCACCAGTCGCGCTTTGAAACGTTCAACAGACCCGTCTGAGTTGTACTTAGTGCGAAAAACCCATTTGGAACCAACAACATTACTGGATTTTGGACGAGGCACCAAGGTCCACGTAGCATTTTGAGTTAGAGCTGACATCTCCTCATGCATTGCAGCCATCCACTGTGGGTTCTTAGCAGCCGACTTGAACCCTTTGGTTCAGAAGAAGCAAATAAAGCGGTAAAGAGGCGATGAGTTTCAAGATGAGCTAAGTTGGCTTGATGACGAGTGGAAGGTTTAAAAATGCCCGCCTTGGACCGAGTTACCATGGGGTGAACTGCTGGAGTGATCACTGATGCAGGAAGCTGAGGTGGAGCCAAAGAATCACCCAAATCGGCAGACATAGGCGGCGGAGATGAGGCAGCAGGTAGTTGCGAGGGAATGCCGACCCGAGACGGTGTGGAAGGAACAATGACTGGCGGCACTGCAGTGGGTGAAACATCAGACGGAGCAGCATGTAATGGTTGGAATACTGCTGGGGTATCACTGTGAAAGCCATCCAAACAAGGAGAACACAGAGAAGGCAAAGGCGGTGAGGCTGGCGGAGACGAAGGACCAATGACCGCGGATGATTCTGCCGGCATGGAAAAAGACTCCAAAAAGGTTGAGAGTTGCAAGGAGTTTAAGTCCTTTGATGAAGTAACGCCCGAAAAGGGTAAAGAGTGTTCATCAAAGCGAGCATGGCGAGTGACATAGATGCGAGACGTTGCCGGATCAAGACACCGATAACCTTTGTATTGAGAGCAATAACCAATAAAGATGCACGGAAGACTTCTTGGAGATAACTTGTGATTTGTATAGTCCCGAAGATATGGAAATACTCGGCAGCCATAGACCTTGAAGGTATGATAATTGGGCTTCTCAGAAAACAAGAGTTCAAAAGGAGACTTGTTGTTCAAAACCTTTGAAGGTAGACGATTGATGATGTAAACAGCAGAGCTGAACGCATCTACCCAATAAGAGGTAGGAGCATTTGCATTAAAAAGCATGGCCAAACCAGTTTCCACGATATGACGGTGTTTTCTCTCAACTCTGCCATTTTGCTGGGGCGTATACGGACAAGATAACCTGTGAAAGGTGCCATTTTCGTCAAATAGTCGACGAACAGTGTGATTAACAAACTCTGTGCCTCCATCACTTTGAAAAACCTTAATTTTCCGAGAGAACTGAGTTTGCACAAACTTCATGAAAACAGACAAAACAGCAGCAAATCCAGACTTGGTTTGGAGAGGATAAAACCAAGTGAAGCGAGAGTAGTCATCAACAAAGGCCACATAATACCTATAGTTATCAGTAGATGTAACAGGCGCAGGGCCCCACAAATCACAATGTATCAAGTCCAAAGAATGCAAAGATCGTTTATTATTTAAAACAAATGACAAACGGTGTCCTTTAGAGAGTTGACAAGAAGAGCAAATAACCGGTTTGGGTAAAATGGAAGTAACAGACAAACAACCTAACTTATGCAAAAGTAAAACAGTATCAAAGGCAACATGCCCTAACCGACTATGCCAAAGTTCATAAGATGCCTTCAAACTTGAATTTGTAGTAGCCGCCAAAGCTTGATGCTCATTATGCAAAACATATAGCCCATTCTCACATTTGCCTCGAGTTAGAACCTGTTTCGTTTTTCTGTCCTGAATCTGAAAAAACGATTGAGAGAACAGAACATCCACCGGATTATCATGAGTTAGTTTACTAATGGACAAAAGATTCTTGGCAAGATGTGGAACAACCAGAACATCACGCAGGTGCAGATTATTAGAAACAGTAGATGAACCCGTATGAGTGATAGGAAGAGAAGTACCATTTCCAAATGTCACGTTAGCATTGCCGGAGTATGGAGAAGCATGAGGAACACTTGGTGAAGACGAAGTCATGTGATCAGTGGCCCCGGAATCAACATACCAATCAGGGGCAGAAGTAGTGACATGACATTGGGCATTAAACGCTTGAGCCAAGTTGGCGTCATGGGAGGCAGCTTGAGTGGCAAAGGTAGCAAGATTAGGACAAGCACTGGCATAGTGGCCATCTGTACGACATAATTGGCAGTGAGGTGGCCTGCGGCCACGACCGCGAGCACTTGAACCACCGCCTCTGTTAGAGCGACCACGGCCACCGACGGGAGGGGACTGCCGATGCGACTGGGCAGTGAAGGCAGCAGGCGGTGAGGATGATGCACCATGAAGGGACTTGAGAAAAAGTTCATGACTCTCAGCCTGTGAGAGTAAGTCGCGAAAGGTAGGCGCCGGTTTGGTGGCACGAATGGCAGTTGAGAAAGTCTCAAAGGAGGCTCCTAAGCCGCATAAAAACCAATGAAATTTATCGATATCATCAACAGGCTGCCCAATGGCAGCCAACTGATCACAAATGGATTTAAATTTGCGGCCAAAGTCAGCAACAGATAAGGAACCTTTGACCAATCGACGAAGTTGATCGCGCAGATTATGAACGCGTTCAACGGAAGAATTGCTATAGGCAGATTCAAGCGCAACCCAGATTTGGCGGGCTGTTGTTAGACCCAAAATTTCAGAGACCGCCTCTTCCGTGAGTGAAGAATTAAGGATGATGACAGCCCGTTGATCAGAAGCAAGCCAGGCAGCATAAAGAGGATTCAAAATCTCTTTGCCATCCGTAAGAAGGAACGATGGAGGAGCTATAGAGGAGCCGTCAACATGATCCAATAAGTGTTGATAAGAAAGTAGGGGCAGCATCTGATTTTTCCAATAGAGATAATTGGTGGAGGAGAGCTTAATCGTGAGCATGTGCAAAACAGTGGCAATAAGAAGGGTGACGTCACTGGATTTGCTGCTGTTTTGTCTATTTTCATGAAGTTTGTGCAAACTCAGTTCTCTCGGAAAATTAAGGTTTTTCAAAGTGATGGAGGCACAGAGTTTGTTAATCACACTGTTCGTCGACTATTTGACGAAAATGGCACCTTTCACAGGTTATCTTGTCCGTATACGCCCCAGCAAAATGGCAGAGTTGAGAGAAAACACCGTCATATCGTGGAAACTGGTTTGGCCATGCTTTTTAATGCAAATGCTCCTACCTCTTATTGGGTAGATGCGTTCAGCTCTGCTGTTTACATCATCAATCGTCTACCTTCAAAGGTTTTGAACAACAAGTCTCCTTTTGAACTCTTGTTTTCTGAGAAGCCCAATTATCATACCTTCAAGGTCTATGGCTGCCGAGTATTTCCATATCTTCGGGACTATACAAATCACAAGTTATCTCCAAGAAGTCTTCCGTGCATCTTTATTGGTTATTGCTCTCAATACAAAGGTTATCGGTGTCTTGATCCGGCAACGTCTCGCATCTATGTCACTCGCCATGCTCGCTTTGATGAACACTCTTTACCCTTTTCGGGCGTTACTTCATCAAAGGACTTAAACTCCTTGCAACTCTCAACCTTTTTGGAGTCCTTTTCCATGCCGGCAGAATCATCCGCGGTCATTGGTCCTTCGTCTCCGCCAGCCTCACCGCCTTTGCCTTCTCTGTGTCCTCCTTGTTTGGATGGCTTTCACAGTGATACCCCAGCAGTATTCCAACCATTACATGCTGCTCCGTCTGATGTTTCACCCACTGCAGTGCCGCCAGTCATTGTTCCTTCCACACCGTCTCGGGTCGGCATTCCCTCGCAACTACCTGCTGCCTCATCTCCGCCGCCTATGTCTGCCGATTTGGGTGATTCTTTGGCTCCAACTCAGCTTCCTGCATCAGTGTCCACTCCAGCAGTTCACCCCATGGTAACTCGGTCCAAGGCGGGCATTTTTAAACCTTCCACTCGTCATCAAGCCAACTTAGCTCATCTTGAAACTCATCGCCTCTTTACCGCTTTATTTGCTTCTTCTGAACCAAAAGGGTTCAAGTCGGCTGCTAAGAACCCACAGTGGATGGCTGCAATGCATGAGGAGATGTCAGCTCTAACTCAAAATGCTACGTGGACCTTGGTGCCTCGTCCAAAATCCAGTAATGTTGTTGGTTCCAAATGGGTTTTTCGCACTAAGTACAACTCAGACGGGTCTGTTGAATGTTTCAAAGCGCGACTGGTGGCTCAAGGCTTCACTCAAATCCCTGGCTTAGATTATTCCCACACTTTCAGTCCGGTGGTTAAGGCTTCTACGGTACGAATTGTCTTATCTCTTGCCGTCATTAACAATTGGAAGCTTCATCAGCTTGATGTCAAAAATGCCTTCTTGCATGGTCATCTAAATGAAGTTGTTCATATGGAACAACCACCTGGCTTTGCAGACTCTCGGTTTCCTGATCATGTGTGTCGCTTGAACAAAGCATTGTACGGCCTCAAGCAGGCTCCGCGTGCTTGGTTTCAGCGCTTAAGTTCCTTCCTTCTCAACAATGGTTTTACGTGCAGTCGATCTGATACATCTCTGTTTGTTTTCAAACGTTCCTCCTGCATTATGTACCTGCTCGTCTATGTTGATGATTTAATCCTAACTGGAAACCGAACTGACATCATGGTTGCGTTTATCTCTCGTCTCAACCAGGAATTTGCAATTAAAGATCTTGGAGCTCTAAATTACTTTCTTGGTCTTGAAGTGACCTACACTGATAATGGGTTATTTCTCAGCCAATCCAAGTATGCTCGTGATATCCTTGAACGTGCTGCCTTACTTGATTCTAAGCCTGTGCACACTCCCTTAGCTCCTCATGAGTCCTTCATCACTGCTGGTGATCCTTTTCAAGATCCAACACATTATCGGTCTCTAGTAGGTGCATTGCAGTACCTCACAATTACTCGTCCGGATCTGTCATATGCAGTGAATCAGGTCAGCCAGTTCTTACAGACACCGACTGTTTTTCATTTCCAATGTGTCAAGCGAATACTTCGGTATGTCAAAGGCACACTTGCTTATGGTCTATTGTTCACCAAGCCGAATGATGTTTCCCTTCTTGGATACTCGGATGCTGATTGGGCCAGATGTCTCGAAACTCGCCGATCTACTTATGGCTACTCTATTTTCCTTGGTGGAAACTTAGTATCCTGGAGTGCCAAGAAACAACCAACTGTCTCCCGCTCCAGTTGTGAATCGGAGTATCGAGCCATGGCAAATACTGCGGCTGAAATTGTCTGGATAACTCACTTGCTTCGGGAGCTCCATGCCTTGCCTCCTGATCGCCCCACGCTGTTATGTGACAATCGGAGTGCGCTCTTTCTCACACAGAATCCTGTGTCTCATAAGAGGGCAAAACACATTGATCTGGACTATCACTTCATTCGGGAACTTGTGTCGTCTGGTAAACTCTACACTAAATTTGTCCCGACCACACTTCAGGTGGCTGACATTTTCACCAAAAGTCTTCCTAGGCCTCAGTTTGAATATTTCCGCGCAATGCTTGGTCTTCGTCCGCCACCGTTTCGCTTGAAGGGGGGTATTAGAGTTACTTAATTCATTCTGTACCCATATTGTAATTTACTTATTCTTGTGTACCACTTATGTAATACTTATGTAATATTGGTCAATATATAATATTATTTACCTCCACATTGGGGGTTAGGTTTTCCACTCTAACATAAGTGTGTGACCATCTCATCTAAAAGCTTAAGCTGTTAAAGAGAGCACACTTTAATTAGTTAATGATATTCTCAACACGCCCCCTCACGTGCGGGCCTGATTCTTTTTCATGGGCCAAGCACGTGGAATTTTGTTTTAATTTGGGTGACGGTGAGATTCGATCTTAGGACCTCTGACTGCTCTGATACAATGTTAGAGTGGAAAACCTAACCCCCAATGTGGAGGTAAAGAATATTATATATTGACCAATATTACATAAGTATTACATAAGTGGTACACAAGAATAAGTAAATTACAATATGGGTACAGAATGAATTAAGTAACTCTAATACCCTCTTTTATAAATGCAATTAAGTAGTACTAAAATATCCTAACATTGCTCCTTTTATATAAGCTACACATCAATTCCCCATAACAATGCTCCTGTCAAGTAATGTATTCACAATTTCTTTAACTTCTCTAATACTTGTGAATGAAAATTCTTTTGTAGAATGAGAATAATTGGGGGAAGAAGGGCACACAAAAAATGAATGGGAAGATCGAAAAGTTGGAACAAGAAATGACTTTTTGGTTAGATGCATGAAATTGGATAAACATTTTATTCAAACAAATGTAGAATTAGAATGGATGATTTTGTGTCTACTACTGGTTCTTCCTCATGAGTTGAGACCGATTATTCAGATCGATGGGGGATAAACTAATGAACTCTATAGAAGAGCTACCTATCAGAACAATACCTTACCGATCTATTAACAACAAGTAAATCTACGCAAGGAAAAATTAATACAAGAAGTCGTAGATACACTTCTTGATAATGATACCAGGGGACAACCAGTGAGAGATGGTCATAATAAAGATTACAAGTCATTTTTTGATGTATTTGAAATGTTAAAAACTTTGTGAAATACATAAACCTCTAATTTCTACAAGATATTTGATGTTGATGTTCTTCTGGTAGTCCATTGTTCTACACTAGCTTTGGGAGGTATCAGTTAGGATTTGGAATAAAATATTGATTCATACAGAAGAAATGATTTTCTATGTTGCTTCCTTGTTTAGATATTTTCCTTAGACGAAAAAACTTCATGTAATTACATTTTAAGTGACTTTCATGTCTACTAGATACACCAAATATAGTACATTATATCATCAGTAATTAATTTATTTAATACACCAAACCTAAAATCTATTGAAGTTATCCATTGGATTCACACACTTTATTTTACAACAAATGAAATTTTTGATCGAAATAAGTCATTATTTAAGTTTATTCATCAAAATAATATCTATGATGATTTACCATCATATTGCAGCCATTGCAAGCATCAAAAACATGATAAGAGTAAGTGGTTTTGCTAACTAGGGAACTCAAAAGTTTGTGACAAAGCGAGACAACAAGATGGTTTACAATCGATCATGAATGAACATGAAGTTGAGATTTTTCATAATATGAATGGGACTAATAAGGTTTTGGACGATCAACATGAAGAAGATGGGAATCGAGCAAAAGAGATGAAAGTCACGTTGGATGTGAATTTGGGAAAAGTAGTGGATGATGTTGGGGTTTCCATGCAAGCCATGGAGTTTAGCAAAGGTAAAGATAAATGTGATGATGAGGATTGGTCCATGGTAACACACAAGAAAGACATGGGCAATGTAGTTAACACTAATTGATTCATGCAAATAAGTTGAACGTTGTCACGAAACAAGGTGTTCGATCAAATTCCTTAGAGGATAATATATATTTTTCCTAACTCTTTTGATGCCCTTTAGGTTAGAGAGGAACATCAACCTAGTTTGGGCAGTTATAAGCTTTATGTCTGGAATTGGCAAACATGCTAATGGAACAACATGTTGTTTGTTTTGTTTGTCCTATCCCCATTTCGAAGCCCTTAATGGATACTATGAACACTTTGATGTATGAGATGTCAACACAAACTATATATGAGTTCTTTTGTGAGAAATAAGATGGCTCTGGACAACAACTAATCTTTTTGGGGAATGACCGAAATTTAGATACATTTATGGCCTTAACTCCAGTGCACTCAACCAACAACTTTGACGCTATAAATGAACAATGAACAAAATGGTGGTATGAGTGCGAAGAGTGGGAGCATAATGCTAGATGAGGAATAGGTTACATCCTCCCCCAACTCCAGTAGCCCTGACATTTGTGCCTAACCATGCCATGGTAGTTTCAGCACTAGCTGCAAAACAGGTTATGACACAAATGAGTGCTCCAAATAGTAATATTATAAATAGAGATCTTCTTAATGAATTTCTAACAAACAAAGTTGGTAACTTGATCACTTTCCAACTCTCTTACTCATATTAGCCCTAGTAAGAAATTAGTTGTTGGAAGTTGTTTAAAGTTGTTATTTTTCTCCACATATTCTGCAAGATGTGGATTATTTGCGAGGAAGATGAATTGTTGGATAGTTTTTTTCTAATGTCACTAGGGATGACGACATCTCTCCTAAACTACAAAGAAGTGGAAAATGCAAAAATAAATACAAAACAAATGGTAGACATCATCGTTGGGACGATAAAATGTCTAGGGAGTTTGTCCTATGATAACTATCGGTGAGAGTGGGAAAAGCAGAAGGTGACAAGATTTAACATATCTAAGAAGAATTAATATATTTTCAAGAACTCTTGAACATGTTGGTGGAATGAAACAAGGAGGACCAAATTTATACAAGGCTGTAGAATTTAGGTTTGTCACAATTACAAAAAAGAGGGGGCTCCCTTCTACTTTCTTTTCTAGTTTAATTTTATCATTTTATTAGTACCTTCATTTGTTATATCATTAGAGCGTGTATTATAAATACTGTGTTGATCATAGAGTACTTGCTTAATTTAAGTTCTTACTTCTCACGTGCTTGCTTGTAGTAGTAGAGGTGTTTGCCCTCATAATGTTTTGTAAGGTAAGGCCAAACTCCATTGCCTGTACTTAGACTTTTTAGATTTTTATATTATTAATAACATATGTATGGCTCAAATATGCTATCGAACTCTCTTACGTGTACTTATATTCTTTTTTTTAATCAATTTTATTAAATAATGGGGGAAGATTTTCCCTCTCCCGCCGTTACTTTATGGCCAGATTGCTGGTGAATTCCATCCAAGTTCAATGCACCAGTTTAGGTCCAAGTTGGGGAAGCGAGTAGAGTGTGGGTGAGTTATTTTTTAGTGGGTCCAATTTGTTTATGTGGATCTCTAACAAGAGGCTATGTGGCAAAGATGTTTTTACAAAACCATTATTAAAAAATAATGGCATAAATGAACATGTTTTATAGTGGCGGTGACATAAATGAGCCAAATTTTTAACGTTGATATAAATGAGTCATTTCTAATAGTTTGATGGCATATTTAAAAATTTTTAATAAGAAGTACACTAAGAGTGAAAAAGAATATTTTTAAATAGAATTACCAGCTTATGTTGTGATACGCTTCAAATATAATTAATTATTAATGTAATTTAATTTATTATAACTGATTAATTATTATTTCTTATAAATTTATTAATTAAAATTACTTGTAATTACAATTAAATAACTTGCTTGTGTGCAAGATTCATCAAATCAAGTTGTAGAGGAAAGTGACGAGAAAAAAATTAAAAAATAATTAATCACAATAATCTGATCTTAGTTATATGAAACCAATTGCTTTATTAGAAAAATAATTATAGTGCCATATACCTTCCAAATTTCATACAAAAACATCCCTATAAATTCCTACCTTTTTTTTTTCTCAACATTGAAAAATTCATCAAACTCATTTCTCTATAATTACTATTATGGAGATAACCACCCACTCTGCCCCTGTCTTGGACCTTCAAGGCCCCCAGAAGATTAAGAAGACTATCTCCCATTTTGAGCAATTCACCAAAATTCTTGCGCTACCATTTGCAATCACTTTTGCACATGTTTTTTTCACATTGGATGGAGAAAATGATCAAACTTGTAATGAAAGGGGACGGGAACATGCAACGTGTTCAATTATGGGATGTTACTGAAGAGAATAACAAAAAAAATGATGAAAGCGCTTATGTTGTGAAAATGATACCATGTAAGGACTATGCACTTGATTGTGTGGATTTGTTTGAAAATCGTGGATTGAGCTGTGGTGATGAGATAGAACTCTATTGGGATAATAATTTTCACAATTTTAAATTCAAGTTAATTAAAGGAGGTCTTGTTTTGTGAAATGTTGTGATGATTTTTGTGAGGAGATTCAATGGTTGTTATAATTATATCTGAAAGAAATCAATCATATTTAAATTTTATTGTTTTCTTTTTTCTATTTCTTAGAATATCATGTTACTCTGTCGTTTTATTTTATGTGTTTTAATTTAACAAGACATGAATTTTTTTAAAAAGTAATGAAAACTTTTGAATCATGTGGTAAGATGCATATAATATATCCAAATTTCATTGATTTTTATGGTTTTAAACATACCATATAAGTTATTAGAATTAAAAAGTTATGTAGAAAGTGATATTGACCCTAATATGTGATAATTTTCAATGGTTCTATCCAGACTAAACCTTCAATAAATAATCAATAGGTATACATTATTTTTCAACAATAATTTTTTTTTAAGATCAACAAAATATTTTGCCCAACTGTTCCTTTTATGCCCTCATTTATAAATGCAATTAAGTAGTACTAAAATATCCTAACATTGCTCCTGTTATATAAACTACACGTCAATTCCCATAACAAATGTATTCACAATTTCTTCAATTGTTCTAATACTTGTGAATGGAAATTCGTTGGTAGATTGAGAATAATTAGGGGTAGAAGGGCACACAGAAATGAATGGGAATATCGAAAAGTTGGAATAAGAAATGACTTTTTGGTTAGTCGCGTGAAATTGGCTAAGCATTTTATTCGAACAAATAAAGAGCCAGAATGGATGATTTTGTGTGTATTATCGGTTCTTCCACATGAGTTGAGACCGATCATTCAGATAGATGGGGGATAAAATAATGAGCTAAGATATTAATGAAATATATAGAAGAGTTACCTATCAGAACAATACCCTTATCGATCTATTAACAACAAGTAGATCTACGTCAGGAGAAATTAGTACAAGAAGTTGTAGATACACTTCTTGATAATGATACCCTGGGAAAACCAATGAGAGATGGTCATAATAAAGATTACAAGTCATTTTCTGATGTAATTGAAATGATAAACTTTATGAAATACATAAGCTCTAATTTCTACAAGATATTTGATGTTGAAGGGATAGTGATGATAGATGTTCTTGCTTCCTTGTTTAGATATATGGTTTTTCAAAAGCAAAGCGCTAGAAATCGTTGTCAAAGCTAACAATTCATTTGTGTGGATCCTTGACCTCAAGGATCTAAATGAGGAAACATTGTCGTCAATGCATTAAAGAATTCCAAGTAGCATAATCTGTAATACAACATGTGGAACATATAGTACATTTAAGTGACATGTTTGTGCATGAAACACATCAAATATGGTACATCACCATTGTATTTCATTTATTATAAGTTATATAGAATTACATTTTAAGTAATTACATGAAATTTGCGAAGAGTTCATTGTTTCCCATAGGTTTGGCAGTTCGACAACTCATTTCCATCGATAAAGCCAAGCAAATGAAGGCAAGACCTAATACAACTAGGGTTAAGGTGATTCTTGATTTAATGGACATATTGTCGAACATGTTGAGGCTTTAATCTGTGGACAAAAGGGCTAGAAAATAGTGGAGGAATCATAGAAGTTTATCTATGATTATTATTATCGAACACATTTTCCTATTATTATTATCATCATGAAGAAGACATTTGAGTACAAGTTCATCCCATCAAAAGTAGAAGAAGAAGCTTGTAAAGAAAGTAACACTCTGTGGCAAGTGGCTTGTCGGGTAGTAGAAATATGGGATATCTACTCTGCCCTGTCATAGGACCTGGAGAATCTATGGCAGATCAAGAAGGACATAACCTATTTGGAGCAAGTCTCCAAGATACTGGTGTTGCCATTTGCAGACACTTTTGAATATGTTTTTCAATACTGAATATAGGGCATGGTTGAATTAATAACAAAAGGGGAGGGGAACAAGCAACATGTTGAATTATTGTAGGATGTTACTGAAGAAAACAACACTAGAAAATATAAAAATGCTTATGTCCAGATGATGTCAAATGATGACTATAAACTTGTTTGAGCTAAACTTTTAACGAATGACATAGATGAGACATTTCTAATAGTTTGATGACATATTTGAAAATTTTCCCCATTGTTAATAAAAAGTACACTAAGAGAAAAAAAGAATATTGTTAAATAGTATTACCAGCTTGCGTACGTGATACGCTTCAATTATAATTAATTATTAGTGTAATTTGATTTATTATAACTGATTAATAATTATTTATTATGAACTTATTAAATAAATTTTCTTGTAATTACATTTAAATAACTTGCTTGTGTGCAAGATTCATCAAATCAAGTTGTAGTTGGAAAGTGAAAAGGAAATATTAAACTATGATTACTTAAGTAAATATCTTAAAAGGTCACTCAAGTATTTGAAATTATTTGAAAAAGTTACTCAACTTAATTTTGTATCAATAAAGTCACTCAACTTATGGATTTTTTTTAATAAGGTCACTCAAGTTAAATTATTTTTTTAGAAAATCATTATAACCAAAAAATAAAATAGATAATTGCACAAACCACCCTTCAAGTTTAGTTTTGTAAAACTTACTTCCATTGTAGTTTATAATATTATACTTACCTCTCTTATTTTTTTCTTAATAATTATTTTCTTAACCTAATTATTATTAACATAAAAATTTATGATTTAATTAAATTGCCCTTTCTCATATATTATTTAATTTAATAAATTTAATAACATCTTTTTATTCAATTTCTCAAAAAAATCTAACTTCAAAAGTATCAACATTTCTATTCTCTTCCTTGAAAATGTCGTTTTAATTCAGCAAGAATTGAACATAAATTATTATTTTTTCTTGAAAAGTTGTATATTCAATTTTTAGTGTTTTGCTGAGCTGAAATGGTGAATCCAATTAGGATGACAAAACACATGATATTTTGATAAATTGAATAAAAAAGATGCTACAAAATCAATTAAATTAAATAATATATCATAAAAGGCAATTTAATTATATCATAAAACTTTATGTGAATAATAATTAGGTTAAGAAAATAATCATTAAAAAATGAAAATAAGAGAGGTAAGCATAATATTAAACTATAATTGAAGTAAGTATTATAAAGCTAAACTTGAAGGGTGGTTTGTGCAATTATCTCTTTTATCTTTTGGTTATAATGATTTTTTAGAAAATAGCTTAACTTGAGTGACTTTATAAAAGAAAATCCATAAGTTGAGTGACTTTATTGATACAAAACTAAGTTGAGTGATTTTTTCAAATAATTTCACATACTTAAGTGGCCTTTTGAGATATTTACTCTGACTAATCACAGTAATCTGATCTTAATTATGTGAAACCAAGCTTTATTAGAAAAATAATTAAAGAGTCATGATATACCTTCCAAATTTAATGTCAAAACATTCCTATAAATTCCTACCATCTTTTTCTCAACATTGTAAAAATTCATCAAACACATTTCTCTATAACTACTATTATGGAGACAACCACCCACTCTGCCCCTGTCATGGACCTTCAAGGCCCCCAGAAGATTAAGAAGACTATCACCCATTTTGAGCAATTTGCAAAACTAATAGTGCTACCACTTGCGATCGCTTTTTCACATGTTTTTCCATATTGGATGGAGAAAATGGTTGAACTTGTAATGAAAGGGGACGGGAACACGCAATGTGTTCAATTATGGGATGTTACTGAAGAGAACAACAAAAAAAATGATGGAAGCGCTTATGTTATGAAGATGACACCATGTGAGGACTATGCACTTGTTTGTGTGGATTTTTTCAAAAATGGTGTATTGAGCTGTGGTGATGAGATAGAACTCTATTGGGATAATAATTTTCACAATTTTAAATTCAAGTTAATTAAAAGAGGTCTTGTTTTGTGAAATGTTGTGATGATTTTTGTGAGGAGATCGAATGATTGTTATAACAATATCTGAAAGAAATCAATAATATTTAAATTTTATTATTTTTCTTTTCCTATTTCTTAGAATATCATGTTAATCTGTCGTTTTATTTTATGTGTTTTAATTTAGCAAGACATGAAGTTTAAGAAAGTAATTAAAACTTTTGAATCGTGTAGTAAGATGCGTATAATATATCCAAATATCATTATTTTTTTCAAGATCAACAAAATCTTTTGACCAATTGTTCCTTTATGCCCTCTTTTATAAATGCAATTAAGTAGTACTAAAATATCCTAACATTGCTCCTTTTATATAAGCTACACATCAATTCCCCATAACAATGCTCCTGTCAAGTAATGTATTCACAATTTCTTTAACTGCTCTAATACTTGTGAATGAAAATTCTTTTGTACAATGAGAATAATTGGGGGAAGAAGGGCACACACAAAATGAATGGGAAGATCGAAAAGTTGGAACAAGAAATGACTTTTTGGTTAGATGCATGAAATTGGATAAACATTTTATTCAAACAAATGTAGAATTAGAATGGATGATTTTGTGTCTACTAATGGTTCTTCCTCATGAGTTGAGACCGATTATTCAGATAGATGGGGGATAAACTAATGAACTCAGATATTAATGAACTCTATAGAAGAGTTATCTATCAGAACAATATCCTTACGGATCTATTAACAAAAAGTAACTCTACGCCAGGAGAAATTAGTACAAGAAGTCGTAGATACACTTCTTGATAATGATATATACCCTGGGACAACCAATCAGACCTCGTATCACAAAAAATCCATGGACTATAGTACAAGCAAAACGACAAAGATGACCATATTCCCGCTCTTAGCTTATCTTGAACCTCAAAATGAAGAAGTTTGCCCCTTGGGACCAACTAACACCATTAATAAGGTCTTAACGGACCCCCATAAAAAGTTTCATCCAAAAATCCGCCCGGACCTCATATCACCAAAAATTTGTGGACTATATAGTACACGTAAAACAGCAAATATGGTCATATTCCCGCTCTGGGCCTATTTTGAACCTCAAAATGCAGACGTTTGCCCCTCGGGACCAACTCACACCATTAATAATGTCTTAACGGACCGCCACAAAAAATTTCAGCCAAAAATCCTTCCGGACCTCATATCACAAATAATTTGTGGACTATAATACACGCAAAACGACAAATATGGCCATATTTCTGCTCTGGGCTTATTTTGAACCTCAAAATGCAGCAGTTTGCCCCTCGGGACTAACTCATGCCATTAATAAGGTCTTAACGGACACCCACAAAAAGTTTCGTCCGAACCTCGTATCACAAAAAATCTGTGGACTATAGTACATGCAAAACGGCAAATATGGTCATATTCCCGCTCTGGGGCTATTTTGAACCTCAAAATGCAGACGTTTCCCCCTCGGGACAAACTCACGCCATTAATAAGGTCTTAATAGACCCCCACAAAAAGTTTCTGCCAAAAATCCGTCCGGACATCGTATCACCAAAAATCTGTCGACTATAGTACACGCAAAACGGCAAATATGGCCATATTCCCGCTCTGGGCTATTTTGAACCTCAAAATGCAGACGTTTGCCCATCGGGACCAACTCACGCCATTAATAAGGTTTTAACGGAGCTCCACAAAAACTTTCGGCCAAACATCCGTCCGGACCTCGTATCACAAAAAATATATGGACTATAGTACACACAAAATGGCAAATATGGTCATATTCCCGCTCTGGGCCTATTTTGAACCTCAAAAGGCAGACGTTTGCCACTCGGGACCAACTCACGCCAGTAATAAGGTCTTAACGGACCCCCACAAAAACGTTGGGCCAAAAATCCGTCCGGACCTCGTATCACCAAAAATTCATGGACTATAGTACATGCAAAACGGTAAATATAGCCATATTCCCGCTCTTGGCCTATTTTGAACCTCAAAATGTAGATGTTTGCTCCTCGGGACCAACTCACGCCATTAATAAGGTCTTAACGGACTCCAGCAAAAACTTTCGGCCAAATATCCGTACAGACCTCGTATCACAAAAAATCCGTGGACTATAGTACACGCAAAATGACAAATATGGCCATATTCCCTCTCTGGGCCTATTTTGAACCTCATAATGCAAGTGTTTGCCCCTCAGGACCAACTCATGCCATTAATAAGGTCTTAACGGACCCCCAAAAAAAAATTTTGACAAAAAATCCATCCGGACCTCATATCACAAAAAATCCATCCGGACCTCATATCACAAAAAATCCATGGACTATAGTACATGAAAAACGATAAATATGGCTATATTCCCGCTCTGAGCTTATTTTGAACCTCAACATGCAGAAATTTGCCCCTCGGGACCAACTCACGCCATTAATAAGGTCTTAACGGACCCCCATAAAAAGTTTCGGCCAAAAATCAATCCGGACCTCGTATCACCAAAAATCTGTGGACTATAGTACACGTAAAACGGCAAATATGGTCATATTCCCGCTCTGCGCCTATTTTGAACCTCAAAATGCAGACGTTTGCCCTCGGGACCAACTCACGCCATTATTAATGTCTTAACGGACCGCCACAAAAAATTTCGGCCAAAAATCCATTCGAACCTCGTATCACAAATAATTTGTGGACTATAGTATACGCAAAACGATAAATATGGCCATATTCCTGCTCTGGCTTATTTTGAACCTCAAAATGCAGCAATTTGCCCCTCGGGACTAACTCACGCCATTAATAAGGTCTTAACGGACACCCACAAAAAATTTTGGCCAAAATTCCGTCCGAACCTCGTATCACCAAAAATCAGTGGACTATAGTACACGCAAAACAGCAAATATGGCCATATTCCTGCTCTGAGCCTATTTTGAACCTCAAAATGCAAATGTTTTCCCCTCGGGACCAACTCACGTCATTAATAAGGTATTAACGGACCCCCATTAAAAGTTTTGCCGAAAATTTGTCCAGACCTCGTATCACCAAAAATATGTGGACTATAGTACACATAGAACGGCAAATATGGCCATATTCCCGCTCTGGGCTATTTTGAACCTCAAAATGCAGACGTTTGCCCCTCGGGACCAACTCACGCCATTAATAAGGTCTTAACGGACCCCACAAAAAGTTTCGGCCAAAAATCCATCCGGACCTTGTATCACCAAAAATATGTGGACTATAGTACACGCAAAACGGCAAATATGGCCATATTCCCGCTCTGGGCCTATTTTGAATCTCATAATGCAGGCGTTTGCCCCTCAGGACCAACTCATGCCATTAATAAGGTCTAAACGGACCCCCACAAAATATTTCGATCAAAAATCTGTCCGGACCTCGTATCACAAAAAATCTGTGGACTATAGTACACGCAAAACGATAAATATGGTCATATTCTCGCTCTAGGCCTATTTTGAACCTCAAAATGCAGAAGTTTGCCCTCGGGACCAACTCACGCCATTAATAAGGTCTTAACGGACCCCTACAAAAAGTTTCGGCCAAAAATCCGTTCGAATCTCGTATCACCAAAAATCTGTAGACTATAGGATACGTAAAACGGCAAATATGGTCATATTCTCGCTCTGGGTCTATTTTGAACCTCAAAATGCAGACGTTTTCCCCTCGAAACCAACTCACGCCATTAATAATGTCTTAACGGACCACTACAAAAAATTTCAGCCAAAAATCCGTCCGGACGTCGTATCACAAAAAATTCGTGGACTATAGTACACGCAAAACGATAAATATGGCCATATTCCCGCTCTGGGCTTATTTTGAACCTCAAAATGCAAAAGTTTGCCCCTCGGGACTAACTCACGCCTTTTATAAGGTCTTAACGGACCCCCACAAAAAGTTTTGGCCAAAAATCCGTCCGGACCTCGTATCACCAAAAATTTGTGGACTATAGTACACGTAAAACGGCAAATATGGGCATATTCCCTCTCTGGGCCTATTTTGATCCTCAAAATGCAGACGTTTGCCCCTCGGGTCCAACTCACGCCATTAATAAGGTCATAATGAACCCCCACAAAAAAGTTCGGCCAAAAATCCATCCGGACCTCGTATCACCAAAAATTCGTGGACTATTTATTGTACACGCAAAATGGCAAATATGGTCATATTCCCGCTCTGGGCATATTTTGAACCTCAAAATGCAGCCGGATACATTAATTTGAAAACTCATACCCATGATTTTTCTTCCTTTTTTCACGCCACAAAATCTATCCACAGTTATCTCCATTAATCCATTTTTGAATTTCAAATATTTTCTCTTTCCAATTAATGATTTCAAGTTATTCGAGAGGTAGATTTCTTTTAATCTTTTTTTAGTTTTTTCATCTTAAAAAATTACTGAATCTGTTACTCCCGGTCTCTTTACTGGAAGAGGGGTGGAAAACGTTGCTAATGCACAAAGTTCATTTTGGAGTTCATTTGGAATGGTATATAAATGTACTTGATTCATAAACACTACCCAATATATCATTAACTTGTATCAAGTTATATAAATGTACTTATTCATAAACACTACCTAATGTATTATTACCTTGTATCAAGTTATATAATGTATCTTCAATCGTGATACATAAATCATAATGTTCTATAATTGGAGAACTATGTATCAGATTCAACAATAGGTATATTATAATATCAGTGGCAATCTTTTACGAACAGATACATACACCTGAAATTATTCAAGTAGAAGGTTATGTGTCTGTACACATTACCCAATAAATACACTTGATATATAAACCCTTTATGTTCTATAGCTAAGGCACTGTGTATTAAATTAATTGATATGTGCATGATACATAATATATATCAAATTCAATAGTTTTCAAACTTTATTACGTGTATCATATACATATCAGCTGATATGATCGACAAGTCCATGTTGTATTAGTACAATTTTGTCGACAAGTTTGATTCAAAATTTGAGATTTTTTGGAAGAATGAGAAGAAGAATTTTGAAATTTGAATTATGCTAGCCTGTTACAATTTGTCAATTAATGTATCGATCTAAAACCAAACAGTAATGTATCGATCTAAAATCAAACACTTTATGAGCAATCTTTACTACTTTAATGTATCAGGTAGGATTACAGTACTTAGCAATCTACTAAATATTTTAGAAATAGTAATGTATCATGAGTAATATATCCATCTCGAGATCACAAATTAAAAAATCGACTACACAACACAATATATGTAATTCAATATCTTTCATTATCAAATCTCTTTACCTTGAAGCTAAAGTTATAAAAAGTAATGTATCATGCATAATTTTATGGGCATGATACATAAATACATAAAAGCTGATACATGTAAATTCATCTAGTTGCTCTATCAATGTTGTGTTCTTCTACTTTTTCCGTTTCTTTTATCTTGCAGAAGCAACGAGAGTTCGAGTTCGACATTTAGTATATAAGTATATAGTCAATGTCAAAAGAGGAGGAAAGCGTCATAGAGGCAGCAGTGGCAGCGGCAGCGAGAACAACCATCAGGCTGATATGGCTTCCTATATATATCCTTGATTTGCTTAGTCAAAATTTTCATGCGCATGATTATGCATGTTTAGGTTGATTGTCTACTTTGCATAATGAAGTGAGAACTTTGTTCATTATCTTGTTGGGTATCTTTCCTTACCGAATCACACAAATACTTCTTCAAACCCCTAGCGATGATAGTAACAAGACTAGCGAAGATATTCATGATGTATCTTCTCAAAATTTTTGATAATTTTGAATCAAAATTGAAAGGATCTTCAATAAACTGGAGAAGAATTTTGAATCTCAAAATTTTGAATTATTTTAAATCAAAATTGAAAGGATCGAATTTCCAAGTTTTTTCGAATCTCATCGATTGTCCAACAACAATTCCATCACTTTTGTAACCTTCATAACTCACCTCGCTTACCCAAATTCCTGAAAGTCTCAAAAAATCGATATATTCATATTGTATCAGTCAATTTTGTCGAGTAATTTCAATTTTTCACGATTTGGTCTGAATTGGCGGCTTGATGGAGATGATGGAATTTTGGGAGAGAATTGTTTGAAGTTGGGCCGATTTGGGAGAGAATTGAGAGAAGAAAAAAATGAATTTTGAATTGATTGAAGCTATTACGATTTGGAAGTGATTGATATCAACTGATTAGCGTGATTTGAGGAACTCACATTCAATTTTACGATTCCTTTCCTTTTAAATCGCAACTGAATCTACTTTAATGTATCCGGCTTGTTTGCTATGTATCCGAATAACACTGATTTTAAGGGATTTTTGTAAAATAGAAAAGAGTAAGGATAAGATGTAATTTAGGTCTAACACTACAGGATTTATGTAAGTTGTACAAGAATAAATGACCCATTTCCTTTCCTTATAAAGTAAAGCCCAACTTTCTTTTTCCTCACAAATGAAGCCCAACTCAACAATAACCCAGCCCAACTAATTAACATGAGCCAAAAAGTACGGCACGTGTGAAATTTCAAAAAACACTAGGGTTAAAGTCGGGCAGTCCGGGCAACCCCCATCTTCAGTATTTGTAGGGTTTTTTCAACTCTTCAAATATATAAAACCTCCTCCATATCCCGCTTCTTCACACTATTCGAAAATACCCCCCCACCCCCTCTTCCATTTCCCCCAAATTCATCTTCTCAAACAACATCTAAACCTTTTTCTCAATAAAAAACTGTTTGATTGATTTTTGTTCTCTGGAGCTAGGCAAAACCCTAGCTCTTGTTAGAAATCTCCAGAAGTTGAAATCCTAGGTTAATCTTCTGTTTTTTATTTGAAGGTAACGTTTTTTTTCAACTTTTACTGATTTTGAAATTGTTTCTGGGTTTTGTTTTGTTTATGAGTTAGATCTGTTTGATTTCAACGTTTTTTGGTTAGGTTTTTGTGTTTTTACAGTTGTGTATGCGTTGATTTTTTGTTTTTACTTGGTTTGTTTGGATTTGAAGTTGATTGTATGTTGTAGAAGGTGTAAATGTAGTTGTATTTGTATCAATCGATGTTTACTTGGAACATGAGATTTGGTTTTTGTTGATGAATTGAGCAAGGAGTTCTGTTCCTATGGCATTTTTGATTTCTTGTTTGAGTTTGTGGAGGACTTTTGGTTGATTGATATAGATACCCGAACGAGTTATTTGGATTGATGAGTAGTTGATTGATTGATTTTTTTATTTTATAAAAATTGGAAAAAAATAGAGTAAGCCTTTCCGTGCTAAAAAATTGGGTTTGGTTGTTTTTTTTGAAGATTCCTGATGTTATCTCATTTTAAAACTGTTGAATTGTTATTATGTTGTTATCGAGCGCTTTTAACTGTTGTGACAGTATGTTTTCTTGTATGTGAAATTGAATGGGTATTTTAAAGTGTTGCTTGTTGCACCTACTGTGCTTCCTATCACTAGAGGAGAGAGTTATGCAATTTTCTTTAAGGTGCTGCTTGATTACTTGATATCTTGTGTATTTTTAGAAACTGCTACAGGGCCTAACTTTGTTCAATTTGTAGGAAAAATGGCTCTTGAGATCACTCAGTTTTTGTTGGCTGCTCAATCAGCAGATGCCAAGATTCGGACTGAGGCAGAGTCTAATCTTAGTCAGTTTCGAGAGCAAAACCTTGCGGGATTTTTTCTTTCACTAGCTGTTGAGCTCTCAAATGATGGCAAGCCTACTGAATCTCGTAGACTAGCTGGTATTGTGCTTAAAAACTCTCTGGATGCTAAAGAAACTGTCAGGAAACAACAGCTTGTTCAACATTGGCTGGCAATTGATTCAGCTTGTAAGTCCCAAATTAAAAGCTTGCTTCTGAACTGCCTTGGATCATCTGTACGCGAGGCAAGTCACACCGCTTCCCAAGTGATTGCTAAAATAGCTTCCATTGAAGTTCCTCAGAAACAATGGCCAGAGCTCATTGGTTCATTGCTTGTTAACATGACACATCAAGGAAGTCCTGCATCTGTGAAACAGGCAACCTTGGAAACACTTGGTTATGTGTGTGAGGAGATATCTCACCATGATCTTGTCCAAGATGAAGTAAACTCTGTTCTCACAGCTGTTGTGCAAGGTATGAATGTTGAGGAGGAAAGCGTTGAAGTCAGACTCGCTGCAACTAGAGCCTTGTATAATGCTCTGGATTTTGCTCAGACAAACTTTGACAATGAGATGGAGAGAAATTATATTATGAAGGTCATCTGTGAGGCAGCCACAGCAAAGGAGGGACAGTTAAGGCAGGCTGCTTTTGAGTGTCTTGTTTCTATTGCGTCGACGTATTACGAGTTGCTTGAACCTTACATGCAGACTCTCTTCCAGTTGACAGCTAAAGCAGTAAAAGAAGATGAGGAGGCTGTTGCCCTTCAAGCAATTGAATTCTGGAGCTCTATCTGTGATGAAGAGATAGAGCTTCAAGACTATGAGGTCCCTGACAGTGCGGATTCCAGTGTGCAACATTCCCGTTTCATTGAGAAGGCCCTTGAAGTATTAGTTCCAATGCTGCTGGAAACGTTGTTGAAACAGGATGAGGAACAGGACCAGGATGATGACATCTGGAATCTGGCTATGGCTGGTGGAACATGTCTTGGTCTTGTTGCCAGAACTGTCGGAGATGCTGTTGTTCCCCTTGTTATGCCTTTTGTGGAGGCTAACATAATGAAACCTGATTGGCGCTCTCGCGAGGCTGCCATATATGCATTTGGCTCAATACTTGAAGGTCCAAGCATTGAGAAGCTATCTCCAATGGTCCATGCTGGATTAAAGCATCTGCTTGATGCAATGAAGGATAATAATGAGCACATTAGAGATACCACAGCATGGACTCTTAGCCGTATCTTTGAGTTGCTGCACACTCCAGCTTCTGGATTTTCAGTAATCACACCAGCCAACCTCCAACAAATTGTGGAAGTGCTGTTAGAGAGTATAAAAGATGTCCCTCATGTTGCTGAAAAAGTTTGTGGGGCAATCTATTTTCTTTCTCAAGGATATGAGGATGCTGGGACAAGCTCGTCTTTGCTCACTCCATTTATAACTCAGATTATTAGTTCTCTTATTGCAACGGCTGATCGGACAGACAGTGGTTCTAAGCTCAGAACCACGGCTTATGAAACCTTAAATGAAGTTGTTAGGTGCTCTAATCTTTCTGAAACATCTCAGATTATTAATCACCTTTGCCCTGTTATCATGGACAAGTTGGCACAAACTTTTGAGCTTCAGATTTTATCCTCTGATGATAGAGAAAAACAGGGAGATCTACAGGCTTCTCTATGTGGTGTACTCCAGGTTATTATTCAGAAGCTAAGTAATGCTGATGAAACCAAGGCTATAATACTCCAAGTTGCTGACCAGATCATGATGTTGTTCCTTAAGGTTTTTGCCTGTCGTAGCTCAACTGTCCATGAAGAGGCCATGCTTGCTATTGGTGCTCTGGCCTATGCAACTGGATCGGATTTTTTGAAGTATTTGCCAGAGTTTTACAAGTATATCGAGATGGGGCTGCAGAATTTTGAAGAATACCAGGTTTGTTCCATCTCAGTGGGGGTGGTTGGCGATATTTGCCGTGCATTGGATGACAAGATCTTGCCATACTGTGATGGGATCATGACTCTTCTTCTTAAAGATCTATCTAGCAGTGAACTTAACCGATCTGTTAAACCTCCCATATTCTCCTGCTTTGGGGATATTGCGCTTGCTATTGGTGAACACTTTGAGAAGTACCTTCAGTATGTGTTACCTATGATGCAAAGTGCTGCTCAAATGTGTGCACAACTAGATAATAGTGATGATGAAATGCTAGAGTATGGCAACCAGCTCAGGCGCAGTATTTTTGAAGCATACTCTGGAATTCTTCAAGGATTTAAGAGTACCAAGGCCAACTTGATGTTACCCCATGCTCCTCATCTCTTGCAGTTCATTGAACTGGTTGCAAAAGACAGCCCAAGGTATTGTTAACTGAATTTCATGGACATTTCATTTCTCTTGTAATATTTGCACCTTATGAGATCTGACATGTGTATTGTGGTTCTTTTGTAGAGACGAGAGTGTAACAAAAGCAGCAGTAGCTGTGTTGGGAGATCTAGCCGATGCTCTTGGTTCCAGTGCAAAGACCATATTCAAGGATCCTGCATTTCTTGAACAGCTGTTGGGTGAGTGTCTTCAATCCGATGATGAACAGCTGAAAGAAACAGCAACCTGGACACAAGGAATGATTGGGCGCGCCTTCTCTGTTTGTGGGTGAGCTGTGTCTTAGAGTCTCTCTTTATCTAGGAAATCTTGTTTTTTTTTCCATCATATTGCCGAGGCTGAAGTTGTCAGGTTACCAAGGTGGGGTTTATATAATCAACTAAGCTTGCATCTCTTGTGTTGGCTATGAAAGTTGAAATTCTTCCTTTTAAATTTTGGGTATGCAGACTTAATAGCTTCAAGCGTCGAGGTCACCTTGTCTTGGTAGCCTGCTGTTGTTATAACTTTGTCTGGTCTATAATATTACAAGTCAGCAGTTTCCTTTAGATTGGCTTCCAGTAACTCATCATTCTGTGATTCCATCAGAGGGGTGTTAAATCTGAACAAAAAATTTATTGTGGTAACCTTTCCCCTGTTACTATCTTTCTTACTCTCTGCTAGGGGTGGCAATGTGGCGTGGTGGGTGTGAGGCTGGTTACAACCTTTGTGGTGGTGGTGTGGGGGGGGGGGGTTATTGGGTTTAATTTTTTAAAAATAAAAATCATGGGCGGAGCAGGTTGCAGGTTTGAGATAAACCCAATGCTAAAATCACTTTCCTTTGACATTGTGTTGTAGTAATCAGTTCTCATCTAATTCTTTTGTTGTTGTCACTCTTTGCATATATTCAAATAGTTTTTCTAAACTGTCTAATACTTGTCTTTTGATGTAATGTTTCACCGCTATTGCATCAGTGATGTTTTTATGATAGAATAAGCTATCAAAGTCGTTCAAAGAAGTTTTATTTTATAAAGAAAATAATAACAAATTATGCGGGGCAGGGCAAGGCGGCTCTAGGCGGAGTGGGGTGGGTTGAAAAGAGAATTATGTCATGCGGGGCGGGTGAAAGTCTTCGTGGGTTTTTGCGGGTTTGCCATCTAAAGTTTTTAAAACCCTAGATAAATGTGTAATCTTTGTGTCAATGGAACTTTGGTTAAAACAAGATTGTATCATTCTATTTTTCCTATTTTTACAGCTTTTATAAGCATTCATTTGACCTCTTTTTTTGGGGTGGGGGAGGGGGAGGGGAAAGTCTGGATTTAATCATTTCTTGATTAATTAGTATTGAGTGTGCTTGAAAACCCTAGAAAATGTACAAATTTTTTGAGTTAATGGAAGCATGGTCGAGTTTGAATAATGAGTCTCATGTTTATAAAGGAAATGGTGGGAGTAGTTTTGGTATTGATGTCGATAAGAATAGGTTAAAGAGCTTGTTTGATCAAGTTCTTGTTGTTTTACCAAGGCATCTAAGAAAAAAGGTGTAAGGTCTCTTGATCATCAATACCTTTTTTCTCATATACCTCACTTAGAAAAAACAACAAAAACTTGATCAAACATTCTCCTTAGCCTGTTCTTACCGCGATCAGTACTAAAACCACTCCTACCATTTCTTTTGTAAACCCAAGACTCATCACTTAAACTCAACCATTCTTCCATCAATTCAAAAAGACACTACTTTTTCTGGGGTTTTCAAGCGCAACCAGTTATTAATTAATCAAGAAGATTAAATCCATAGAACACCCCCCCCCCCCCCCCCCCAAAAAAAAAAAAAAACAAAGAGGTGGGGGGAGTGCAAATGAATACACTTATAAAAGTTGAAGAAAAATAGATATGCTACCATCTATTTAACCAAAGTTCATTAACACAAAAATTACACCTTTTCTCTTAGGTTTTCAAGCACAACATACATTATTCAACAAATCTATATATATAATAAAGCTAAATGTAGATAAGGTGATGCGACACTTCTCTATGATCTTCATTCATATTTATCTTTTTTTTGAATTGTTTCATTCATTTTTTTAATCAAACAATTATACATTTAATAATTAAATAAATTATCATATTTAATATACCTAATTATATTTCATGAGTTACAAAAAACCTCTATCTATTTGTATTCTCTACTTAAATAATATGTTTACTCAAACTTCCTTCTATAAATTTTTCATGATTTAGTTCATCTATATATAGCAATCCTTTACCCTTCGGGGTGGCTCAGTGGTTTGGACTTGGGACATCCATGTTGGAGGTCTCAAGTTCGAAACCCCTTGCCAGCGAAAGCAAGGGGTTTGCCTTCTGGGTCAAGCTTGGTGCGGGTTACCTCTCCTATGTGGTTGGCGAGTTATTGCATAGGAGCGGGGGTTTTACTCTGTGCGCACCCAAAAGATAGCGGTTGCGAGTTTCCCTTGTCATCAAAAAAAAATAATTAGCAATCCTCTATTGAGTTGTTAGCTACTTATTTTCATTTTCTCCTTTTTTTATTCAATATATCTTCTTCCTTTTAATTGTTTTCCTTCATTTGACTCATCATCAATAAGCGATGTGATAATTTATGATCACTTTGATGAAGATTATAGATATACTAGTTAACTTGACCGCGCTTCGCACAGTAATGAAATACTAAATCATATAATAACATAATATCACATTTTAAAACAATAAAAGTAATTTTAATATAAATTAATTTTTATAAAATACAAATTTATTTATATGACGTTTCAAGAAAACATCAAATTGATAGACCATATATATTTCATTTTACAATGAACTTTTTAAAAATTCTTAACATAACCCCCCCCCCCCCCCCCCCATGAATTAATCCTTTTCCATTTAAAAGAAATTTAAAATCAAAAAAAGATTGATGATCAATTACAAAGATTAAACTAACCAAATAATATAAGGAAAAGTATGATAGAATATCTTATTTCTGATGCAATGATAATGGACGATGTTATCTCTATAATGTAAATATTTATAACTATTTCATGCAAATATTATACGATAAAAATAGTATATTAATTACATATTAAATATATAGTTCAAATAATACATTACATGTAAATATGTGTAAATTAAAATAATAAAATATTTAGATATTGAAACGCTATTGTTCACTATCTTCTCTGTTTAACTTATATAACAAAACAAACATAAAATATTGCAGAAGATCTTAAAGATAAAACAAAATAACATCTAAAATTTTGAATTAAAGGAAGAACATAATTAGGTTTGAATTTAAAGATATAACTTACAGGAGATTAGGGACCATCAATCAGAAAGTTTTTTTATCAAAAAAAATTAAGATAACTAATTATCAATTTTAATGGGACTTTAAGATAAATGATCAGTATTCTATCTGTTTTATTTTCTTCAATATATCCTACTAAAAAAAGAAGTCGTATTGGCTATAATTAGTGTTTGTTAAGATAAGTGAATAAATGCCATGAAAAAAAAACTGCTTTTTACGTGTCACTATTTATTATCTCTTTACGAATTTTCATTGCCTTTTTAAAATTGCAAACAATATACTATCAAAGAATGAATTAAAAAAATAAGGAAAAGAAAAAAAAAACTTGTTTGAAGAGAGGTGTCACATCACCTAATTTATGTTAATTTAAGTTTAGTCTATATATTGATAAAAATTGCTCTATAGTAATTTCTCTGTTCATTTTTAGTTGTCACGATTTCCTTTTTTAGAGTCAAACAATATGAACTTTGACTAATATTTTTTGATGTATTTTTTAATCATATTGATATGCAAAAAATTACAATTTATAGTATTTTTTATATAATTTTTAAATATCTAAATTTTTAGTTTAAAATATCAAATTATTGTAATCTAATTTAATTTTGAAAATTAATCAAATTGACTTGCACAAATAACTAAAAAGGAATGGAAGGAATATTATTTATTGCATAATAAATTATCATTAAATCACTAAATTATTGACAATGATTTTGGACTAAAATTGTAATTATAAGTAATTAATGAAAAAACAAATATAGGCAGCCATCCACGGTCTTCAAGAATAAGCAGATTCTTCAAAACTTTTGCCTCTTTGTTGGCTATAATGTCGCATGCCACGGCTATTAATTCTAATAATAATAAAAAATTTAAGGGAAGAAATTATCATAGGGTGTTTGTTTATTTAATTGTTATCGATATTTTAAGGTGAAAAATAAGACAAAGGACTAAACATTTAGCAAAAAAAGATAAATATATACCAATGCTAACTTAACAGAGATGCTACATTACTCCTTATATATATATATTTAATGTTGAAAACATTAACTTTAATTAAAAATAAGGAAAATAAAATAGGAAAATATTGTAAAGAAAAATAAAAGACTAAAGGAATTAGTATAACAAAAATTAATAAAGTCTATCACTAATTTTGGCTCATTCAACCCCAAATTTGTTATTATGTCAAAAAAATATTTTCCTTTTTCTTATCACCATTCAGTAGAAGATATTATCTCCTTTCAAATTACAAAAAAAGATTTTTCCTTATTCTCCTCCTAATTTAATATAGATTCCATAAATAAATTGATTCTTTCTCCAAATAATTTGACTTTCCTATAAATTCCTCAACCCAAATGAATATTTTTCCTCAACATGTATCTCCTCGTGGGCGGCTGATTTGCAATCTTGACTCCAAATAGTTGAAAGAATGAGCAACAGAATAAGAGATGCAGTATATGTATATGCTAAACAAAATTATTTCTCCATCATTGTAACTTGTTTTGCGCCGCAGCCATACAAAGATTTCTATTGGAGTATGAATTTCTCTTGACAAATCGACAACAAAATTTTCTTTTGTTAAAGAAATATGCACACCTCATTAAGAAAAAAAAAAGCACATTGTTGTTGATTACATATTTTCTAACCCTTATTTTATAAACTGTTTTGGAAAATGAAAAGGCAGACTTTTGGCCTTCTCATCTTTTATGTACTTGAAGGTATATTTATTTTAATAATTTAATGCATATTTTAAAGGACATCAACACTCATTTGGTAATGCATTTAATACTCAGTTTTTCTTAAATATAAATAAAATAAAATAAAGATAAAATGCAAAAAAAGGAGATAAAAGATAAATAGGAATGCTGGCAATAGAGAGGTGCCACATCACCTCCTCTATATTCAGCTTTATATATATATCTATAGACTCTTCAAAATTTCTTCTTATGTCATAATAGCCAAACACAAGTTCATCATAAGAAAAGAAAGTTTGATCGTAGGGTAAAGTTCACCAAAGAGAAATGGTCAGATTATTTTGATTCAAATTCATCAAAAAATGAAGTTCAATAACAGTGGCGAAGATCATCAAGCGAGATAGTCAAATTAGTTTGATAGAGTAGAAGTTTAAATTATATATATATATATGATAGAGGGAGTCATTGGTCAAATTTTATTTAATTTTTAAATTAAATTTAATGTAATAAATTTATCAATTACAATATTTTATTTTTTTAGATCTCATTATTGCCATTTATTTCATTTTCTTATGCCTCTCTTCAATTTATCAATTGTACTTTTTAATTTTTTAAATCTTTTCTCTATTTTTCTCTTATTTTCTAATTAAAGGATTAAAAGAATAGCAATATTTTTTTCTCAATTTCTTTTGCTTTTTACTCTCTTTTTTATTAATATTTTATCTTTTTTTGGTTAATTTCTTTTGCTCTTTACTCTCTTTTTGGTTAATAAATTACCATAAAGTTCATTCATTATTATTTTTAATGAAAAAAAGGTAATGGTTGTGCCCAATAGTTACAACCTTCTCATGTTTCATATTTATAAAATGCTACAACCTTTCATATTCCGCCTTGGAGAGTTCAAACAAAAATTCACATAACTTAAAGATAATCAATTAATTATATTACTAATAAGTGTTAACAAAATTAAGATTTTATGACGCGGCAAAGATGAATAAAAGGTTGTTCCAGAAATCATTCAATTTTTTTTTATCAATTATCCTTCAATAAATATTGTGAACATCTTTTACTGATTTCTCTTTCAATATTACTAATGTACTTACCAAAAGTTTCATTCACTTGGTGAATTATATTATAAATTAATAATAGTTACTAATTTTTATCATCTAACTTTTTTCTATTTTAAATATTATGTTATGGAGATTGGAGAAACACAGTAATTGTCTAATGGATATATACATATATGAGCTATGAATACGCACAATTTATTTATTTTTTTAAAAAGTTTAGGAGTTATAATATTAGAATTGATATTACATGCTATCTTATGGAAGTAAGGGCAAAGGCTAAGAGATGAAAGGTTAGAGAGTTTTTTTTTATAAAACAGTGTTAACAGTAAAATGAAATAGTAAAACTTAAAATCTAAATGAATTTGAGATCTAAAAAAGAATATTTTAAAATATTTTTAATTTTCAAATATAGTAAAAATATTAGTTTGTAGATCTAATGAGATTATTTGTAACTGCGCGAAGCGTGGCTAAGGTTACTAGTTATTAGGTAAATTGAGACTATTAATTTATATTGTAAGGGCTCAAAGGTCAAATCTGAAATATCAAAACCAAACTTAAAAAATCCAATCCAGTTTGACATTATTTGGTTTTGAATTGTAGTTTCTTTAATTTGAAAATACAAACTGAAATTTTCATATCAAATCCGAAGCGCCCCCTCCACCCACACACACTTAATTAAGCATATGGTGGCAAGATAAAAGACCCTTTATTCTGAAAGAATAAGGAATCAATCAAATCTTCTCAAGTACCTAATGTCTAAATTATAATCTATATCTTTAGACATTCAAGAATTCATGTAAAAAGAGTTTGTACATAAACACAAATATAGGATGTGATGAGTGATATTGCAGACATAGGAGTGAGATCATGGTTCTCTTCCTTGTTAGCTTGTGAATGTTGAATGAGCCTAGAAATAGAGGACCTATCTAAATTGCAGAATTATGAGGAAGAAAAACATGATTTGGGTAAATAGAAGCTACAAAATTAATCCCAACAAAGTGGTTAAACAAAACAAAAGAAGAGTGTATGTCCTTTATACAGAGTTTTCATCTACCAGCATTGAGTGAACTAGATGATATCTGTCCGACGGATAGCGAACGATGTGATATATTGATTGTATCAATAGAAAACACTTCCAAGAACTTGGCAGTGATTTCATCAACCCTATCAGATCCAGTAGAGCTCAACTGCTGCTCAAAAACTGGAAGTGAGTCATCTCCATTGAGGTACTTCATTACTTGTCTCATTGTTGGCCTAGCTTCTGGTCTTGGGTGAGAACAAACAAGCCCAAGTCTGAAAATCATTTGAACCTCTTTATCTACATAGACTGAATTCAACCTTTGATCAACTGCATTAAGAATGTTACCTAGTTGTAAACATTCTATCACCCAATCAGCTAGTACTAAAGCTCCTTTCCCTGGTTCATAGATAATAGGAGGTCTTCCACTAGCTACTTCAAGAAGTAGTACACCATATGCATACACATCTGTGCTCGTTGAGGCCTTCCCTGTCCGTGTCAATTCTGGTGCAATGTACCCTATTGTGCCAACAACATTTGTCGTGTGTGAATTCTTGCCATGGTCGTATAATCTTGCTAGCCCAAAATCCCCTAACCGACCATTCATTTCACCATCAATTAGGACGTTACTGCTCTTCACATCGCGATGTATTACCACTTGTTCCCATTCTTCATGCAAGTAAAGAAGCCCTGCAGCAATCCCTTTGATGATGTTAAATCTCTGTTCCCATGTTAGAACAATGTCCCTTTTCTGTCTGTAAAGTAATGAATCGAGACTTCCATTTGGGACAAAGTCATACACTAGGAGAAGATCATTCTTGTTCTTGCACCAGCCTTGAAGGTTGATCAAGTGTTTGTGCCTTAACCTACCTAAGCTTTCGATCTCCGCTGCAAATTCTCTTATTCCTTGAAGAGAATTGCTCGATATCTTCTTCACTGCAACCTCGGCTCCATTAGTACCCAAAACACCCTTGTAAACAGCACCAAATCCTCCAACTCCAATTAGTTCACTCTCCTTGAATCCCTTAGTTGCCTTGTAAAGATCTCTATATCGGAACCTGTGAGGACAATCCAGCTCCCAGTCCTCTAGAACTTCATGTTGCCTCATCCTTCTATAGATATAAAATGCCCCAAGGAGCAGGATAACCGCGGAGCAAAATGTTCCGATCAAGGCCCTTTTGAGATGGGATTTCTTGGAGGGTCTTACCACTTCAGGTGGGGCAACAGGTAGCTTATCAAGATCTAAACGATCAGCAGCTCCATTCAACCGAAAACTCCAACCCAAGATGTAATGAGAGCTCGCTTTATCTCCCGTGGCTGCTGAGAAACCAGCATACATAGCTTCGTTCAATACAGGAGATAAATCTACGACCTCACTGATCAGAGGTCTACTTGGCTTTGGAACTCTTATGGGAGATAAAGTTACATTTACCACTTTGCTCACTCCATCATAATCAATCCAAGCCTGAATTGATTCTCCTCTTTGTAGATTTACCTGCTCTGCTACAGGAGAACCATTAACATAGTAATCGGCTGATTCTGACGCTATAGACTTCATGCTATTGATGTTGATCCCAATGTGATTTCCCTCTGTGTCCACACCTTCATTGTGACCATTTACAGTGTCAAATTCGACCATGAAGATGTGGTTAGTATCATTGCCATCGTTCGTCCTGTTGAGGACTCCAAGAAAATGATCAGCCTGAGCACCCGGAAAACCCCGGGATGGAGATAAGGTGAAAGCAAAGCCAAAGCCACCAGAGGTTTTCTCAAGAGGGACAATGGCAAAGACGAAGTAGGTACTAAATGAAGTAGCATTTTTAGTACTGGAGTTGAAAATTGGTATAGGATTGGGGTGGAAAGCATGGCCCATAACATGATATGATCTATTAGTGAGCTTAAGTGCACCAGTTGGATTGATAATTGCAACTCCATCTCTAATAATATTTGAGTTATTGAATCCAGTGTAAGCAAAATCAAAAGACTGAACTCTTACAAGAATAGTGCAAAAGATCAATGCAAGAATAACTAGGCTATAGGAATTGTCCATGGAGTTGTTGGAAGTACAAGTTTTTGTGCAATATTTATATTCAATTCAATGAGACAATTATAACATACTTTATATGGAAATGAAGTAAATGGAAGTAGAGGTAGGGTTGTATTTTCAAAGTCAATGCTTCCTCATTAATTCATGGAGAGACTTTGAAACAAGCAAAAAAAATGGGAATTGGAAGTTTGGTGTCCAAAGAAAACCTTTAATTTAATAAAAGAGAAATAATCATATCAAAGTTAAGTCATTATAGGTTGACCTTGAAGTAGCACATGAAAGTAGGGGAAAAGGGTTGCTATATACACCATAACTTAAAGGATGATTTGGACTTTGAACATTGAACTATTCAACTTTTCTAGAATAATAAACAATCAACAAGATCAACACATAAACTTAAAGTGGTTCTATTAAGTTGATTTGTATTTTTGGAGTGTTTGAATTGGTAGTCTAAGAATTGTTCTTAGGAGTTCAATTTAGTTTTAGTATACACAAAATATGTGTTATTTAATGTCAAATCATGTTTAATTATTTTTATCCTGTGCACCTTCCACTCATCAACTGACTAATGAGGATAAAAAGCTTTCCATGTATGTATAAAATAATAACATAATAAACTATTCATGAAAAGGCAAACAAACTACATATTTGACTTGATGATATTAAACTTAATTATATGATTGCTTAGTGATACTTAATCATTCCACCTAATCATAATATTATCTTTCTTGGTAGATAGATAATCAAATTAAGTGACTTGAATAGAATAACCATGGTATGATCATAGTATGATGACAGTTGGTTAAGTGGGCCCCTATCGTCTAGGGGTTTAAGACATTTCTCTTTCAAGAAAGCAACAATAATTTGAAATCCCCTAGGTGTAGGGTACTACGAAAAGGAAAATGATTCTAGATTACCAGTAAATCTAAAATTGATTCTTTCTAGGCGATGTCTGAGCAGTTAATTCTTAACAATAAATTCTAGAGATTTTTTTGTTCATCATGCTATTCCCTTGGTTTACATACAACTACATTGATCTTAGTAAAAGGTTCTTCATATGCACGTGGTTCTAAGTTAATGCCAGATAAAAATGATTTTGGTCATAGTTTTCTGTGCAATGACCCAGGACAAGGCGATACTTGTAATATTTCGACATGGCACACCTTGCAATTTTTCAACATGTGTTATGATAGACCAAGTACCTTTATTCAGATCTCGAGTTCGAATTTTGAGAAAGAAAAAGCTCCTAGTAAAGACCGCTTCTCCTTTAATACACAATGTAATTAATATAAATTAGTTGGACCAAATTGGGTATGATGAGATGATTATACCAAAACATTAAAAAAAGATATACGGCTCTTCTTGAAACCGTGTCTCATTTAATTAATGAATAACTAATTGTCTAATTCAAACGTTGACAGGGAAGAAATTCCAGGGAAAATATCAGTGCCGTAAGGCTAAGGGTTACTGTGTATTTTTCAAGTGATGGAGAAAGGAGTGGTCCATCTTTGTATGACTAATAATATTTTTGTTTGTGTTAGAAATATAGAAGAGTCATACATTGATTGTGAATATGAAGTTTCCCCTTCACCTAACTTAACTAATTTGCGATTCTCTATTCATTGAGTTTTAACTCCATAAAACGTGTTTCTGTCCTTCGGGATGGCTTAGTTGGTTTGGATGGTGGTCATTCACACGGATGATTCAGAATCGATCCCGTCTCAATGCCTTCCGAGTCGAGCCTGTCGCATAGGGCTTGTCTCGTGCGGTTTACATTCCCTATGTGGTTTGCATGCTATTACACAGTGATGGGTTTACCTAGTGAGCACCAACAGAGTGCTCACCCAAAGGGTAGAGACTGTGACATAGGTTGTAGCGGCTGTAAGTTATCTTGGTGTTCCAAAAAAAAAAATGTGTTTCTTCATCTATTAAAATCTAGGCCTAACCCATCGGTGGCCCCCTAAAGTTGGCACCATATTTCACTTAGACACTTTAAGTATGTGATGTTCATTTTAGACACCTCATGTAGGATCGCGTTGTGTCATTTTGACACCTTTTTTAATATTAGAAAAAATATATAATGGGTGTGTGTTACACTCGCGAATGACGTGTAAAGTGACGAATTAAACGATGACATTTGTCATTTGTGTCAAAAGTAATTTTTAAATAATTAATTTTGAGTAAAAATAAAAATTAACCAATGAATTAATGACACATGATTATTTTTTCCCAAATAATTACAAAATAAAATAAAATTTAACCCAAATAAAAGAAAGTCCCCCCACCCCACCCCACCCCACCCAATCGTCTTCTCCAAAACACCCTATTCCACCCTCCCCCTCCACCTTTTGCAGAACGCTACCCAACAACCCCCCCCCCTCCCCCCCTCTTCTCCAAATCTCCTCCTCCCCTGCGGCGCCTTTTTTCTCTGAGGCTTTTGCAGATTGGAATTTTTTATACTTTAGCAACAAAAAATCTTCCAAATACCCCTTTCCTGTGTTTGTCTTCGAAGTATCCCTATCCCTTATCCCCTATCCCCTATCCCCTATCCCTTTTGCAAAGACTATCCCCACCCTACATCTTCACACTGTGCACCATTGCTTGATAGTGAATGGAAGACTTTTGCTTTTTCAGAGAATTTTTTAGCTTAGTTTAAAGAAATTCATTCCCTCACAAATTATCAAAATAAGTTTTTATAGATCTTCTTAAATTTGCTTTCCTGCAAATATTAAAATCTTCCAAGAAAGATTTTCATGAGTTTATTCTTAAATTTTTAAAAACATTTTTCATCTTTTTGTTGAAACCTTCATTCACAATGGATGAAATTTAACTTGGGCAAAATGGTGGCTTAAAATGGAGAAGAAGAAGAAAAAAATAATTAAAAATTAACTAAAGAATCATTTCACGCGCCGGTCAATGAGTGCATCACACTCATTATGCCATGTAAGCAAAAAGTGTCAAAATGACACAGCAAGACCCTACATGAGGTGTCTAAAATGAACATCGCTCAGTTAAGATGTCTAAGTGAAACATCGTGCCAACTTTAGGGAGTCATCGATGGGTTAGGCCTAAAATTTATTATTAGGAATTTGAGTGGTAAATAATAGATGTTGAAATGTTGAAAATTTTGTGAAAAATACTTAGAAATCTTCATAGCTTAAAACGTCAGAGGTGTCAAAGATATTATTCTTAACGATATTTTACCAATAAGGTATATTTTCTAGAATTCAGCAAACTGTTCAAACATAAATCAGGAGCCGAAATAATGAAATTTAATAGAGAACAAAATTCAGCGCAATAGAATATATGAGTAATAATTTCTCTTTAAAAAAAGTAATAATTTCTCTTGATATTGTCTCTACCAAATGAAAGGACATAAAAATATGTCCATGGATGACCTGATAATGGCTAAAGGATTTATCACCTTTTTTAAAAAAAAGAAAAGAAATATCTTCTTTAAAGTGAAGTCAATGAAAGTATTAATAGGCAACGAATTGATAGAGATTAACATATTATATGAAGATAATAGCCAATCAAATGGTCTGTTACAAAGTTAATAAATGATTTGTTACAACGGAAAAGGGTCATACATATTTGCCCTTATACTCTTAGAAAATAACTATATTTATCCTTCATCATACTTTTTTGATATATTTGTCCTTTTCATTTAATTTTGGGCACATATTTATCCTTGGACAGTTAAGTATCATGTTACCACTTTTATTATCTTACGCGGCGCTTACGTGATTCCTACGTAGATATATTTTTATTATAATTAAAACTTCACTTCCTATTTAATATTTTACCCGACCAACTTAATAAAATCCGACCCACCCATTTTAAAACGCGTTAACCCTAACTCAAGTATGGTTTACATTTTCTATGTGGTTTACACGCTATTACACAGTGGGGGATTTACCCCGTAAGCACCCACAAAGTGCTCATCTAAAAGACAGAGGTTGTGACAGAGGTTAATAATAGATGTTGAAATGTTGAAAATTTTATGAAAAATACTTAGAAATTTTCATAGCTTAAAACATCAAACGTGTCAAAGATATTATTCTTAAGGATATTTTACCAGTAAGGTATGTTCTCTAGAATTCAACAAACTGTTCAAACATAGATTAGGAGCCGAAACAATGAGCTTTAATAGAGAACAAAATTCAGCGCAGAATATATGAGTAATATTTTCTCTTTAAAAAAAAGAGTAAGAATTTCTCTTGATATTGTCTCTACCAAATGAAAGGACTTAAAAATATGTCCATGGATGATATGATAATGGTTGAAGGATTTATCACCTTTTTTTAAAAAAAGAAAAGAAATATCTTCTTTAAAGTGAAGTCAATGAAAGTATTTATAGGCAACGAATTGATAGAGATTAACATATTATATGAAGATACTAGCCAATCAAATGTGGTCTGTTACAAAATTAATAAATGATTTGTTACGGCGAAAAAGGGTCATATATATTTGTCCTTCTACATTTAAAAAAAAACTATATTCACTAGGGGTGTTCATGGTTCGATTTGGATCAGTTATTGGTTAAAATCAAAACCAAATCAATTTAGTCGGTTTTTAAATTTCTAAAACCAAACCAAACAAAAATATAACCGTCGGTTTGGTTGTTGTCGGTGTGGTTCGGTTTTTTTTTTTTGTTGATTTTTTTGGTTTGAAAGTAATAAATTAAATTTGTTGAGAGTATATGCATCTCGATAAACACAGATACCTAATACATGAACAATTCACAAGAAAGTTATTGTGGATTCAATTAAGCAATACCAGAGTTATTATTACACGAATAAAGTGATTCAATTAAGAGAAAGTGTGAATATCTAATGTCACCTAGGGTAGGTAAATATTAAAGTAATGGATTTTGATGGACTTGATGTTAGGATTTTAATAGTTGGGTTAATATTAAAGTGTTGAGCTTGAGAAAATGGTAAAGTTAAGACTAAAGTTAATTGAATTTAACAAAATATTTATATTTTATTTATGAATAATATATAAATAATTATAAAATTTATATTTATAATTTCTCAGTTTGGTTTGGTTGTTTTTGCGGGGTTTTTTAGTAAAATCAAAATCAAACCAAATAGTATCGATTTTCAAAATTTAAAACCAAACCTAACCAAACCACGCCAAATAACTGTTTTTTAATTGGTTTGGTTCGGATTGCAATTTGGTTCGGTTTTTTAACCATAACCATGAACACCCTACCCTTCGTCATACTTTTTTGATATATTTGTCCTTGCTATCCAACTTTGGACACATATTTGTTCTTAGATAATTAAGTATCATGTCACCACTTTTATTATCTTACGTGACGCTTATGTGGCTCCTACATAGATATATTTTTATTATAATAAAAAATTCACTTTCTATTTAATAATTTATCCGACCCACTTAATAAAATTTGATCCATCCAATTTGAAAATCCGTTAACCCTAACTCTATTGCCCAATCCTCTTGCATCACTTTACCCATCAAAAACATCACAAAGAACATCGATAGAATGTACTATATATTTTGAGTAGGGTCTTCATACGGATACCAATCTGCTACCTTGAAGATGAATCAGAGATGTTAGTTGCACGCTTGGTTGTTGCTCAAGAACTTGTATCTAGTTGCTTAAAAATCTAGAGTAATTTTGTAACTTTTCTTTCTCAAGATTACATGTTTTTTGCACTCTAGCTAGGTGAAGATGTTGACTTGAGACTTACCTTCTTCCTAGTTATATATTATTCTAAGCTTCAAGTTGTTCATGATGACTATCTGTGCACTAAATGGATGCATGAAGGTTTAAATTTTAGTACATTGGATTGTGACTGTAGCTCTTTGTGACGTTTTTGATGGGTAAAGTGATGCGAGAGGATAGATTTTGAAGTTAGGGTTAACGAAATTTCAAATGGGAAAATTATGCATAATAGCAAACTATTAATTCTAAATAAATTCTATAGCTACAGTTACCTTTAATTGTACTCAGTAGCTTATTTTTTGCAAATATTGTTATCCGCTTAGACCCACTATATTGTGTATAATATAAATCAAAAAAGGGAAATTATGATTTTATACTAAAACACTTCTCCTCTTTTCTCTCCACACTTTTGTATATTTCTCCAAAAATCTCTACCCAAATCAGTTTGAATTTCAAATCCCTCCCGATTGTGGCATCAAAATTTTACAGGTAACCGCCTAAATGTGTCTAAATCAATTTTTTTTCTTTTTTTCAATTTTACAAGTTATTTCATGAAATTTCATCTCAAATCTTCATTCCTACAGTTATTTCACCAATACAATGGATGATCAAAGTCCACTGACCAGAATATCTAGAGGTATACACTTGCATGACAAAAATCTTGATGATCCACCGTCATTTTCTTTGGGATTGACTCAGGATTTTGGAGAGGTTGCAGGTTCTATAGCAAAATCCAAAGCAATTGAAGAGGTCAGATCCAAATTTAAGAATGACTCAAATAGAAAGGAGGAAATTGTTGCAAAGTCAAAGCAAACTGGCATCAGAATTGTAGAGGAAGCTAAGCGATTCCAGTTCCACTAAGAAGAGGAAAGGAAAAGCAGTTGAATCTACCAGCGGTCCGACAAAGACAAGCGAAAACATTGTTTCTGGCTCATTGAAACTGAATTAATCTGAAGAAATATAGGTATATGTATAATCATTAATTTGTATATATTAAAATTGTATAATAAGCTTTATAAGTTAATAATTTTCTATTGATTATGCTGTTTTATTTGTTTGTTTGTTTAAATTTGTATAATTTTCTGATTATTGTTTTGTATATTATATCACCGCAGTACATATTAACACATAAAATTTACTTATACAATTAGGTTTGAAAATACAAAGTTATTCTATAAATAAAGAGTACAAACAATTATACTATTAAGTTATTCTTACTTATACAATTAGGTTGAATATACAAAGTTATTCTATAAATATGTTTATATATGTGTCATATTTATACATATTAAGCCCTTTATGTATAACAATCCCTGCCCCTTTACACATTTGTATAATTTCAACTATTTATTTCTATTTTTCTTCTATCATTAATATTAACATTGTAAATTCATTTATATAGTTAAATTGAATATGTAAAGTAATTGTATATTAAAGTTAAATTTTATATGAATTATTTTTTCAGGTTGTTAGATATTTAGTCAAACAAGCATCAACATGCACACCTCACATGCGGTGTTATACAAATATCAATGTAATGAATCTGTTAACTACAAATCTCTCTCCAACTCAGTTGAACCTTTTTTGTGGAACCACTTGTTTAGCTCAATTGACTATTATGCACAGATGTCATGTGCAAGCACAACTTATTAGGTGCATTATGTTGAGGGAGTTGGAGGGTAGTTCAAAAGATATCATTCTGATAAATGTAAACGGCACCACTCTTCATTTCATTTCATTTTTGAAGAATTCTAATTACAAACTGAATTGAATACAATACGAGTTTTTCAATCCTATGTATTTGAAGAAATTATCGTTATATATATTCAAAATCAATTTTCTGGAATATTGAAAACTAAATATGAGTTTCAAAACTCTCGATATACATCAATTTCTTTCAAAAACATGAAAATCAAAACGATTTCCAACATTAAATACTTTTACATGATGTTGATTTCTAATCTCTACTCTTTGTTTTGCTCTAAATTACTCGATTATACGAATCCACAAACAATGGAGTTCATCTTGCTGAAGAACTCATAGAAGGAAAGGAATCCTATTGAAATGTAATGTGCGTGATTTCTGGGAGTAGTTTCCTTTCAATAACAGAAATTAGCGCCTTTATAGTTAATTTGTGTTTAAAATATAATTATATACAAATGGAACCTATTTCGCTATTATACAAATCATACGGGTACATAGCAAACATAATATGGCTATGGAGCGCAAATAGCTAAATTGGTGCGCTATAGTGCGCTAATATGATTATTATCTTTGCTATACCTAAATTTTTCTCTTTTCAAATTGAATGAAATGGGTCGGGTAAAATATTAAATAAGAAGTAATTTTTAATTATAATAAAAATATATCCATATAGGAGTCACGTAAGATAATAAAAATTGTGATATGATACTTAACTGTCTAAGTGCAAATATGTGCCCAAAGTTGAATGACAAGAGCAAGTATATCAAAAAAGTATGGCGAAGGGTAAATATAGCCCTTTTCTAAGAGTACAAGGGCAAATATGACCATTTTCTGTTGTTACAATGAGTAATAAAGGTGATTAATGATTTTTAATCATGGCTAGTAAAGAAAAAATATATTTTACTTTCTCTATTCCAATTTACTTGGATTAGTTTGAATTTCGAGAGTCAAATAGTTTAACTTTGACCATAAATTTGGGAATGGAATCTTTAAAATTTTTGAAATAAAATTTATATATTTTTTAAGTACGTAAAATGTACTATAAGTCTTAACAATCGAAAATTCAAATTATCTTAATAAAGACATATAAAAAATTACAATCAAAGAAAGACTTATTTGAATTTCGAAATTTGAAAAGTGTCACATTAATGAGATGGAGGGAATATAACTTATTTTGAGATATAAGAATTAACTTTCTAACAATCTTCCATAACTCAAAAATTATATTAAGGAATAAAATAAAATAAGAAATGTTACTGGATTTCTAAAAATGAGCATGATACATATCTTATCTATCACATTATATACCCTCTCCCACGTTGTTGTGTGTCATAATTTTGCATTGATTGGCCATACACAAATCTAGTATTCGTGAATGCTCTAGAAATTTCTTGTCATAATTTCATAGGACCGGCCTTGAATGATCCACATGATTGTTTTGTGTTTTAGATTCGCCCCCCCCCCCCCCCCCCGATTGACCCTCTCTGTAGCTTTATCTTATTCTTTATGACTAATAGAGATGAGTGACACAGTTTTCGGGAAGATCAATTGTGTTTCGGAGAAGAAATTCTAGTTTTAGAAGTTTGGAATTGAAAAGTTTAATCAAAGTCAATATTTTGAATTAACAAGGTCAAAATTAAGTTTAGCAGTTTCATTAGATCCGTATGGTGATTTATGACCTTTTTAGATATTCTGCACGAATCTCAAGGGATTTGAGAGTAATTCAGATCATTGCTTGAGTTTGTAGCTCATTTAAAGATTTTGAGTTGACCACAATTAAAATTTTATCAAGACAATCTCAAATCGGTGATTTGTTGATTTCAACAGGTTTATAACGTATTTTGTGAGTGGTTTTCACCAGCGGTTTGTGCTTAAGGGATCTCAAATGAGTTCTTAACACTTGAGCGGAGATCACATTATACTAGAGTTTTCTGATTTGCTAGTGTCAGTGACTCTTCTTCACTTTTGCGAGGGAAATGTCTCGTTCGCGAAGGAGGGTGACTGGTCTTCGCATTTGCCCTTGAAGCATCCAAAGGATGGGATTTATTCTAAATGAATGTCTTTAATGCATTCCTCCAAAGTGATTTTTGGGAGGGGGTGTACACGGAAATGCCTGAGGGTTTCAGAAGTCAGGAGGAGACTAAAGTGTGCAAGCTACAAAAGTCACTGGATGGGCTTAAACAAGTCTCCAGATAGTGAAGCATAAAGCTAACTGAGGCATTAGTTGGCAATGGATTTATTCAAAATAATCATACGACTATTCACTATTTACAAAGAAGAGGGATACAAATATTGTCATCATCTTAGTCTATGTAGATGATCTACTAATCACAGGAAGCAACAAGAGAATGATCAATGATGCAAGGAAGCACTTCATAGGCAACTCAAAGTAAAGACTTAGGAGATCTTAAGTACTTCTTGGGGGATAGAGGTGTTGAGGTTTAAGTCTGGAATCTTTTTGAATCAGAGGAAATATGTGTTAGAATTAATCTTAGAGATGGGACTTGGTGGACCAAAGCCTTCAACAACACCTTTGGAGACTAATGTCAGGTTAACTACTACAAAGTTTGATGAAGCAGCAGGAAGTCGAGGTGATGCCTTATTAACAGATGCTAGTGTTTATTAGAGATTGATGGAAAAATTGTTATACTTGACCATAACAAAGCCATATATTAGCTATACCGTGCAAACATTGAGTCAGTTCATGCAGAAACCAAACAATCTTATTAGGAAGCTGTTATCAGAGTAGTAAGATACTTGAAACTTACACCAGGGCAACGTATTCTCATGAGTTCATTACCTAGTCAGGAGCTCACATGTTGATGTGACTCAGATAGGGCAGCTTGTGCTTCCCCAACTCATTATGTAGTTCTCATAAAGTTTTTTTAGAATTTTTTTGGATGCTCTGAGGCATCAGATTCGTGGGCTAATACTCACGAAAAATCATGAAAGGCGTAATTCTTAAAAGTTGGCTCGTAAATGCAAAAATATGCCTTAAAAATAGTGGGACGGTACGTAATGCTTCCCCAACTCATTATGGAGGTCCTCATAAAGTTTTTTCAGAAAACTTTTTTGAGTGCTCCGAGGCGCTAGATCCATGGGCTAATACAAATGAAAAACCAAGAAAGTCGCGTAATTTCTAAAAGTTAGCTCGTAAATGTGAAAATAAGCATTTAAAAAATGTTGGAAGTATACGTAATGCTTCACCAACTCATTATGGAGGTCCATATAAAGTTTTTTCAGAAAACTTTTTTTGGTGCTCTGAGGTGCTAGATCCATGGACTAATACATATGAAAAACTAAGAAAGTCGCGTAATTCCTAAAAGCTGGCTCGTAAATGCAAAAATATACCTTAAAAATTGTGGGACTATACGTAATGATTAACCAAATCATTACGGAGCCCTCATAAAGTTTTCGAAGAAAATATCTTTGGGTGCTCTGAGGCACCAGATCCATGGGCTAATACACACGAAAAACTAAGAAAGTCGTGTGATTCCTAAAAGTTGGCTCGTAAATGCGAAAATAAGTTAAAAATGGTGGAACTATACGTAATGTTTCTCCAACTTTGTATCGAGGTCCTCATAAAGTTTTTCAGAATATTTTTTGGATGCTCCGAGGCGCCAGATCCATGGGTTAATACACACCAAAAACTTAGAAAATCGCGTAATTCCTAAAAGTTGACTTGTAAATGCGAAAATAAGCTTTAAAAACGGTGGGACTGTACGTAATATTTTCCCAACTCATTACGGAAGTTCTCATAAAGTTTTTTCAGAAATTTTTTTTGGGTGCTCCGAGGCGCCAAATCCATGGGCTAATACATAGAAAAAACCAAGAAAGTCAGCTAATTCCTAAAAGTTGGCTCGTAAATGAGAAAATATGTATAAAAAATTACGGACTGTACGTAATACTTTCCCAACTCATTACGGAGGTCCTTATAAAGTTTTTCAGAATAATTTTTGGGTGCTTCAAGGTGCCAGATCCATAGGCTAATACACATGAAAAACCAAGAAAGTCGGCTAATTAACCAAAGTTGGCTCGTAAATGCAGAACTATGCCTTAAAATGATGGGACTATACACAATGCTTCTCCAACTCATTACGGAGTTCCTCATAATTTTTTTTCAGGAATTGTTTTGGTGTTCCAAGGCGCCAGATTCATTGGCTAATACACACAAAAAAACTAAGAAAGTCGGCTAATTCCTAAAAATTGGCTATTAAATGTGAAAATATACATTAAAAAATGGTTGGACTATACGCAATACTTCCCAAATCACCACGGAGGTCCTCATGAATTTTTAAAAAAAAATTTTTTGGGTGCTCCAAGGCGCCGATCCATGGGGCTAATACATACGAAAAACCAAGAAAGTCGGCTTGTAAATGTGAAAATATGTCTTGAAAAAATTGTGAAACTATACGTAATTCTTCCCCCACTCATTACGGAGGTCCTCATAAAGGTTTTTTCAAAAAAAAAATTTTGGGTACTTCGAAGCACCAAATTTATGGGGGAAGCTATGAAAGTCGAGTAATTCCTAAACGCTAGCTCGTAAATGCAAAACTATGCCTTCAACAAATGGTGGAACTGTACGTAATGCTTCCCCAACTCATTACAAAGGTCCTCATAAAGTTTTTTCGAAAATTTTTTTTGGGTGCTTCGAGGCGCCAGATCAATGAGCTAATACACATGAAAAACCAAGAAAGTCACGTAATTTCTAAAAGTTGACTTGTAAATGTGAAAATAAGCCTTAAACAAATGGTGCAACTACACATAATGCTTCCCCAACTCTTTACAGAGGTCTTCATAAATTTTATTTAGAAAATTTTTTTTGGTGCTCCGAGGCGCTAGATCCATGGACTATTCAGAATTTTAGAGGATGAGAAGAAATCAGACAAAATGGTTGTACTATTAACTGTATATATAGCACATATCTTTAGGCTATTCTAGTCATTAGTTTATCATCCCTTCTTTTTTTCTGGGAAGAAGTTAGGGAGTATAATTACAATATCACTGTACAATAAAAGATTGGTAAATTATCATAATTGGACATCCCTGAAAGAGCAAGAAGGAAAGGAAGCACACTCTCACCTCTTTGGTTATATGGAAGTAAGAATTACAAATTTACAAGTAGAAAACTAAGCTTTTCTCTTTCTCAGTCTCCCCATATCAAAATCCATGAGCCTTGATGATGACGCCATATGAGAAGTTGCTGACAGACCAATGGATTCGGGAATGTCCAGATCAACTCTCATAGAAGGGCCTGAGATTGCTTGTTTAATGTCAATCTCACTCAACTGATGGGCTTCATCTTTTACTTTGGCAATCTGAGTTATGTCAGACAAGTAAATGAGTAATATTTAAGCAGTCCGCCTGTCACATTCACAACCCTATTTACTCAATAAGGTAAAAAGTGCTAGCATAAAAGGGTGAAAGCTTTTACCAGTTCAACATGGTGACTGGACAAACATGCGCTAGAAATCCTTTTTTGTAGATCCTCTACCTTCTTCGTTTGGTAATCAAGATTCTCCATTTCACTCCCTTTCTCACCCAGTTGCTGGTACATAGCTGCACAAGAAAAAAGTAAAAATCAACCAACTAAAATTAGTTAAAGGGACCAAGAGAAGGAATTTAAGATAAACTCGTCTTAAATCCAAATCTGGCCTTGCAAGAAGCTTGTGCTAGCAAATTACACTTTCTGTAGCCATATCTTAACAACATCGTCCTACCCTCAAGAAGATAACTGATGTACCACAATGCAATTATATTAGTGTATCTCATGCAAAATTCTTCTTGCAATATATATTGCATAAAATGACAGGACTCGCACAGTTTCTTTGACTTTGACACCTTCTCTACCTCCATTAATTAGCACAATATCGTCATCAAATAGCATACACCATGTGACCTTATTTTTGTATAGTTTGCCTAGCTCATCCAAATTTGTGTAAACAAGTACGGGCTTGACAGTGTTTTGGACAGCGAAAGGCGATAAAAAGCGACAAGGGTTTGCCTCGCCACAAGGCGAGGCAAGGCGAGCGGCGAGTTTTTGAGGTGCGGAACCAATTAATACCAAAAAAATAAAATATTTAATTGCATATGTAAATAATCAAAATCTCAATAGCAATAATATATTAGCAAATATTTCAATTCAAAAACTGAAAATGGATAGTACATACTAAAAGTCTAGAACTTGAATGAGAAAAAAACAAAACAAAAGTCAAAACAGAGGTAGAAGTGACTCTGAAGTCCGAAGAAGAAGGAAAAAGAAACCGAGGAAGAAGAATCTAAAGAAGAAAAGAAGAAATATGTATTGCTTGGACTTTGGAGTAGCCGGAAAAGTTTGGCTGGTCGCCGGAGGAGTCTAGTCATAAACCCTAAAATTACCTTTTAACTTTTAAAACCCTAAATTAGTTGCCTTTTTTTAAGAAAATACAAAAGGCGATGCCTTTCTTGCCTCTCGCCTCTCGCCTCTCGCCTTTTGTCGCCATGGCATCGCCTTTTGAAGATCGCCTCGCCACAAAGCTAAAAGGCGATGAAGGGTCGCCTCACCTCGCCTCTTGCCATTGGCGACGAGGCGATCACCTTTCACAAGAATGGGTAAACCCAGAGTTAAGGAAAACACGTTTTCATCTCCTACTACCTATGTTACTCGGACTTTTCAAAAATGTCAACGGGTGCGCGACAGATTCGCCAAAAATAGTGTATTTTTGGAGAATCCGACACGGGTGCGGCATCAAAAGTGAAGAGTCCGCGCAACTAAGCCTACTACATTCCCACGCTAGTAACTACCCCTTCCTACATGTCCTTAAAGAAACTTATATAAATATAAATTTCTTTCTTCCCCAACAACCACCAAAGCACGTTTCATAGTACTTTATCATATGTTTTCTCTAGGTTGATCAACATAATGTGTAGTTCTTTCTTTATATCAAGAATATGGTCAGGGTTGTAGATCTAACAAGCATAAATTCAAACTCGTTTGTCACTCTTGTAGTGTTCCCCGGTCTACATTCCATCACTCTTTCTCAGAACTTCATAATAACTCATAAGTTTAATACGACAGTTCGCACAACTTTACGTATCTCCTTTGTTTTTATAAATTGAAATCAGGGTATTCTTTCTCCACTCATTGGTATCCTACCATTTGTTAGTATAACATTAAAATAGCTTGGAGAACCATCCTAATCCAACCACTACAAGAAAATTTCAAATCTCTATGGGGTTATCATCTGTAACATAGGCTTTGTACTCATATTCTTCACGCTATCCTTTACTTTTGACAACCTTATTCTACAAGTGTTTCTATCATGCACATACATATCCAAAAGTTTTTTCTTGTGGTTTGAGTTGAACAGTTAATCAAAATGCCTCTCCATCACTCTCAGTCATTCTAGCTTAACATTTCTTCCCTATTCTTGGGTCCTTGGTTTTGAAACAGGCTATCTAGAGCTTCCCCTCAAGTTGTATTAATAGCCTTCTTAGCAGCCCTCTCAATTCTTTTCTATTCCTCAAATTTACAAAACTTATCTATTCTTCTGCTTTTGGTAAGTTCCTCCAGCATTCTCCTATAGGTTTAATAACTCCTTTGCACATCCTCATTTCAACACTAATTCTTGAGGTCGAGGTCCTAAACCTCCCAGACACACCTGACACGTCACTTGCTATTTTTTATGCAACTCGTCATTTTCTTCCACAGGATATCTGCATCCCCCTCTAAGTTCTATGATCCATCCTCCATCCACCTTAGTTTTTTCCTGAAACAACAACAACAAACTCAGTTAAATACCACAAGTGGGGTCTGGGGAGGGTAAGATGTACGCAGCCTTACCCCTACCTTTAAGGGGTAGAGAGGTTGTTTCCAATTAACCCTTGAAAACTCTCCTCCTTTATTTGGGTTTGGAACCGGCAATGTCAATGAGTTCACATATGCGAAGTTTTAGTTTTTTTCCTGAAACACCAACTAGTTAGCACCCTTTAATGCCTACCATCGAATTCTTAGTTGCTTGTAGGTCCTCTACTCTTTTTGGATCCATTGGAGTGTCCATGGGTCTATATCCCGTTGTTCATTCTCCTCAAGAATGTATAAGGCATACTTGTGTTGCGAAATAACAATACCTGATCTAGACTGATCAAGCTCAATACCTAGAAAATACTTCAGTATGTCGAGGTCTTAGTCGGGAAATGTTGAAAGAGATGGTGCTTCAAATTAGTGATATCATCCTGATCATTGCCGGTGATAACGATATCGTCAACATAAGCCACCAAATAAATACACAGATTTGATGCAGAATATCAATAAAACACAAAGTGATCAACTCCACTACGAGGTGGTTGCTCCACATAAACTTCTTCCTCAAGATCGTTGTGGAGAAAAGCATTTTTAATGTCTAATTGATGAAGAGGCAAATGGCGAATGACAGCCATGGATAGAAAGAGGTGGACATATGCTATTTTAGCCATAGGAGAGAAAGTGTCACTATAATCCAACCCAAATATCTGAGTATACCTTTTGGCACCAAGCAACCCTTCAACCGATCAATCTGATTGTCTGGACCGAATTTGACTTCATAAACCCAACGGCAATCAACGGTAGCTTTACCTATAGGAAGAGAAACAAGCTCCAAAGTACCACTCGTATGTAAAACAGAAATCTCGTCAATCACAGCCTACCTCAATCCTGGTTGAGAAAGTGCTTCACCTATAGTCTTATAGATGGGAATAGAGGACAAAGATGATACAAATGCATAATGGGGTGATGATAAACGACGATAACTTAAGAAAGTATAATGAGGTTAGCATTACGAGTGGATTGTATACCTTTTTGAAGTGTAATCGATTGACTAGGAAAAGGCAAGTCCACAGTAGGTGTAGCATCCGGCGCATGACATTAATCATCTGGGCCTAATGTTTGATGTGAACAACGATAAGTCAAGAGTGGTGACACTGTGGCTAGAGACGTAGGAGTAACCGTAGATTCCTCAAAAGTCAATATATGTAAACCTCGGAAATATTACGATGATCAAAAGAAGATGTAAAATAAGGTTGAGATTCAAAAAATATGACATCGATTGGCATAAGATATTGACGAAGATCGAGTGAGTAACAATGATACCCCTTTTGAACTCGTAAATAACCAAGAAAGACATTTGAGAGAATGAAGGGCTAATTTATCTTTTCATGAGGCTAAGTTATGAACAAAGCATGTTCTCCCAAAAACACAAAAAGCGAGAGAGTACGAGAAGTGATTGAGAAAACAATATGGAATAAGGAATCTGATTCTGAATGTGGAGGATGAGGGTATTCTGTGAATCAATAGCAAGATGTGAGGACTGCATCACCCCAAAAATGTTGCGGAACATGGAATTCAATGAGAAGAGTGAGCAATCTCAATTAGATGCTTATTTTTCCTTTCCGCCACCCCTTTTTGCAGTCATAAACTCCTAAAGATGGGAGGATAAGTATTCTAAGGCATTATCACTACAAAAGGTACAAATAAAAACACCAAATTCATTTTGTATTTTTGCACAAGAACTCTTGAATATAGAAAATAACTCAGAACAATCTTTCATTAAGAAAATCCAAGTACATCTTCAATAATCATTAATGAAACTACCAAATTAACTAAATCCTAAGGTCGAGCCGACTCTAATAGGACCCAAATATCAAATGAACTAATGAAAAAACAAACTCTGAACTATCTCAACACTACGTGAAAAGGTAGTGCTGGTGTGTTTCCAAGTTGACACGACTCACAATCTAATGTTGATAGACTAGACAAATTATTGGATACACTCGGATGTCCCAAACAATTGTGAATTAGGTCGGGAAGATCTCTAATGCATGTGGTAGAAGAATTTGGAAAGGTAAGATAGTAGAGGCCCGGTGATTCATGCTCTGCGCCAATCGTCTATCCCGTACTACAGTCCTACATGAGAAAAAACCCCATCAAAAAATGTTATGGCACATAGTAGGGCACCCGTCAAACCATTAACACATGCATGATTAAAAGGACAACAAGGGACATAAAGAACAAAGTTTAGAGTGACCGAGGACAGGGGTTGAGCTTGTCCAACTTCTTTGGTTTGTTTCAATCTAATTGGCTAAAGTAACAACAGGAAGAGATAGTGAATAATCAATATTGGACAGAAGTGATTTGTTACCAGAATTATGATTAGAAGCGCCTAAGTCAACGACTCATGATCCAAGAGTACTAGACCGTGAAACACAAGAAAAGCAATAACTAGCAACAGAAGCATCGACTGAGCAATCGATGCTACTTATATGTATGCTTACTTGATTGGTACAGAAGAAACTCACTATATTTTGTCTGAGCAATATGAGCATTATTGGGTGGTCAATCAAGCTGAGCAACCAAGGCTACTTGTGGAGATGTTTGTTTACTTGATCGATATTGAAGGACCTCATTGTATTCCGTCTAAGAAATATGAGCATTATTGGGTGGTTGACCATGTGGGGTATAACATATGTTATGAGTGTATCCAAGCCTATGAACTACACCTAGGTCTAGATCTTCCAAAATGACCTCCTCGTCAATTCTCCATAGACTAAGATGTTCGATTTTCTATGGTTTCAGATACGAGAAAAGAGTAGTCAACGGTGGGTAATGAAACCACTTTGTGACCGGGAGGTGCAGCAAGGCAAGTAAATGAGAAAATAGATCATTAATTATGGGAACTATAGGACTAGCTTACATCTGATCATGCACTAAATCATGGCTAGTAGGACATCCAACAAGTGTAAGAACTAGAAATAGCATCTTCATGTGCTTTTGTTGTTTTTCCATGTTTGCAGTGATTGGTATCAATCTTTCAATTTCCTCCATGATTGTTTGTACTTGTCCTAAGTAAGTACATAAATCACATTCTTGTTCCTTTAAGTAGTTCATTCGAGATATCACATCATAAAACGAGATATGCCATTAGTGTATAAAGCACGAGCCTTTTCCCAAACTGAATAACATGTATGTAATGGGCAAACCAAAGGCATCACCTCGGAATCATTAGATCTACATAATTGAGCGTCAACCTTCTCCCATTGTGCTTAGGCTTTTGCATCTTCCTCACTAGCCTTTGTTTTTTCATCTACCACATTAGCATTGTTCAATAAGCGGTCTTGGGCACTCTCACCCTTGTACCACAACTCAACCGAGGAAGCCCAAGCTAAATAGTTTGAGCTTCCCATTAACAATTCTGAAGTGATCCTAGGGCTTGAACTTTCAATTCCCATATTTGTGGAGCCTAAATATATCAACCCGAAAGACATCTTGTGAAATCAGAATTTTGTAGCCAAAAATTTGGAAATATGATGTCGGAATCTGGGAAAAGTCGCCGGAATCTGGAAATCTTGTTGTCGCTAGAAAATTGGTTGGAATCAGGAAATAATTATATGGGCAGCCTCGGAATGAAGAGGCGGCCCTATTGGAAAATAGGAAATAGCCGGAAAGAGGCCAAAAAACGACGCATCTACTTGCATGTGAGGCGCGTGGCTGCTGAGATCTGATGCTTCTAGCTGTGCGGGAGTGACCACAACCCACAAGGCTTACTAGGTTTCGCTCGCCTGAGTTTTTCGTGCCTCGTGGTAGTGTTGGGTTTCACACAACACCTATAAAACAGAAGATGACGCAAATCAGCCCTGACAATCGCCAGAATTGACGCACGGTGACCTATCTGACTGAGTTTTCTTCCCCGAAAGTTTCTCAACAATACTCTAATACCATGTGAGAAATATAAGAGAAAAATATTACTGAATTAAGTATCTACAATATTACATTGAGTCCTATTTAAAGACGCTACATTACAATCCTTATCCAAGTAGGACTCTATATACTATTCCTATTCTTATTTCTATTCTATCAACATGAAATACCTGAGAATTAATTAATGGTTTGAATTATTTCACTTGAAATACCAAAAATTTAACTTCAAAACAATCAGTATACAGTTTCTAGTGCATTTTTCATTTCACTAGTTGAGTTGAAGGATCCAAAATCAACAACCATTAATCAAGTATGAAAACGGGAACATATTTAGTAAAAGATTGTCTACACAAAGTTCAAATAAATTTTTTTTAAAATTAAACATAATACTGCAAAGTGAAATAAAAAGAAAAACTGAAAGAAACCTCAAACGAGGCAAGGCAGGGCAAGGAAATATCATTGAGAAATGCTAAACAGGACAAGGAAGGGTTGGTTATGGTTTGTCCTGCCACCTGTGCATCCCTACCCTTGTGACTTCAAGAAGAAGAAAAAAGGAGGTTATGTACACCAGAAAAGGAAAAAGTAGGAAATGAATGGAAATTCTCGACATTCATCTCTTCTAGCTAGGGAGGAAAAAAGATGGGCTAAATTTGTTATAGAAGAATTTTAAAAAAGGCTGAATAAACAGGGTGAAGACAAAAAGTTGCATGAAGAGGAAAGCTTGACTCTTAGAAATATAGAACTATCTTCCCTGAATAAATACATACGCAAACATACATATTTGATACATATTAAAGGATACCATGAACTCTGTTGCTTTGGCCATTCAAAAGAATAACTAAACCAGAACAAAGCATGAGATATACATAGGTGATGGCACATATACAACAGAAGAAGTAGGTCACATGCAATAAATGATCGAGAGTGTGAAACCTGTCAAATTCGATAACACCCAGATCTGAGTTGGAATATCATTAAGCTTCTTAGCTAATGTAAGAGAGGACCTCAAGATCTCCCTAGCTTGTACAGTATCGCGGAGGGCAAGACCTAGATTCCCCAATACAGTCAAATATTGTGAAACAAGTTGCAGATTCCCCAAAGTATTATGTGTTGTCTGCAAGCCAAATGCTAGTCGATTTCTGCAGTAAGGTAACAAATCATTAAGAATAGAGCAACAGCAACTACTACAACTGCAAAGCTACAACACAAAGCTAGTTGGTGTCGTCATACAAACCCACACTCCCATTTCTCTCTATCCAAACACATTTTACTCCAATATAGATTAATTTGTGAATTTGCCAACAGTAAAGGTTTTCAAAATTTGATACTAACATACAAATCTCGGGAAATGGTAAAATGGATCCTGTAAGTACTAGGCAACTCCCATAAAAGTGTGAAAAATATTAAGGGGAGGAGAGATTTAGAGAGCAAATGTGTTATCCTTGCCTTGATAGTAAACTTGAAATGAAACTTGACACAAATAAGTTACAAGAATCACCTGTTTATAGATGTCAAAATACTGTACAGAATATAGAAATATGTGTGAGCATATTTATTTATTTTAGAGAAAGGTAAACATGTTTGTATATTAAATATAGATTGACTACTCAAAAGTGTGGAAGTCACCCATAATTACAAAAGAAAGAACAGAAAAAGCACTCCTGGTCCTTTTTCTTCTCACAAGGAATCTAGTATATCAAAATTTGAAGCATGATCTTCTAGGTACATCCCTTTACACCAAAAATAAAAGAAGAGCTAAACACTTCATTTCAACTTCTGTATATTACTAGCTTTTCTGCAAAACATATCTAGTTCCTTTCCACCCATCGGAGTCCCCTCAGATTAGTGAATATCCTCTATCACTATGAAGCCAACTTGCAGTGTAAAAAGAGATGATTTATGGTCTCTGCCTCCCCTCCACACCTGTAGCATCTAGAACATAGTTGGTCTCCTGTCTTGATTAGATTGTTTTGTGTCAGAACTGCCCCTTTTGCCAGCAACCATGTGTAACAAGCTACTTTGTGTGGAATTTTCACCTTCCAGATCGATTCCATGCTATACTCCAATCAAATTGTTAGCATAGTCATATTCCCTGTAAACTGATTTGACAGTGAACTTGCCTTCCTTGTTCCCTTGCCAAGCAATACGGTCTTCAAGATTAGATGTCCCTTTGAATTGCTTCAAGGTGCTATAGAATTCTGCTAGTCTCCCAATTTCCCAGTCAAGCAACATTCTCCTCAAAGCAGATTCAATTCTTGGTTGATCCATACTTCCTCTATTGTTGCTTCCTGCTGCTGGTTTATGCTATGAATATCAGGATAGAGGACTTTTAGGTGTCTGTTCGTAGCAAGTTATCCTCCCAGGAGGATACCTTCATGCCACTGCCAATCCTGAAACTGGTTTTTATTGTGAATTTTGGCCATAGTGTGATGAACCGCACATTATCACACCACCTAACCGCTAATTGGCACATATTTTTCTATGTATGATACTTTTATAGGAAGGAGACTAGCTCTTGGGAATATCTAAAGCTATAGAAAGCTCATTGGGAAAGATCTAAATATTCACAAAAAAGCTTCCAGACAACCATTGATCAAAATGGAAAATTTCACATTAGAAATGCAAAATTTAATCCAGTTGACTGATTTATTACCAAACCCCATATCTCTAAGGACTTTTAACAAACACTCCCAATTAACATGATCATAAGCCTTATCAATATCCAACTTACATAGTGTCCCTGGTCTCTTTGTTTTAGTTCCGGAGTCAACTAGTTCATTGGCCAGCAAAACTGCATCCAGAATCAATCTCCCATTAAGAAAAGCCATTTGGTGCTCATCCACCAATTTTCCAAGGACTCTCTTCAATCTTTCGGTAATTAGCTTGGAAGTAATCTTGTAGACTCCCTCCTATGAGACATTGAGATTGATAGGCCTGAAATCCTTCAATTCTTTTGCACCACTCCTTTTTTTTTTTGATGACAAGAGAAACCCGCAGCCGCTACCCTTTGGGTGCGCACAGGATAAAACCCCCGCTCCTATGAAATAGCTCGCAAACCACATAGGAGAGGTAACTCGCACTAGGCAAGCCTGGTGCGATGAGCTCGACCGAGAAGGCAAACCCCTTGCTTTCGCTGGCAAGGGATTTCGAACTTGCGACCTCCAACATAGAAGTCTCAAGCCCAAACCACTGGGCCACCCCGAAGGTTCTGCACCATTCCTTTTGGTAATTAAAGCAATGAAAGTTGCATAGAAAGACTTCTCAAAGAACTCATTTTGGTGAAAGTTCTAAATGGTTGCTATTATGTCATCTTTGAGAATTTCCCAACATTCTCTGAAAAACAAATTGTGAAACCATCCGGGCCAGCACAAACACTGATGACTTTAAAAACTTCAGCCTCTTGAGAAAGGTTTTTGCAACCACTCCTTCTCCTCTTCGTTGATTTTCTGGCCCCTGGAAAATTGAAACGCCTCCCAAGCTTCGAATTCTGTATATAAGGTTTTGTAGTAGTCCACCATAACTTTTTTAACTGAATCTTGAACCACTTCGGCCTCATTTGTTTTCATTAAAATTTAGACGTCTGAGTCTGAATACACATCTAAATGATTAAGATGTTGTCTCTAGATCTGATCACTATCTAGATTTCTGATTGATTAAAATTGTTTGTTTTTCAACATATGAATGTACATAATCTATTTATATGTACAAAATAAATATACAATTCAAATAAAAATTAACTAAATATTTAAAAAGAATTAATAAAATCATTATTTGATTAAAACAAAATGAAACATTTATACTTGCTAGTGATTGTGGAGATAGTTTGTAGTGGTGATGGTAATAATTGTTGTTGGTGGCTAGTAATGATGGTGGTGGTAGTTGTGACGGTGGAGGTGGTTGGTGTTGTGGTGATTATCATAATGGTGACAATTGGTAGTGGTGTTGGTGGTTGTAATGATAAAGTTGGTTGATGTTACTAGTAGGCGGCCTTGATGGTGATGGCTGAAAAATGTGAGGTGGTTGGTGATGTGTTTGTGGTAGTTGGCGGCGGTACTAGTTATGATGATGGAGGTGATTGGTAGTAGATATTGACCACAGTGGTGGCAATGGTTGATAGTAGTGGTGGAGGTGGAGGTGGAGGTGGCGGTGGTGGTTGTGGTGGTGGTGACCGCAAAGAGTTTGTGGTGGTAGTTGACAGCGTTGCTAGTTGTGATGACAGAGTTTGTTGATAGTAATAATTGACTATAGTGGTTGATAGTGACGGTGGACGTGGCGGCGGCTACCCAGAAGGGGGTGGTGGTGACAATGGATATAATCATTAATGATGGAGGAGGTAAGTGTGGTAGCAACTGACAGTAGTAGTTAGCAACGGTGGTGGTTGTGATGACAGAGGTGGTTGGTGGTTGACAATGGTGGTGGTGGCAGAGCTGGTTAGTAGTGGTGGTCAATGATTGTGGATAGAATGGTAGTGAATATTATCCACACAATAATACCTTTTAATGATATTAAAACTCTGTTCTAGTTCTTAATGATTAAGACCTATTAAGTGGTTAAATTTTAATGAAAACAAATGCACTTAATGATCTATTGTATGAACCATTCAGATACAGACCTCCATTAAGTGCAAACAAATGAGGCCTTCCTCTACCTCACTTTTTAACCTGTCAATTGCATTATTATGGGCAGTAGCCATTCTTTGAAAAAATCTAGTGTTTTTGTATCCTCGCTTAAGCTACAACAAACACCCTAGATTTCCGTCTCCAACTCGCTTCTTCATTTTTAGCAAGCACCTCCAGCTCTACCAAAATTGTTGCCCTGATCAACATTTCATCTTCAGTTAAATCTGTCATCCTGAATCTGATCCAAATCAGCTATATGTCATTCAAAAGACTATTTTTCTTGTTAACCAGAACCCCAAAATTTGATCTACTCCATTCTTTGAGCTTATTATTCAGCAACCTTAACTTCTTGCATAGCTTAAAGTCGAGACAGCCTTGCACCTCAAACTCAGACAACCATTTCTGCACCTCTTCTTTAAAACCCTCTACCCCTAATCACCAATTCTCAAGTGTGAAGTAAGACCTCTTTTGGATCCAATTCCCACACTCCAAAGGAATTGGGGTATGGTAAGAGTTAGCTCTAGGCAACAATTTTGTGTAGTGTCGCTAAAAGTTTCTTCCCATTCCATAGAGCATAGGAATCTGTCTAGACTTGCAGCACTGCTATGACAACTCCCCTAAAACCATGTAATCTTCCCCCATTCAGGTGAGGGTCAAGAAGTTCATGTCATCAATCCAGTCAGAATTCTCTCATAATATTTGTCATTCGTGTACCGATTCTTCTTTCCCCCCAAGTACCTGTTGGTGTTAAACTCTCCACATGTGACCCAAGGTCCATCCAGCATTCAGCTTTATCCCTCCTAGTGTGAGGAGAATACACACCCGTAAGGCACCAACTGAAAGAATCCTGAATACTGTGTATGATACTATTTACATTATCCCAATAGATGTTTGGTGGGTTCTTCCCGAGTTGATAGCTCCGAAAAACCAATTTTATCAAGTACTGTGTATGATGTTAATAGTATCATACCCATCTATTATCCCAAATACTGTGTATGATACTGTTTACATTACCCCCAAACTTTGTTTCTACCAAGATATACACCTGCACCAAATTGATTAATCAGATTGATTCCTGACCACCACCCTCTTTTATCCTCATTTATCCCCCACATTCCAAGACACAATTTTTATCCTCATTTATGAGTGATGGTTAATTTCCTCCCACTGGTTCTAGGTTTACCACCCTTGAACTTCATGTCATAGATCAGATTCCCGAGCTCTTTTGGAATTGGGTTGTTATTGTTGTTATTTTTTTGATAAGGGTAAAGGTTTTTTGTTGTTATTGTTGTTTTAAGATTTTCCCTTCCCTACATGTCTCTCCAAGTATCTCTTTTGATACAGTTTCAAGCATGAAGCTTAAGCCTCCGTTTCACACCCTCGGATAGCTGCTCAGAAGCTAGCCCTAATTTGATCACTTCAAGGTGTACCCAAATGGTAGCCCTTGTCTGTATCATCTCTTCTGAAAGAATCTCTTCAATGCTCAATGGTACTAGTTCATTGCAAGGGGGTAGTTGATTTTCAAAAAATTATAGAAAGGAAGAATCTGTTTGGCTCATATAGCTACTAGCTACCTCCCCCCTCAATAGTTAGAATACCTTCTCCTTGAGTCGATCTGAGCCTCCTCAATCCTCTGACTTCTTAATTTTGGAACTCTTGCTGCCATTTGCTTGTGTTTTCCTAGTACCTAGTTGTGTACCTTGAGCTTGTGTTTCATTCAGATTTACAACAAGATCCGTGTCCCCACTTCCACTAGCCACGTGACTGCTGACCTTTTCTATTGCCCCTTCCTTGAAAACCCCATATCCAAGGTTTTCTCTGTTGCTATACCTTTTCCTCCTACTGAATCTATGTCTCTGGTTTCCACAGTAGTAGGTTTGACCTCTGTAACATCAAGTTGTATGTCGCTTTCACCTCGATCCACTCTATTCTCCACCTCCGTAGATTTGTAAGTCATCGGCAACCACCCATACCAGAAGCAAGTATATCAAACCATTGTCGATGATCTCTATTTTCATCGGAATCTTCTCCTTTGGTCCTTTAACTCTGATTCTAGCCCATATCACATGAATTTTCATTTGTCTCCTCTTCTGTTTCTAACCAACCCCCACATTCATCACCTTTTTTTCCATCGCCTTGTTATTTCAGAGTGGTTGGAAGCCCTAAAACCCTAATCCAAACCAGTCAAACCTTTTTTGGTCTGGAAAAGGCTCCTATTGCCAGAGATCACCAGTCAAGCTTCAAGGTTGACTCGTCTTTGGCAGATCCAGTCACCCGTGTTACGAATTTTAATAAGGAGGAAGAATTATCAGCATCATCTTTGTATCTAGAGATTTGTCCACTCCGTACGGTCATAATTAGCGGTTGATGCAGTGTTTAAGATTCTAGCACATTACATAACCAGTAAAAATTATTTTCTGATCTCTTCTTCATCACAGATTCTATTCATAGAGCTTCTAAGTTTATCTACTTCATTAGCGGAATAGGCTATTCGGTCGGTGTTAAGAGGGACTTCACAGTACCAGGTACCCGGAGAAAAGAATGGGTTGCAGAACACTGTTAAGGGCAATAGAGGATTTCTCGGAGTTCATTGATAAATATGTTCTTGTTCATTTTCCAGGAAGGGGCTAGTTTCACATGGGTCAGGGCAGAGGACTTAACATCAAGACTTGATAAATTCTTGGTGCTGCCCTCTCGCGAGAAATGCTACCAAACATGCTACAAAATACACCTACCTAGGCAGCTCTTGGACCATACCCATCATGCTAGATGGCAGCAGATGAAGAAGCATTCGAACCTCATTTAAATTTAAGATTATAAGGATAAAGGCAACGAACTTTAGAGATAAGAGTGACAAACTGAAGGACTGTATATAGTCACGCGCAAATCATCATTTCGACTCACAAAGAAGTTGAACTTGTTGAAAGGGGACATAAGAGTTGAATAAGGAGGTATTTAGGAGGATAGAAGGGAAGACAAGAGAACATTTAATGAGTCAAGGGAAATTTGATTAAGAGTGTAAAAGGTGAGGGAGTTGGAGAGGACAAAAAAGAGGGAGAAGGAGGTGAGGAAAAAGATAGCTCCGTTCAGAATAGCCTAAGGGACTACATAGTTGGATATAAAAATCAAGGGCTTTATGGTTGAAAAAGGACGAACCAAATACAAAATTCTTTCACAGGGCAGCAGTAGCGAATAAGAAAAACTTCATATAGTTTGTGAAGCGGATGAGAGAGTACGGGAGAGACAATGAGACTCATGAACGCTCGTATGACGAGGGGGGTTGTGTTAGAGGTAGAAGTTGGGAGGGCTTAGTGCTTAATCAAAATAGGAAAAGAAAAGAGGGAGTGGTTGAAGAGGGTGATTAATGAAGACGAGGTCAAAGAGACATTAAAGAGTTATACAGGTGATAATACCCGAAGACCGAGTAGGTTCACCTTAGCCTTCTTCCTAATGCGGTCAAAAGAGAGGTGATAGAGATCATTGTTGCGATCCATGAGACTGGAGAGTTTGAAAGAAGCCTCAACACATTCTCAAAGTTGAGAATTTAAAGAAATAATGGTTTTTCGTTTAGATCACTTTGTACGTCATTGCTTGAAGTGCATATTTCTCTAAGGAATGGCTATAGCAACTTGTAAGCTAGTTTGGTTCAAACAATTGCTGAGAGAACCAACATTTGGAGAAATCGATCAAATGGAACTTGTGTGTCATAATAAAGCGGCCCTTCATATCGCATCAAATACAGTGTTTCATGAGAGGACTAAGCACATTGAGATTCATTGTCACTTTGTCAGAGTTAAGATACTCTCAAGAGATATTATTACAAAATTTGTGAAGTCAAGTGATCAACTTGCATATATCTTCACCAAGTCTCTCACTGGTCCTCGTATTAATTACATCTGTAACAAGCTAGGTACATATGACTTGTATGCACCAGCTTGAGGGGGAATGTCTGAAAAGGAATAGAACAAGAATAGTATATGCAATCCTGCTTAGAATAGGAATAGGAATAGGAATAGTATATAGAATCCTACTTGGTAAAGGATAGTATTATAGTGTCTATAAATAGGGTATCTATGTAATAATGTAAATACACAATTCAATAATATTCTCTCTTATATTTCTCATAATTACAATATCAAGAATTAAACACAAATGATCTATTGATAGATTGGAACTTTTTTTTTTTGATGACCGTGGTGTCCAGGCGAGCTTTCGCACATTTCGACTAAATCCACGAGATACCTGACACCTCCCACCAGCAACTTCAGGTAACTCTGTCCGCCAAGGCTAGGACAGATAAGAAGAATCACCTAGTGTTTTTTGTCTGCGCTGAGTTTTGAACCTGAGATCTTAGGGCGCTTCCAAAAAAGGACCAAGTAGCACAGAGCCACTGTTTAAGATTGCTAGGAGGTTAGCAAGATGACATAAAAGGTATCTATCAAAATGGGGAAAGGGTGTATTAATAAATTGTACTTTGCTAAGCATCTTTATGTTCTTTGTTATTGGTAAGGTAATTTTATTGAGTAAACTAGCAAAGTGGAAATATGAAAGCTTCTGAATGGATAGGACTACGTATATTTGAAGAATAAACTCCCATTCCTAGTTTCCTTTTAATGCACCACCGAAATTCAGCTTAAAGGCAGATCAAGTGGTATATGAGATCTTTTGAAGGGATAATGTAACACCCCAAGCTTCCAAGGGATTTTAAAATGCAGAACTCACCTGAAGACAGTGACCTACGGAGGCCACCTACGAGCCGTAGAGGGATTGTTAGGCCGTAGGTGGGGACTGTCAATGGCACTGTGAAATTTCAGGATTTCCAAGTTTCTGAACTTTGACCTACAGAATAGCAGGACGGTTCGTAGTTCAGTTGACGGGCCGTAGATGGGTTCCGTAGATGCCTTCCAGACTTAGCAAAATTTTTAGCCCAAAATGAACTTTCTGAATCAATTGACGGAAGAGCAGGACGGTCCGTCAATTGATGTACGGACCGTAGATCCTGTCCGTCGATTGGCCCCGACAGTTTTTAATTAAGGGCTTTTTGGTCTTTTCCCTAATTGTTTACCTATTAAGCTAAGTCGGTTATACCCTTAATCTAAGACCTATAAATACTTTCTAAGCCTAATTCCTTTCATTCTAATTCATTCCAAAACTCTCCTCTCTCAAATATTTCTCTCTCTAAAAAGAAACTCTCTCAACTCTCAAGGAAGAAGAAGAAGCTTGAATCCTCCATTGAAGACCTTCAATCTTCTCCAATTTCTTGTGGATTGCTTTGAGGTATGATAGTGTTCACCATTAGGAGTCTTTTCCTCCAATGGGCCCTTCCTCTTCTTCATGATTTTCAAAGGTTTACTCAAACCCAATTGAATTAGGGCTTGTGATCAATCATTGTGGGTTCTTTAATTATGATTCCAATTATTGATTTTATGATTCCTAGTGCACGATCTAGCGTGATAAAGTAACTTAGTGCACGAATTAGCGTGAATTACATGATTTGATGTAAAGATTGCATGAACCCCCATGATCCCAAGCTAATTCTCCCCAATTTGATAATCTATGCTTTGATTGTTGGGTTAAGCTATGATTTAATGAAGTTTATGAATTCTTCTATGAAATCAAACATGAATTATGAATGAATTGAGGATAATCTTATGAATTTAGCATGATTTTCCTCTATTATGTGAGTTCCTTCAAGTATGGGTAAAATTGTCCTAATTATGGCTTTCTAAGCATGAGCTTGCATTGAATTGCATGATATGAGTTGAACTTGCATGAACTCTATGAACTAATGAAATATGAGCATGATGAATTTAAGGGTACTTTGAGAGTAAAGTACCAAAGTTATGATATGATGATGTTATGGTTGAGTAGTGAAAGGTTTTCTCACGTAATTCTCCCACTATGATAAAAGAAGAACAAAGAGGCGATTACCCATGTTCTTAAGGAACTATTCTAATGACGTAAGCTTGGACAAAGTCCATGGAAGATGAAACATCTATAAGCATGATTTTTAGCTTGAATTGGTAACCCTAGTTGTACCTTTTCATGTTTAATGATATAAATATGTTAATGACTAATTCGTGGGAATTATGCTTAGCACCGAGTGGATATTGAGATGGAAGCCCTCCCGCTAGTAGAGGCCGAGTCTTCTAGTGAAAGGTCTCCCCTTAGTAGAGGCCGGGTTTTCTAGATGGAGCTCTCCCGTTAGTTGAGGCCGAGTCTCCTAAAGCAATCTCTATCCCATAAACTATGTTGCCACCATAGGATGTTGTCTTTAAGTAGACATTAGCTAGTGGATCCACCTAAGCTAAGAAGTTCATGGTCTTACCTTGGCAAGTAGGACACCTCTTTTCGGTGTGGGGTAGACACCGAATTTCGTGTTGATAGCTCACATGGTCTTACATGTCGGTTAAGGCTTTTCCCCACAAGTTAATGAACAAGTGTTCTCATAATGAAGTAAAGAAAAGAAGGAAAGATGGTTTAGCTTGCTTTGGCCTTGATATATGCTTTATGTTTCATGTTTATCATGTTTATCATGTTTTTAGCTTGGCCATTGCATGTCATGATTATGTGTCTCTCTCTAGCATGATTTATGTGTTTATGTGCATTGCTATCATACTTAGTACTTATTGTGCTAACGCATACTTTTGCCTACATTAACTCCTTTGGTGTAGGACGTGGCGATTCACCTTACACTCGTGGCTAGAGCTTGATCAGAGAGTTGATTGAAGACTTGGTGAGTCCTCATCCATCCGAGGACAGAGCCTAACTCTTATTTCTTTTTCATATATTTCCTTTCAGTTTTGAATTGTATTGGGTTACGTCCCAAACCTTGTTCTTTATATTAGATTGGCTTTGAGACATGAGATGTAGACTTCCGCTGTTTCTTTTAAAAGCTTTGATATGAAATTCTCTTTCGAACTTTTATTCTCTATTATCTTGTATGTAATGTATGCCAAGGGCTTGTATGAGGCCTCTCGGGATCTTGTACGTCATGTCACATCTAGGGGGTACCTTGGGTCGTGACAGATAAAGACTACATAAATTTGAAAATAAAATCTCATTCCTAGTTTTTTGTTAATGCACCACCAAAATTCAGTTTATAGAAGATCAACCATCACTTGTTGAGATTCATATTATGTTGCATTTTATCAACTTTTTGGCATACCACTCGTATATGGGAGACATTGTTAGCAATGTTATTTTACCAACTGTGCTTCAGTACGATACTTAAGCATATTGCAAAGAAATACAACACGACTTTGTTTCATGCATTAAATACTCTAGGCTCAAAAATCCAAATAAAAAACAACAATCACCGAAATAAACATTGTTGTTTTAAGAGATCTACCTTGCTTCTTGTAGATTTTGCTGCCTCATCAATAGAAACCCATGAGCAAGGAGGACACTCGTTTTCTCTCGTACTCCCGTGAAAGAATCCATCACTCCTAAAACTGGTCCGATCAGATCAAGGGCCTATTACAGAACAAAAGTGCTCAGCAAACAGATTTCCAAAGAGAAAAAAAGTATATCCATAATGGAAGGAACTGTGCCAACCTTTGCTGAGGATTCAGCATCTCCCATGCAGATGTTAGAGATTGCTGCATAAACAAAGCACATGGCTTGCATTGATTTGTTCTCACTTAGCTGCACAGAAAAGAATATACTGATAAAAAGGAAAAACAGAAAGAGCAAGAAAACCCAAACTTACTATCATTAACCAACGGATTTAGTAAGCATAAATGGGCAGGAACTTAAGTTAGCAGCCTACCTATAGTGGACAAGTTGGGAGAAATATGCACAGATCTCATCACGCATCACGCAGGTACTGTACTGGTACCTTTTTAAAGCAAAGAGAATTCCAAGCATTTTCCCAAAATTCTTTTTTAAACATTTCACTGTACAAGCAATTTTTCACAATTGAGCTGGGTTGCTCAAATTTTTTTAAATCAGAATTTTTTAGCTCAAATTATAATATAAGTTACCTCTTATGATCAAAATACAATTGTTACGACCATTTATATGACACAAGTAAGATGCACAAGTAAAATTCTTCATAATATCTGTATTTAACACTTTTACACATTGGAGTTTTCAAACAGTTGGACTTTGTGATATTACACTTTTGTCCTACAGCAAATCCATATAAATCAAAAAGCATAAATCCAGATTCAATAACTCAAGATAATCCATCTTCCATAAATCAGTTGTTGGGTAAGTTCAATCGCCATGATGGAAAGGAATAGAAGTCTGAACAGTGGTAATTACTGATGTCTTTCTTGTACCAATAACTTGAACATAAAAGCAGCATGTTATTCCCATTCAACCACAGCAAATTTTCGGAATTGTGAGAAAACTCCTTTGCATTTTATATTTAAAATAAACTACGCTTGAGTTTCGAGGAAATGATAATTTGCATACAGCTGATTTATACTCTTACGAAAAATAAGGGAAGATTCTTCAAGAAGGATTCAAATTTATACATACCCTTGAAGCTTCAAGGAAATGATAATTTGCTTCATCATAGCAGCCGACACAATGTGCATACTGTCCTCTAAGCATTTCAATAACACACTCACAAGCTTGTAAAATTGTTGGAAAGCGAATATACCAATTTCTCATCTGCACCAATGCCTAAATTAAAATAAAAAGATTCTATTAACCTTTCCATCATATAATGAATGCATGGTATCACATAACAGAAAGAAAGAGCGAGAACACAATTAATTACAAGTTCCTGTACTTAAAGAGTCATGGATTGCGAAACTGACAACAGCTAAAAATACCAATGTGGAATTGACAAAAGTAATGGACAGATCACTCGCCAAACCAGGTTGATTTTTCCGGACAAATGCAAGCTCTTAAAACTCTTAAGAGCCATTCGGACATGATTGGAAATCAGTGATTTAAAATCATGTTGATTTGAAGTTGAAATTTTGTTTGGACATGCAATTTGGATTTCTTAAGTTGTATTTATTCTACTAGACATGAGAACCCCATAATTTATGAAAACTATCAAAACTTCCCCAACTCTTATATAATCTCACTAAGTAAGCAAATCATAGTTCATAAACAACGTATCGGAATATCCTAAGATGCGCAGTCAGTAAATCATCCAAGTTCCTTTTATAAATAGATATTTGTTATTATATTTTTATTTTTTTTTGAAACTGGTAACTTCGTATTCCTCATCATTAAGGGCTATGCTGGCCACCTCCAAAAGTGTTAGTTACATAGAAACAACAGCAAAAAAAACAGGACTACTTACAAAGCTCCTATGAAATCCACTAGTTGAATTTCTTCTTCTATGTTCATTTCTTTACACCAAAAACCTGAAGTGGTAATTACTTTCCACTTAATCTTCTCTATAGTGCATTCTTTCCCTACAAAAATTTTCTGATTTCTCTCCTTCCAAATGATCCACTAGATACAAGCACTGTTCTATATATTTTTTATTATATATTATTATAAACTTTCAAATAATCATAATTGTACAAGGATTCACTAGTCCAATAAATCAACAATACTAGTAATTAGGTTTTCTTTGATAAAATTTTCCGACATGGTAGGGACAATCTCTTCACATCGAGCATTAATCTTTTTTCGCAAAATTTAAAATTATGGTCTTGTTTTGCAAAATATAAACTTATGGGTCAAGTTTTACATTTAAAAATTTTTGAAATCACAATTTGGAATCCCAAATCTTGCTTTTTTGAGAATTTGGGATTTGAAATCATGATCCCAAATTGCATGTATAAAGAAGTGGTACGCAGATATTATATGCCTTCAAGAAACTAATATTCAGCTGTGGAATCCAAAAAATGGTGGGGTTTCTATGACAAGAAGATGGAATAATATTTTGGCTCTTTAGAAAGGATGACTGTTTTATGCTATATCAAGCAATCCTTACTTACGCAAATACTATTTGATCATTCTCCCATCCTGCTTCAGTGCAAGCAGTGGGAAACAAGCCGCATTCTTATTTCAAATTCTAACATACGTGGATGGAAACAGAAAATTGTGTTGCTATGATTAAAAGGTCGGTGAGACTTTTTCATTGTCAAGTATCTCCCCATCTTGTTTTTTCTTCCAAATTGACATCCCGGAATGGAACCTTTACACCTTTGGACATTCAAAATCCAGGAAATCATCTATCCTTGCTGAGTTGCTGAAATTTGATATTGAAGCTAAAACAAGAACCCTCTCTAATGGTGAAATGGTTCAGCGAGCAGGACTCCAAGTGGATCTTGACGAAATTCCCAAACAAGAAGAAATTTTTCAGTTGGACAAGTAGTACTTGGTTGAAAGAAGGGGATAACAATTGCAAAGTTCTTTTTATAAATAAAATATTCTCATTGTAGAAATAACCACACATTATTATCGATGAGATTTCTATCACTGATGAGGGGAGCATCAACAATGACATTCTGGGCTTCTTCCAATCACTGTACATTGAAAGATGACCCTCAAAGACTCCCATGGTCTCATTGTAGTAACCCAGTTATTTCCCTGGAAGATAACAATGCTATTCAAAAACTTTTTGAGGAGAAGAAAATTCCTGGGGTTATTAGTGATTGTCTTGATAAAGCTACTAGACCAAATTGTTTTATTGAAGGTTCCTATCAAAGTTAAGAGTATTATCCGATTCAGTCTCCTAAATGTGCTGAAGTTTGCTCATGAGCTCATACATTTCCTCAAGAGTTTAATAACAACTTTCATTGCACTGATCCCCCAAAAACAAAACATAAGGAACATTCAAGCCTATCAATCTGATGGGTAGTTCCTTCAAGATCCTCTCTAAAGGTTTTTGCAGAAAGACATAAGAGGATTATCAGGAAAGTGATCTCTCTGCAACAGTTGACTTTCAATAAATATCGACAATCATTGATGTTTCTTTAATTGCAAATGAATGCCTTGATTACAGAGCTAGACAAGTCCTCCATGACATCATTTGCAAAGTTGACATAGAGAAGGCTTTTGATCATGTAAATTGAAGCTTCCTTCTTTCTCTATTGGAGAATATGGGCTTTCTGCATAAATGGATCAGTTGGATCTCATTTTGTATTACTTCCGTCGGATTCTATGTTCTTATCATTGCTTCAATGGCATCTCTTCGGGTTTCCTCCCTTCCAAAAGAGGCATAAGGCAGGGGATTCCCTCTCTCCTTGCCTCTTTATATTGGTATAGAGAGTCTTAACTATATGATAGACACTGCTATACATCAAGGATGGCTTAAAGGTTTTGCACCATGTTACAAGGCCTGAAATTCACACATTTCACATAATCTTTTTTGCAAATGACACTTTGATTCCATGTGATGCTAGGCATCACAGCGAAGCACCTCCAATCTTCATGTCAACTATTCTTGGTTAACAATGTCTCAAACATCCAACCTCTTGTTGAGTTTTTGGGTAGTGGTATTGCCTCTCTTCCTACAACTTATCTTAGGCTTCCTTGAGGAGCGGAGCCATTCTGCTTTCATCTCCATATGGGAAAGAATCTTGGAAAATGCTAGAAGAAATTATCGAACTGGAAAAGACAAGATTTCTTTTGAGGGGAAGTTTGGTTCTTATTAACAATGTCTTAGAGGTTTTGCCTACTTACACTTGACTTCATTTCCCCTTCCCTTTTCTATCTTAAAGAGGCTTGGAAAAAGTTTTGGAGACGGAATCCATAGAAGTGTTAAGTTCTTATATTAGATGTTCTACACAATGAACTATGTTTATGTGTTGTGTTTAACACCTATATAGTTGGTTTCTATTCATTAAATCATCAAATAAAAAATATATCTTCTTCTCTTTTATTTTCTCACATGTCATTTATTTATGATCTTTATAGAGGCTTAAGTAGTTTTCGTTTACTGTCTGGCCATATACCGTATGCCCGCTTAAGGTCTTTCCGTCTTCTTTCCTCTTTGGGGTGACCATTCTAGCAGCACCACTGTCTTTTCGGTTCAATGGCACCATGCTTCTTTCAAATGATAATTCTGGTAGCACCACGTCTGACTAACATTTCGGCTAATTTTAGTAACTTGCTGTCTAAATTCTTGTGATCAAAGCTTTTCAATGTGATTCTAGATGCTAAGACTTTTCCGGTGAGATTCAGGTGACAAAAGCTTTTCGTACTAGGTTTCAGTGATACTATCCAGCAGGTTCTTCGGCAACTATAATGGTTACCATTTAATTTCAATCTTTTCAAAATAAACTGACTGAAGTTGGTTTTTTTCATTTTAAGTTTTAGTGGAGTGCTGGTATTAAAATAATAGAGTTAGAATATTGGAAGTACTCAGTTCTTATGTAAGATGTTATCCCACATTAGGCTAAATCATATGTATCTTGTGTTTAACACTTACAACGGTGTACTCTTTTTTTTTTTGATCAGGTAAACGTATTTCATTCATAAACATGGCCAAAAATCTGATCATATACAAGGGTTAGTACCAAAAGGTAAAGAATCTACAAAAAGACAATTCTCTCAAACTCCACCCATTCTTCTACACAACAAAGAACTTTATGGGTGCACCAAAAGAAAATAAGTGACAGGAGACTACTCCTCAGCTGAGTAAAACCCAAATCTACCCCCTCAAAAGCTCTCCTATTTCTCTCTCTCCAAATACTCACATCATCGCAAGAGAAACCATGTTCCATACCCTACGTCTTCTCCTCCTCCCGTTCCTCCAACAAAACATCAAATCCTTCACAATTTTTGACGTTGCCCAAGAAGTTCCAAACACCTAAACATATCCCACACTAAGGTGTACTTAGTATTCATCAAATCATCAAGTTCTCAACATATCTGCTTCTTTTCCCTTATTTTCTGGGCTTAATTCCTTGTTCTTTGTGTTTTGTCTGTAACATCATTTGGTATAGCCGACTTATAGAAAACTGACGGATTTCTCCTTTTGTTGTATTTCTAACAAGCAACTGATAACATGTAGCAGAACTGAGTTGCTATAGCAGCCATTTATATTCTAATTCTCACTGTAGCATTTTAAACCCTCAATATTCTTGACAAAGCCACTCTTCTCCACCCATAGAAACCCATGATTTTCACTGGTAAGCTGCTGTAGTAAGTTGACTAGATTATTTGCCTTATTAAATAGTAAGCTGACTAGATTTCATTTTTTAATAAATAATCCATTGAGCTTTAAGATATTGAATGGCAATGAACAGAAATAGACAGAGCTAGAAAGCAAACCTCTTGCGCTTCAACAAATTCAGAACGTGTAAGATCAACTGCTACTTTGTTTTCAAGCAAGTGCATTAGGAGCATCAAATAGACACTGGCAATCCAAATAGCTGAGTGTTGCAAATCCACTTCTGTCTCAAGAAAACATGTACCAACAATTTAGATAATCACTAACCATATATAAAATAACTTTTTTCTCCACAAAATTGAAATTTTGCATAGTGAAGTGGACTGTTTGTTAGATGTATATTAATAACACTAAACAAATATACAATTATAATGATGTAGAACCAATAAGGGGAGGAAGGAGATAAGGCTGGGAGGAATGAGAAAGGGCAGAACAGGCATAGAGAAAGAAAGAAGCATGAGAGGAAGATTGAGAAAAATGAGAGAGAAAAAGAGGGAAAATGAAGAGGGGAGGACAAGGAGATAGAGCAAAATATCATAATTGTCAAATCAATTTATCAAATATTATACGGAGAAGGGCCTAAAATACCCCTCAACTATTTGAATTGGTACAAAATTACGGCTCCATCGACCTTTCGGCCACCAAATACCCCTGACGTCAACTTTTGGCTAAAATATTTTCAACAATTTAGAGCTAGTGCAACTTACCAGCAGCTGGTAAACATGTTAAATGGGAGGTTGGCCTGGCCCATCCTGCTAAAAGACAACCCCAAGCCAGTCTACCCACCCACCCCCCTTTTTTTTTTTTTTGAAAATGGTAACAGATATCAATGTATTCAATAAGTGGTCGTGAGCACAAAGATTGTGCTAAGAACTCAAACTAGTTACAAGAGTCCAAGAAAATTCACGAAAAAAGAACTAGCAATCAAACAGAACAAGGACCCAATGAAATCTACAAGAGACTCTACATCTTGTAAAAAAACTTCTTTACACCAAAAGTAAAAACAAAAATATACGCTTCATCTTGATCACTTATTCAGAGTTAGCTTAACTCTTCAAAGCATCTTGAGTTCCTTTCCCTCCAAATACAAGCTAGGACAATGTCCCACCACCTCTTCTGTCCCAATCCTGCACTTGTGTCATTCCAGCATGCCAACATTTCATCAGTTCTCCTGGGCATTCTCTGTTCAAGCCTTTCATACTCATGAACAGCTGCCACAATCTGTTATGTCACCCGACAATGTAAAAATAAATAGCTAATTGTTTCACTGTCTTTACCACACAAGAAGCATTTTGAGCGCAGGCGCAGTCCTCTCTTGATCAAATTGTCATGTGTTAAACAGCCTGTTTCACCACTAACCAGCAGAAAAATACCACCTTGAATGGTACCTTCATCTTCCGTACGTGCTTCTAATGCCAAGGCCCATAATGTTGTCCAAACCCTCTTTAGAACCTTATAAGCATATTTCACAGAAAAAAAATCCTCTGATGTTTCTTTCCCATACCAGCCTTTCCTCTTGCTCAATAGTTCCTCTGAAATTTTCCAGATGTTTGAAAAATTCAATCACTCTATTCACCTCCAATCATTTAAAATCTTCTAAAGCTTAAGTTCCAACCCTGGTGACTCCATATTTCAGCTACAGTTGCATCAGGTTGTTGCGCTACACTGAAAATGCCTGGAAAAATAAAAAAATTATTTAAGTGGCCCATTCCCAATCCAATCACCATTCCAAAAAAGGAAGTCTTCAACCCATTGCCCACTTTGATGCTGGTGTTCTTAACAAAATTCTGCCAAAGACATCTTATTGATCTACATACACTTGCTCCATATGAACTAGCCACATTGCATGTACATCACTGTCCCTACGCTCCATATTTTTCATTGATCACCTTCCTCCATAACGCTTGGTCCTTCAATGGTAGACATCCCTAGCCATTTCATTAGCATACTCTTGTTTTGCTGTCTCAAATTTCTAATTCCCAGACCCCCACCCACCCTGCGGTTTGTGAGAGTTTTCTGGTTTACTAAATGGTAGCATTTCTTCTCCTTATATACTTGCCATATGAAATTCCTCCTCAAGGCATCAATCCTCGAGTTGACAGAAGGCCTGAGACCGCCTCAAAAATAGTTGCTATAAACCTCAGGTGTGTGGCTTGCTCCACTTTAACATCACAGAAAATAAGAGAATCATCGGTATACAATGTGTTATCTCCAGACTACCACCATCATTGTATAACACCCTGAAACCCCTTAACCACCCATCCATATTTGCCTTCTTGAGCATACCATTCAACCCCTTTCCACATCAATTGTTAGAATAGAAATAGGGATATACAATCCTACTTAGAATAGAAATAGAAATGGTAATAGGAATAGTAATAGGAATAGGAATAATATATAGTTTCCTACTTGGTAAAGGATTGTATTGTAGTGTCTATAAATAGGGTCTCTATGTAATAATGTAGATAAACAATTCAATAATATTCTTTTCCAATACTTCTCACATGGTATCAGAGTCAGGCCCATCCCAATTCCTTGTTCACTGATGTTGGGCCCCATATTATAGTGTCCACACTCTTGTTAACAAGGTCTGGGCATGCAGGGGAGTGTTAACAATTCCCACATCGAAAAAGGGATGGGAATTTGGTCTCCTTATATGGACTTGGACAATCCTCTCCTCATAAGCTAGCTTTTGGGGTTGAGTTAGGCTCAAGGTCCATCTTTACATGGTATCATAGCCGAGTTTATTTTCCGAATTGCGTAGCATCGTTTTTTCCGGTGACTACTTTCTTATTTGTGTAAGGTCATGCCATCACTCCAACCCTACGCATATAATTTCTCTTTTTCAGTAAGGTCATGTCGCCAATCCGACTCTACCCATATAATTTATATTTTCCTGTAGGGTCGTGCCATCATTCCGACCCTACCCATATAATTTCCTTTCTCAGTAGGGTCGTGCCATCATTCCAACCCTACCTATATAATTTTAGTTTCTCAAATTGTGACAACTTTCAGCCATCTAATCTTATACTCCGACGCATAAACATATTCCGGCCAATTTTTCAGTGACTTTCTTGTTTAATATCGACTCTATCTACCGATTCCAAGATGATGCATATATTTTATACTATATTTTGTGCACTTTTTAGCGACCGCTGCACTGTGAAGAAGTCTATATGGAGCAACTACTTAATTATGTTGCTCGGGGGGAGTTTAGTAGCCTTGTATGTTGATTACGTAAGTCACTCTATGGTCTAAAACAGTCTTCTCAAGCTTGGTTTGGGAAGTTCAAAACTGTAATTCGAGAATTTATCACTTTGTGTTTTATTGACATACTGCATCAAATCCAGTATTGCATGAGAAGACTAAGCATGTTGAGATTGACTGTCAATTTTGAGATCAACTTGTAGATATCTCACCAAAGCTCTCATTGGTCCTCGTATTAATTACATTTGTAACAAGCTAGGTACATATGACTTGCATGCACCAGCTTGAGGGGGAGTGTTAGAATCGAAATAGGTATATACAATCCTACTTAGAATAGAAATAGAAATAGTAATAGGAATAGGAATAATATATAGTTTCCTACTTGGTAAAGGATTGTATTGTAGTGTCTATAAATAGGGTATCTATGTAATAATGTTGATAAACAATTCAATAATATTCTTTTCTAATATTTCTCACTGCAATAATGAAAGAGAAGGGTGAGAGTAAATCTTCCTGCCTTAGCTCTCTTAGCGCTCTCTGAGATGGAAAGGAACCATCAAGGGACCATTCTTAAGGGGCCTCGGTTGGTTAGTGTTCTATAGCATGACCTCCCTCTCCAAGAATCAGCATAGACTAGCGCCAAATCCCCAGGCTGCCCAGCTCGGAGCGGCCCATAACAAAAAAAAAAATCCTTCCAAATAGTCCAATTCCTTTAGATGTGCAACTATCAGGGAGAAATTTCAATATGCTCATCTATTACAGAGATTGGATTAATGCGAAATAAAAGAATCAAGGGATACTCTCATATACTCCGTCTCACCGAGAGAGGCGTCCATGACTGAAGGTGAAGAAATGCATTTATGATAAGTGAAACTACCAAATCTCTCAGCTTAAAAGAATTTTTTTTTATATTATTGTTTTATTAAATTCAAAATTAATTTCATGTTCAATAACATTTTGAGATTCTTGTTCCATATTTTTGATGCCCACCTTATTTTACATTATTTGTTTACATAGAAATATAAAAGGCTAGTCCACATTATTTGTTTAATAGTGTCATTGCATTATATTTATAAATTTTGAGACATTAACAAAAATACAGGGTTAACCATGTTTAGGTCAGCACAAATCGGACCCTTTGTGTGGATTTGGGCTGAGGTACCGATTCAGTCCCCCTCTCTTCATAGAAAATTGACCTTCGACAAGGGGCACAGGTCTATCCGAGCATCAATATAAGTGAATCTGTCTGGTCCCATGCCAGATAAAAGATACTACTTTAGAGACAAAAACACCAACAAAATATTACTCCGTAAAGAGTAGAGCTTTACAAAGCAACCAGCAGAGTAATTTATTACTAGCTAATGCCACAGGTTAACTAGAATCTATTTCTAACCAAAAGAATTAAGCCTAACATCACCAACTAAAAAGTAGATAATCTATAGCTAAAAATAATTTCATGTCTACCTAAAATAAAGACAATAATATCAAAGACAGAAAATAGTGAAAATGACAATAGACAAGATTTTATTTCTAACTAAACGAAACAAAACCAAAGATAGAAAATATGATAATATGACATCTCATGATCTCACATCACTTAAGGAAGATAAAAATCAATGCCTCTAAGAGAGAAACAAAGAACGCTTACCTCTCATTCCATCAAGAATCCCATACTTTTTCAGCTCCTCTACATGAATATAACAATTCAGAATTCAGATATGAGAATAGAATCTAAACATGACGGAATAAAAATGAATTGCTAGAAGGCATTCTTTAGCTAATGGACTGATTTGTGAATTTTTGCAAAATTTTCAAGACAAATACGAAATTTAATAGTCTCTACCAAAAAGGAACTTACGAGGTTGGCATTTAATGACAAGGTAAATAGCAATATCCAGTTCCTATCCTACACATGACATCTAGTTAGGCCCAGGGTAAGGGAAAATAAATTTACAGTAAACCCCAACCACAAACTGCTATGACTAGAGAACACATAGAACAAATTTAAACAAAAGTTGTTTCAGTTCATGGAGCAAGAATGAGCTCACTTCATGCAGTCTAACCTAAAATGTAATTCACCAGAGGAATGCTCATTTAGGTCAATTCAATATTGTTGATACTTTCTCTAGGACACATTTCTATCTTATATTATAGAAGATCCTCAAGTAACACAGTTCCAGTGTTTATTTAACAAAATAAGATGGTCAATAAAAACCACGGAATTACAAACAATTTCTAGATTTAAGGAACACTAAGTTGACAGTTTAATTTAGTAGGTACGGTGAGTTGTGATGTGATTCTACCAACCCGTGATTTGCTTGACTGCAATTTCCACGGCTGAAGTTTGGTTACATGCTAAAGAATAAAGGTTGACTTAATCCACCAAATATGGGAACATGCATGAGAGATCCGTTACCCCGAAATTTAAGGTCATAACCCAGAGCTGCCAAGTGTGATGATATCCATAGACCGAATTAGGAAACCAACAATCAGTATTAACTGTACAGAACACTGACAAATGTGAAAGTGTGAAGATATAGGGTGTGTTTGGTATGAAGGAATATCTTTTCCACGGAAATTGTTTTCTTGGAAAATGTTCTCTAGGAAAATAAGTGGGTTTCTTACTTATTTTTTTGTGTTCGGTACATATGCAAAAATATTATCCTAAAAGTATTTGTATATATAACATAGACAAATACTATGAGACGTGAGGTGGGGTAGGGGTGGTGTTGATGGGGTCTAGGGGGTGGGGATGAAAATGAGGTGTATTGGAGGGTGAGGAGGACACAATCAATGTGGAATGTCACTTGTGGAACTTTTTCCCTCTACTTCCACTAGGGAAGCAATTTTCCTCATTTTTAAGAAACTTATTTTTCTAGAGAGAATATTTTCAAAAATTGACTAACCAAACAAGCGAAAATTGGGAAACATTATCTGGGAAATGTTTTCCACCATACAGAACACACACATAGAGCCTACTGTACCCTATTTCGTAGAACCAACCTTGAATAGTTTGCAGGCCAGACTGGATCCTCTTCAAGCACTCCTTAAAAAGTCCTTTTGGACGGTTAAAAACGGCTACTGTAAGGTCTATCAATGCATAAATGGCACCTTTAGGTAGCCACTCTCCATCAACAGGAGGTGGTGCCAATTCAAGCTTGTCTTCCCAAGTTCGTCTCGCACTTCCGAAGTATATTGGTTCAGAAAATTCTTTGTCATTTCCTGTTAAGTTATTAAGTTGCTCCTCAAGGTGAGCTTGTTTTGCGGAAAGAGCAGATCTGTCTCTGTAATTTAAATCAGAACGAGAGAGACTTCCATTCACTGCATCAAGCTCCTTACTCAGTTCCTTGATCTGTTGCCTCCTCTGTAAATCAGACTTCATGGCAGCATCCAATTTGTCAACATGTTGACCAGCATTCTTGTAGTCGCATATCCGAAGTAGATAAAATACATGCAACAGCTCGTTGTAAAATAGCAAACCAAGGCATTGCTGTCTCTTTTGGATTTGAATGAAAAAATAGAACATCAGTTGACATCACAAGCCCCATTTTTTTAAAATCAGCATTTATAAAAAGAATAATATGAAAGTCTCAGCAATATATCCATTCAAGATACAGATCAAAAAGGTTCAAAAGTGGAGATATTGTAGTAAAGAAAGGACAATATGTTCCTATTTTCTGCAAAAGGACTCCATAGCATATAATACTGAGAAAGAGGTAAAGCACTGGACTCACTTTTTCCAATTCAACAGATTCCCATATTACATTGCATCTGTTGAGAGCATCTTGAACGGAACTTTCATTCTCCCATTGCATGAGGTGCACATGCAAGATCGAAGTTGCAAAAAACATCTAACACCAAGAAGAGAAATAGTGAACATCACAAACAAGTGAAGAACCAGATCATAAGGATATAGTTAATCACTCTCAGATTAACAAACCAAACAAAAGCCAGAAATCACTTATATCAGATGTATTGGCGTCTGTCTTTGTAAACCAGAACATAACCATGGAACAACTACAAACAGGCACACTTGGCACTAGGGTCATGATGACACTGGAAGGAATCTAATTTGATTCATGCTAACAACCATCAATTTGTCTCCCAACACCAATATTTTTAGTTCTTTTTTAATTGACTGGGAGACCCTTGTACGTGGCTCTGTTGGCTCTGTTTGTCACCTGGACCCTTCTATTCACGAATTTGCCAACTGAACACTTAAAAGTTACTAAAACGCTTTATTTTAAACCCCTCTAATCATGTGTGTCTCTCAATCGCGCTAAAGTGGATAACACATCACTATCTCCATCAGATAAAATTGTCACATTGAATATAAATTGCCACATCATTTTTATCATTACAAATACTATTTTTTAAAAAGGAAAATCTCAAACTCATCTCTAAAATGGCCTATTAAAGGTGATTCTCTTCCCTATCTTTCTTGATTTCTTCAATTTACTAGAATAATTTTTGTCTTTCCAAGACTTCCATTTTGTTTTCTCTTCTAAGGTTTTTCATCTATTTTGCTATTTAGATCGTATCTTTTCTTCTTTGTTTTTTCCCCCTTCTCTTCCCTTGTAAACTTTTGTGTTAAAGAGGAAATTAGAGACAAGCAAAGCCTTGTTAAGGTATTTTATTATAAATTTTGTTATTTAATGGTGGTGAGAAAGTGACTAAAATGTAGAATGAGAAAGAAAAGAAGGGAGCTAGAAGGTGGGTCACTACAGAGAAAACCATCGAAAATGCTATAGATAAAATTGCCTTCAATTTTGAAAGCATCAGACATGTTTTTCAAAATCCAATCTATAACCCACCTCATTTCACAAACATGAACCTCCCACTCTTTTGCTCTTTTTCTTCCGCACAAATCTGATTAAACACCCTTTTCCCCAATCATTCCAGAACTCTCAAATATCCAATTTTGAATTCAAACATCACAATCAAAGAGAAATTTATATACGAACAGACCATACTACAAAGAGGGGAAAAAAATAGAGAGGCTAAGAGGTGTTGTGAGGGATTGTGCGAGCAAGCATATGTATTCTTCAACCATTATCTTTGTTGATGAAGTAGTTGCAATTACCTCTGACCCAACTGAAGATGATAGGAAGAGTATGGAAAGAGATAGAATAAGTATGTGTGGTGGTGGTGGTGGTGGTGGTGGTGGGAGGGGGGAAGGGGGAAGGAGGGGATGATTCACTAGGGGAATATTCCGAGGAAGAAGGAGATATAGGGATGGAGAATTCATTTTTCTTTTCTTTTAATTGTTATATTTTTCCTTTTAATTTTAATATTTTTTAAAACTAAAATTATTGTCTTCACTTGCTTTTAAACGCATGTTACCATGCATTTTACCTGATTCAACAAAATAAACGCCACATAAGCTTGGTCAATGGTCAGATGGGTTTAAAATAATGTGTTTAATAACTTTTAAGTGTTTAGTTGGCAAAGTCATGAGTAAAAGGGTCCATGTGACAAATGAAGCCAAGTACAGGAGTCTCCCAGGTCATTCCACCTTTTCAATTTTTACAATCCACGTTTGGACATTAGAGCACCTCAATTGGAACCAAAAAGGACAAAAAATATATAATAATAAATTTAAGATGGGTTACTCATGTAATAGACGGCCAAGTACATATCCCCAAAGCCTACAAGAACTAAAAAAACAAGACATTTGACCATTTCTAACAAGCAGTATGGGAGTGCATGGGAAAGAAAAGGAGAAAATAAACTAATTGGGGTCCAAGGTTAATTTGAGAATTAGAGGAAGAAAAGAGAATGAGTTAGAAACTTGTGATTAAGACATTCCGTACAATATAATGATAAATGGATAAGTCACATTGCAACTGATGTAAAGCTAATACTTCGCATTAACTAGATCAGTTCTTTGGTGAACATATATGCTATGACCAATGAAATTGATAGAAACTTCCATCTTACACAATCCTTCAAAAAAAAACCTTTTGAGGTGTGGGATATGCATTTGACCAATTCATTTTATGATCCATTAACCACAACATCACCAAGAAGCATATGTTGGTCGGGGTTTTAGTCTCAATTTTTGGTTACAAATATATGCATGTGTGTATGTGTGCACGTAGACATGCACTTATTTAGGTAAAGTAATAGGTTATCAAGATATACTTGTGGAATAAGAAAGGTAATTGCAGAAATTATTCATATTTGTTTTGGTTCAATGACTTCTCAATCAAGTATATTCACACATCCATCCCATACTCTATCTATGTGAGTCGTATCTGAGCACCCATATCCATAAGGCCATTAGCGCATCTCGAATCATAATATTTAGGAAATGACAGATCATAAAGGTCTTTTGTTCTTGGACAAGTTATGCAGGCATTATAATGCAAGGATTATAATCCATGAATCATATTATTGGATTATTATATTGTTATCGCACATTTGATTCATCGTACTTTTATTGGTAAGTAATTTGACTCATTGTACTTAAATATGGATACAGTAAAACCTCACTAAATTAATATACGTGGGACCATGAAATATTATTATTTTGTTGAGGTATTATTTAATCGATAAATTAATATTTATTGATTTAAAGAGTGTTTTGAGATTCAATGAACGTTAATTTTCATTACATCAAAATCATTGTATCTTACTAATTCATGTATCATATTTATTGAATTGAATTCACATAAAAAATAAACTTATTATACATAAAGTACAATGAATACATCAAAATCATTGTATCTTACTAAATTATGTATCATATTTATTGAATTCACATAAAAAAAAAAAATTCATTATGCATAAAGTACATTGTATGTGTATGATTTATCGTAATATATTTTTTGTTAAATGATTCATTGGAAAGATTAATATTTTGAAGAAACAAGTGCTTTGTTTCTAGCTAAAAGCCTCGGGTGTCTTGCTGCCTTTTTGCACTATTTTCTTTTCAAAACACTATTTCCTCAAACTCTCTTGATCATTACTGTATTAATTTGATTTCTGATTATTTTGAAGCTTTATCAACATATAATTCCAGTAACTAGACTGCATAACATCATCTTACAGATAAAGGGGAAATATTCATAATTCCACAAATGTAACACTGAACTTGGTACATTCTTATCTACACTTCTGTCAAAAGCCAAGTTTCAAGTCTTTCGTTAAACGACCAAAATATGTCTTGCGGCTGTTGTACAGATAAATATACTCAGTAGACATGGAGATCGCAGGCTTTGCATCGCTGATGCATATAAGGGAACACAAACACTTTTGACGCAAATACAATAATCCAATACCAAAGTATAGCAATTAAGAAACTTTAAAAGCAAAAAAGAGAACAGAAATCAAATAAGAGTATACAAAAACAACTGAATTTGCAGCTCCAAAAAACTTCGCCACTAGGCAACATCAAACTACTTTTATCTAAGATATTGTGCAGGCTGTTTCTAACCTGTAACTCTGGATAGCACATTTGAGTTGCACACATTAGGCCGTTATCCAGTGCAGAAATTGAACCACAATGATCTCCTTCAATTGTAAGAGCATTTGCTAGCTGAGAATTGAAGTTGCAGTACCATAACCTCCCGGAAAACCTTCAAAAAAATAATGCAGTTATAATCACAATAAATTCAGCACGTGCAAAGTCATATTTAACACCGACTTAGAACTCAATGGTGAACCTTTTTTGAGCTGACTACACTAATTAAACTATTGGAGATCATATCTAATGATACTTGGCATAAACATGACGGGCATATCAATAAAATAACCAAGAACTTTAAGTGCCCATAAAATAAAAGAGGAAATCAGTAATGTTGGCAAGTAGAAATGATACTTAAATTGCTTGAGATTCGAAAAGATACTTATATTACTAATCTGATATAACAAGAAAGGCACTTAGATTGCTGTAACATCCCGATCCTCCAACCCTTCAATTTGAGTATATGAATCTCGTTCCTTGATGTGAGACTTTCCATAGGTCCATATAGCGTTCTGGGACTTTTCAGGATGGTTCAGATTGGGATCCAAGAGGCTTAGATGAGCTTTGGACTCAAAAATCGAATTCAGCTGTTGCATATTTAATTTATTTTTTTGTTGTGCATCACAATTGCGGTTTGTGAGGCTCATATTTTCGACATATTAGGATATGGTGAAAGCTCATTTTTGCGATGAGCCTATCATGATTGCGGAGCCACAAAAGCACCAAGGTATCACAATTGCGTCAATGAATCCCTGATTCCCTGTAGTATAAAAGGGCTGAATTCGGGATTTTTGACATTTTAGCTCCATATTTTTACGAGCTAAGCTATGGGTTGAGGGATTTTTGGCTTGCATTCAGCATATATCACCAAGATCACGGTCTACACCTAATATTAGTGATTGTACAGATTATATGCTAGATCTGATTACTCTTTAAACATGGAATTTGAAGTGTAAGATTGAGGATACAGGAAATGAACCCTAGAATCACTGACTTTGGGATTTGAGCATGTAAATGGACATGAGATGAAATCTAAACATAAACTTGGAATTCATAGCTATTGGGTTTTGACCGCGGGACTCGAGTTTGACTTTTTAGAGTTGACTTTTGTTGATTTTGACCTAGACCAAGTATTAACTTATGGGATTGAGTTCCCAGCTTCTTTTGACGTTGTTAAGTTCTTTTAGCTAGAGTTGAATCGTTTGGATGTGTCCAGGCACAGAAAGGCGTTCTTGAGGGGTTAATGCTGGCTTGATTAAGCCTTTTAATCTCAATAGGGGAACTTTTCCCAAACTTTATGTGTTATGTTCTTTGTATTGAGAGGGTAGCGAAATATGGTGTGACAAGCATATACACAACTACCAGGCAATTGAAAGGGATTTATTTGGTGCAAGAAATATTGGAGAAAAATATTATTGAATTGTGTATTTACATTATTACATTGAGACCATATTTATAGACACTAAATTAGATTCCTTTTTCAACTAGGACACTACATTAAAAACCTTTTCCAAGTATGATACTATATGCTATTCTTGTTCCTATTCATATTCTACCACTCCCCCTTAAGCTTGGTGGATACAAGTCATATGTACCGAGCTTGCTACAAATGCAATTAATACAAGGACCGGTGACGGGCTTAGTGAAGATATCTGCAAGTTGATCACTCGACTTCACAAATGTTGTAACAATATCTCCCGAGAGTATCTTTTCTCTAACAAATTGACAATCAATCTCATTGTGCTTAGTCCTCTCATGATATACTAGATTTGATGCAGAATGTCAATAGAACACCGAATGATCAGCTCCACTATGACTCATGCCAAATTCTTGAATTACTGCGTTGAACTTCCCAAACCAAACTCAAGAAGACTGTTTCAGACCATAAAATGATTGGTGCAATCGACATACAAGGCTACTAGACTCTCCTTGAGCAACAAATAGGCGGTTGCTTCATATCGACTTCTTCCTCGAGATCATTGTGGAGAAAAACATTCTTAGTGTCCAACTGATTAAAAAAAACAATGGCGATCAACAGCCATAAAGATGGACAAATGCTATTTTAGCCACGGGAGAGAAAGTATCACTGTAATCCAGCCTAAATATTTGAGTATACCCTTTTGACAAAAGTGAATCTCAAAAAGAGAGAAAACACTACTGGAAAACTCATATATGCCAGAAACAATGCAGTTGTCATGGAAAGTGCTCAAAATCTAGTATAAAATATATGGATCATCTTGAAATCAAGAGACTAGTTGATATTGAATAAGAAATTCACCAAAAAACTGGCATAACATATATGGGTAGTCTAGAAATCAAGAGATGAGTAGATCTTGAACAAGAAAGCAGCCGAAATAGGCTCACGCGCCAACGCGTGGTCAGATCTCATCGAAGGTGATGATCTCCTGGGTAGTGCATGGAGGTGTGTGGGAGGTCGATTCACAGCGACGCCGGTTGTGGTTTAGTCAAAGCGAGACACTATACCTCCTGATGGTGTTGGTTTTTGCAGAACACTGACAAAAGGTGAGGCGAAACTACGTAAGTCACGTCTGAGGAGTCACTAGAAAGACGCACGAAACTATGCAAACTAGATTTGAGGAGTCATTGGAAAGCAACTCAGATATGAGAAAGTGGTCCGAAAAGATACACGGTGCTACACAAATCAGATATGAGAAAGAAATCGCCGGAAAGATGCACGATGCTACGCAAATCAGATATGAGAAAGTAGTCACTTGCTTTTAATTGATTATTTGAGTTGCACGTGTCTATCTTTTGTGCATTGTGATGGTCGTTTAATTGATATTAACAGCTTACTGAATGCATGTCTATTGTTCCATTTCCTTCTCCTTTTTCTCTCTTTCAATATGTTGTACTTGTTGAAGGTATTGGTTCACTTTTAGTAACGTTCGGCACTACTCTATTAGGAGCGGTCTATGATACTTGTTGAGTACATTTGGTGTACTCATACTATACTAATGTACTTTTTCTGTAGGTTCAAATCTTAGTACTCGCGGAATCCATGAGTGAGTTACTAGCTCACAACTGCTAGCCTTGTTCTGTTGTAGCCATGACATCTGTCCTATTCTAGTCAATTGTATTTTCATTCAATCAAATTATCTATGTTTCGAACATAGTTGTATTTTCATTCCTAGTTAGGATTGCTAGTGCTTGGGATGAATTTTAGGTTACGTTTCTGCATTGTACTAGATTCTTATCTCTAGCTTGATATTTAATTATTTATTACTATTAGACTTTAATTTTCTGCATTGGCTTAATTTAATTTCTTATAAAATGCCTTAGTTTGCCTAACTTGGGATAGGTGAGTGTCATCACAGCTTATGGGGATTTGGGTTGTGACAATAGCTTACCACAAAATTCCAAGTGACCATTTATTAAAAATTATGACAGTTAAGGCCATGATGCAACAAGCAGATTACATAGTTGTAGTGTTCCCCAATTTGTTTTCTTTTATTTGGTAAACCTCACCCAATAGTTTTTCCACTCCCGCTTTGTGACTCGAACTCTCAATTTCTTGGTTAGAAGTGGAGAACTCTACTAATAGCGCTCTTATAGTAAATCCAACTTCTACTAGCTTTTGCCCATAAATGTGCTATAACAGACATCGACAATAGTAATACAAGGTGTAAAAAGAAGGCATACCCATCTTCAGAAGTTGAAATAAGTTCTAAACCCTTGTTCAGTATCTGCTTTTGTGAAGGAATAGCCCCCACTAGCTGGTAACACTGGCTCAACAAGCTATATGCTCTGCATTTGAGCTCAAAACACGACGGAATGGACTTCAACAGCAATTGCTGAACCATGTAAGCATCTATTAGTAAAAAGAATTATAAATCCCTGCCCAACAAACACAAACTGTTTAACATCCCACCAAATCCAACATCAAAATGAATATCAGCATAAATAAATAAACTGTTGTTGTAATGAAAGAGGCCCAAATGGAACAAACTGAAATTGAGGATTCATAGCCGACACCAACTAGTTTGGGATTGCAGCACGCTAGTGATTAAAGAACCGGAGTGACAACAGAACCAAGGTCAGGCAAGAAAGGAAATGAGTTCTTCCCACTTAATTAAGTCTTGGTGTTTAGAGTTACTCTTGTAATGCGCTGGTACGAGATAAGACACCTCATGGACTAGTATTTTACAAAAAACACTAATAGACTATTTGGCCAAGAATCTTGGAGGCTAAAAGAACATCTTCTTTTTTCAAATAAAAATATTATTTTTTTGAAGATTCGAGTTGTTTGGCCAACAAAATATAAGTGTTCTTGAGCAGCAACAAAAGCAGTTTTTTGTTGCGAAGAAACTAAAGATTTCTGCTTTTTCCGTGAAGCTTTAGCAGAAAATTATTTTTTTCAAGACAAATACATCCTTACTATGCCTAATTAATTTAATACATCTATCTTTCAGTAAAATACAACTCTTTTCTCCTTTTCCTGTTCTGTTTCTACCATGTCCTTTCCTTTTCTTCTTATTTTCTTTCTCCCTTCTCCCTTCTCCCTTCTCCCTTCTCCCTTCTCCCTTCTCCCTTCTCCCTTCTCCCTTCTCCCTTCTCCTTCTCCTTCTTCTTCTCCTTCTCCTCTTCTTCTTCTTCTTCTCATCCTCTTTTTGAATAGTCTATCAACTGTAAATACGAGTTACTTCTCCATTTTTTCTACCATTTCTTTTATCTATCTCTCAACTTCCATTTTGGAATAACAAAGTCATCCCAGAATTTTCTCTCTTTTCTGGCTCAAGTTAATATTTTTTTCTCAAGGTATGATTTCTTTTTGTTTGCAGTATACCAATATCCAGATTTCTTTTTAATAGATTGATCGGATTTTAATATTGTAGATTGTTTAATTCTTCTGAAACAATACCTCAAAAAAAATCCTTTGACTGTAACTCTTGTTTCAGAAATCCAAATGAGGCTTTCGATTTTTTCCAATACAGTCTGACATGTACAATCAAAAGAACATTTGGAAATTGGAATTAGAAAGTAGGTTTATATTGTTAAGCTCAGTGCCATCTTTCAGATTTGATACCCAAGTTCATCTCGTTGCAACTACTATGGCTATGCATAATTTCATACGAAGACATTCTTCCACCGATAAGGAGTCCAACTACTACGCTAATGAAGACATTATCTAAGAGATTGAGGAAGCAGAGGGCTTCTGGTATTTCCTTTAGAAATGTCACTCAGGTCTTCTACTGTTTTGGAGGCTAATCATAATAGAATCAGGTACGAAACTGTTGTGAATTGTCTTTATGTATGAGTAATTTTGCTTATGAAAGGAATTTTTATTTATATTGATTAATGTGGTTTAGTATATTCAAATTATCATGTCAAAAGTAAATCATTATACCAGATATTCAATATATTACTTTGATTTAACTATATTATATATTGATTAAGAACTTTAATATGTATTTTATTCTAATTATTATATCATAATCCAAATAAAATAAAACCTTAATTAAAGTCATTCACAATTATCTGTTAAATAATATTAATTGTTTACAAATAACCTTCATATTTGTTTTTTTTGTTAATTGACATTAAATATCAAGGAAGCAGAATATGCTAATCAAAATTTTCTCTTTTATGAAAAGTGTATAGTTTTTGGCTGAAAACTTCAAATGAAAAGCATAATTGTTGTTGTTAAGCACATGACTTACAGAGCGTTCGAGGTGGGATTTGGCGTGGTTGACATCATTGGAGTGGTTGAGTAAGAGAGTAGCAATGCGGAGGCGTGTTTTAATCTCGATAATAGGAAGGAAAGAAACTTGGCTTTGACAAATAGCTTCCAAGCATTTGACGGCTTTTCCAATTTCTCCCTTCTTCTCCTGATAATCTGCGAGTCCCCAAAGTCCCTCCGCCACTGCTTCCATTGTTTCTGAGTTCCTTCACTTAACAGTGTAACCTTAATTAGCACAGCGGGGAAGCTTTTTCATATTTTAAATTGGGCTTTTACTATCTGGATCAACCCGTTTGACTTTCACACGCGCACTGAAATTAATTGGGGAGAGGTTAAGAATGTGTGAATGATTTTTTGATAAAATGTATAAAAACAAAAAATGGTGTAGGAGCAATGTTAATATTAGTGGTATTAATAATGTTTATACTAGTTGTAATGAAATTATTTTTTATGTAATGTTTGTACTCCTTGCAATGAAATTATTTCTTATATAACATTTGGTTTATTAGTTATGATGAAATTGTTTCTTATGTAATGTTTGATTTGATACATTAAAAATAATAAATGATATCGTAGTGTTTTAAATCAGTATTACAATATGGGATTTGAGATAATAATTCAAATCTCAAATTCTCAAGAAAAAAAAACATATTTGTATTTAGGATCCAAATAGCATATTGAAATATTTCAAATTCTACTAAATATGAAACTTAATTCATAAGTTTATAGTATTTTTACATTTAAAAAAACTCATTATTTTAAATTTTGTAAAAAAAAAAAAAGACTCATGCTCATGTGTAGACCTTCTCTTCGCATCACGACTCGATCATTTTCTTGTGAGGTCCTTGTGGAGACCTTGCCACTATGGGGAACGTTTGGTTTAATGTATTTGTGGGGGAAATTTTTAGAAGCTAGTCGAACCTTAGGCTATGATCCACAGTCAGGACGAATGTTTCCAAGGAGAAAATAATGTAACACTTTATAAGTTTGGGTTATATTTAACTAGGTAAATATGTATGATTCGACCTAAACTATGTATAATTGCGTGTATGAGGTTAGATAACCATTTCAGATTATGGGAAATCGAATTTGGATTTGAACGCATCCAACCATTCATCAATCATAGTTTCATACAAAAAGTTATGAATATTTTATAAAATTATCGCGCAATAATTAAAAATTTATCTAAGTGAGTAATATTGGGATGACCTCACGGAGCAAGATCCAAAACAAGGGCTGGCCTCTCTCTGGACCTCATCAAACGAGGCTGAGATCGAGGAGGAACCTCGCCCAACGAGACCTTCCCTCTCGTTCTAGGTTTTGCCCTGTAAGGTGTCTGAATCCCTATAAGACTTGATCTAGACTCTATAAATATGTCTATATCTCAAAATTTATGTCCCACTATATTTTTAGTTGACCTTTTGGAGATAAAACACCCTAAGACTTCTCTTAAACACCTAAAGTTAGTTCCTACTTAATTCCTTCATTTTTATCATTTTTGATGTTAACGTAAATTAACACTCGAATCCTTATTCTAATCTATAGTTCTTGAGAGTTTGATTTTAGATTATATAAAGGGGATTTCTTGAGAATCTTAAAGAGCTATCATTGAGTGATTGTAAGCATGTGTAGAACAATTCTTAGTAAGGTTAAGGTATGTCTTTTTTTGAACATATTTTCGACTTACAATGAGTTTTTCAATAAGACTTTATGTGCATGTGGGACAAGCTCATGTTAAATCTTCATGTTTTACTTATATCATGATACATGAAACGTGCATGTTTTACTCATTGAATTGATTTCAAATAATTATTTTCAACGTGATTTTTTCTATATGAACAAGCTATTTATGTGAAACTTACTTTCAACGGTTGATCACTTTGAAAAATCCTTATACAAGAGGAGTAGGATTTTGAAAAGTTTTTGACTAATAAGTCATATTTGCTCTTTTGTGTTTAGGTCTGTATGGGCAACTTGTGTTATTCCAAAGGGGAATAGTCATTATTGATCCTAATGAATCGTTTTCGAGAAACTGTTAGTCCAAAGGATGATTGACCTTTGTGGGTTGGTAGCCTCGATGAACATGGATCCTATTTATGGCTCTCTCAACTAAAAGTAAATGTGCTAGGAAATAGAGAGAGAAAAATAGAAAAAAAATCAATTTTCAAGATATATGAGTACGACAAGTGTTGATATAAGTTAAATCGAAATACGCATCTGTTAAATAGCATAGACCTGGAAATGGTTGAGTTGGAGAAGTCTCCGATTGGGAAGATTTCATGGCCTTGGTGAGATTTACAACGATCGATGTGAAATACCCCCAAAACTCAGATTTATTTTCAAATCTTACCTCTAAACAGTTGTGGCTTTAATCCGATTTTGAAAGTTTCAAACTTTGATCATGGAACTTTGTTCATTGTTAGAGTTGGTGTAGTGTAACTCCACTGTTGCAAGAGTTTCGACGAGGAAGACGATGGACACCTGCAATTTTCCCTTTTATTTTTTCTTTTTTTTGGTTTCCTTTACCAGTTTTAGATAGTTTGGCTTGTTTGGACTGGATCTATTTTGGATCTGGTCACTTTGTACCTTTTTTATTAATGAAGGGGCTTGTCCCACTTTTAAATTAAAAAAAAAAGGAATATAAAAAAAATCTATTTTTGCTAAAAAAAAAATTAAAATGGGCTATCTATTGCCAATTAAGTCTATATGTTGTCATGTTATGCCAATTTTTCAACAAAAACATGGTTGTATTTGTTGTAAACTAATTACTTTTATATATATATATATATATGTATAAAACTAACCCTATTTTTTTGTGTAAAAAATTTAATCCAATGCACATTTTGTCTAATATGCCCTTATTTAATTTTTGTACTCCTTTCGTGACAATGAACAGAAAAATTTTCCTTCCCTCGCCTTCGTGGATTTTCTTTCTTTTTGTTTGTAACTTTTATTTATGGGAAAAGGGTAAAGAATACCCATAATCTATTAGAAATGGCTCAAAAATGTTCTCCTTCCACCTTTTAGTATAAAAATACCATTCATCTTTGTTTTTGGTTCAAAAATACTCATCCTTCCATCTTTTGGTCTAAAAATACCCTCAACCAATTTTTTATTGAATTGAACTCTTTTACTAATTAGTTAAATTCTTTTATTTGTTCTAAAAGATAATTTTTATATATTCAAATTCTTAAGATTAGTTCATCACAAAATATTTAAAATATTTAAATCTAACGTAAAATAAAATAAATAATTTATTGTGTAAAAATTTGTTTCAGTTGCATATCCCCCCCCCCCTCCCCCTACCCTCCTGGCGTTGTCATCTCTCGTGTATGATAGTCTTCTTGCATGTTTATATTTTTTTAAAAAAATATATTTTCTCTAATATGACGACATTAAGAATGCTCCTAATGCCAGTGAATTTTTTAAATCTTTAAATTCAATTATTAAAAATTATTATTATATGTGACCATTAATTATTCGTAGGGTGATATTAGAAGTACAATATTTTTCCTAATTTCCAAGCTCCTACGAGTCTTTTTAATTAATAAAAAGTTTCATTATTTTGTACAATATAAATGTATAAATATCATTTTTAAAATTTTAATTTTATTTTATTAAATACATTCGTGTATGATTGGAGTTAGACTAATTTTTTTATTGTTAACCAGAAGCAACAGTCGGGATTATAGACTAATTTTTTTTACTGTCAACAACCATTAATTCTTTATGTTAAAATTTAATTATATCAAATCATTTATTATTGTTATATGTTATTTATTAAAAAGTAAATCAAAGAAAATATTAAATATTGATATAATTAAATTTTAACATGATGATTTGAATATAATTTTAAAAATCAACTCAAATAAAGTAAAAATTATTTTACAAATTAAAACAAAAAATAATAATGTATAAAACGTAAAATAAAGAATTTATTGTGTAAATATGAAGAATAAGAATTTTATTGTATTCTTTTAAGAATCAAGAATTTTATTCTTTCATTTTACACAATAAATTATTTATTTTATTTTATGTTAGAAATTATTTATTTTATTTTGTGTTAGACTTAAATATTTTAAATATTTTGAGATGAACTAATCTTAAGAATTTGAATAAATAAAAAACATTATCTTTTAGAACAAATAAAAGAATTTAACTAATTAGTAAAAGAATTCAATTCAATAAAAAATGGGTTGAAGGTATTTTCAGACCAAAAAATGGAAGGAGGGGTATTTTTGAACCAAAAACAAAGGTGAAGAATATTTTTAGACCAAAAGATGGAAGCACGGTATTTTTGAGCCATTTCCTATAGACTAAGGGGTGGTTTAGTGTGAAGGATAACACCAAATAGTCCTGAAATTAAATTATAGTGCCACTTAATTTGTTGTTTGGTTGGTAAGTCTGGGATAACTTGTCCCGAAATTAATAATTAGTACCGGGATAAGTTAATGATAAAAACACAATTTTAACTCTATTTGTGAGATTCTCTAACCAACAGCCATCACTATGAGCAACGTGATGATACAATATATCGCCCACGCCGCTAGAACTATCCTATACCTTGTATAGAATATCTCAACTAGGTGGATCCACTAAAGCTCTACTCGAAAGCAATAAGGAGTCATCTAAAAAGTATGATCATTTACCCATGTTGGCTACATGATTTATGAGGAATGTGAGTTATCTGAACTCATCCCTATATCGGTGCTCAATGCTACTCCAAATAAATATATATATTCATGCTCAAATGTATAAAACATACTCATTCTCAATTTGAGGTAATTACTCAAAATATCCTCTTAAAAGAGGTAACTGCTATGAAATATCTCTAAACTCATTAACTCATTTAGAAATCAAAGTTTCTCTTTTCTCAATGTAAAAAGTGATACCTTTGGGAATACTTAGTTCCTTTATATTCTTACTCAATTCATATTTAAAAACTCTTTCTCTAACTCATCTTTTGCTCTCCTCATAAATCAATTTAAAGACAAAACATTAGTTTTGAAAAGATTCTCAAATTTAACTCAAGAGTAGGATTCATATTGATATATAGGCATGAACAAATAACATCAAGGATCTCAATACAATGATAAACAACTCAATATTCAGGAATTAAGAACTCATAACTCAACAATATAACTCGTCTTAAGATACTCTCTCTAAATCAAGGATAAAATCCTAGATTACTCTTTTACTGAATTTAGACATATGTAGGGCATGAGGACAAACTAGTCCAACACTATGATAGATTTACAAACCTGATTATAAAGCTATCAGACTCAAAACTTTGGTGGAGACTTCATTTATTATGAGTTTGAGGAAGAACATTAGGTCTCTTGGAGGAAATCTTTGAGCTTGGAATCTTGGGGCTTGATCTTAAGAGAAAAACTCTTTTCTGAAGTTCTTAGAGTGGAAGAACTTGGAAAAACTTTGGATGGAAAGTTTATCTTTGTATCATGAATTTTTGACTTGAAGGTTTTAGGGTTCTTGATGGAGAAGAGGAACCCTAGGTGAGTTTTAAGAGAATTTCTAAGTACTTGAATGTTTAGATTGATGATTTTGAGAGGAAAACTAGTTAGTTGAATGATATACTCAGTTAAAACACTCAAAAACGACTTAGAATAGGATTAAAAAGCTTGGAAAAGGACCAAAATAACCCTAGAATGCGTGTAGGAAGTTGCTGAAAAAAATTGCAGCAAGCCTTCACAGAAGGGTCTACTGTTCATGGAAATTTCCACCATCCGTAGGTCCACCTGACAGGGCTTCACTAAAACAGACATAACTCTTTACTCTGAACTCGAAATGAGGCAAACTTGGTGGCGTTGTAAAGAGGACTCATAAACCTTTAATCTAGTAGGTTATGAGCCACCTAATTCATTATATGCTGAGAGATATGATCATTTGAAGTTGACGTAAGTATAATCTTATCTCCAAACTTAATCGGTAAGGAAGCTTTCAACTCAACTTTGTGCTAGGGGTTTCTTGTGACCTTAATTAGGTGTAAAAACATCGAGATATAGGTTTAGAAAGGGTGGGAAAAAACTAAAAATAACCCCTCTTAAAACTGTAAGAAGTCGTCTACGGAAGGCCATCTATGGTCCGAACAAAAGTCTATAGACCATAGACCCTCTCGTAGAAAACATGTTGGCTTCTGGATCTCTGAAGTTGGGGTCTACGGATCCATTCTACCGCCTGTAGGAACTTTGATGGGCCATCCTGCTCAATCGTAAGCCTACTGAGGTTGTTTCAGGACTTGGGTTCCACGAGGCCTTTCTACGAACAATAGAAGGTTCTATTAGCTGTAGTCTGATCCAAGTGAACAATTTTTCAGAGCATGGTTCTATGAACCCACCTACGGTCCGCAGATACCTCTACAAGCCGTAGATTTCTTCCGTGGCACCAGTCTAAAAAAAAAAATTCAAGGTCTGATTTGAGTTGAAATTTTTGGGGCATTACAAAACGACCCCTTATTCTTGACCCTTTTCCCATTTATTGGCAAGGGAAAGAAGAAAGAGAGCTAATAAGGTGGTATTTGGCAACTCAACTTTTCAAAAGAAACGCCAGCTTTTCAGCTTTCCCTTCACAGTTACATTTTACCAAAGCATTCCAAAAGTTTACTATTTTCTTTTTTTTTTGGAAAAGTTGACTATCCAGCAATTGAATTTTGGGAAAATTATTCGAATAAGATTATCCATAGCTAACATTATAATCTTACATTAAAACATGAAAATCGTTCTCTTCTTTTCTTCCTAGTTTGTTTAAAACGTAGCACTTCACTTCATAAGCCATTGTGCTAACATTGAGATTGTGCAAAATGTGCCAACACATGTGATACAATATGCTCCCGAGACTCGTCTAATGGCTTGACAGGTAAAGTGATAGATTCCATGTGCGATTACATACGAAAAATCAAGAAAGACGCGTAGTTCCTAAAAGTTGTCTCGTGAATGTGAAAATAGGCCTTAAAATAGTGGGATTGTAAATAATACTTCCCCAACTCATTACGGAGGTCCTCATAAAGTTTTTTTAATAAAATATTTTGGGTGCTCCGAGGCGCCAGATCCATGGGCTAATACACATGAAAAACCAAGAAAATCGCATAGTTCCTAAAGGTTGACTCGTAAATACGAAAATAAGCCTTAAACAATGGTGGAACTATGCGTAATGCTTCCCAAACTCATTACGGAAGCCCTTATAAAAAAAATTCAGAAAAGTTTTTGGGTGCTCCGAGGCGCCAGATCTAGGGGTGTTCACGGTTTGGATAAAAACTGATCCAAACTGAAAATTCAAACCAAATCGATTCTATTTGGATTTTGTTTGGTTTGGTTTTAGATTTTTTAAAAGCTGATAATATTTGGTTTGATTATGGTTTTGTTCAAAAATATTGAAAAAATAACCAAACCGTACCGAGAAATTATATATATATATATATATTTATAATATTATTACTATTATTATTGTATATACATAATTTATTGTTTTTATATACAATTTTAAAGATCTTATATATGTTTTCATCAAAATTTATTTATAATTTACTTATGAATGCAAAAATGTCAAATGTGAGGATATTTATATTATTGGTTTCATGTATATGAGTGTCTATGACAATTCTTTGTCGGACTGAAAATGTCACTATCTCTTCCTTCTACGTCAAAGTAGTGAATTTTGAAGCTTTATTCATAGTAAATTCAATGATCGAAAGTTCTGTAATGTCAGTTATTCTAACTATTTTTTCGTTTTGAATTGATTGTTGACACTTTTCACGTTTCGAATGAATTGTTTCTTTTATTTTTGTATATGGTTAATAATCGAATAACCGAACCAAACCGATAACAACTATGCCGATAAATGTATAGTATATATGGTTTGGTTTGGTTTTGATAATTTTAAAACCGATTAAGTTCGTTTGGTTTTGATTTTGACAAATAACCGATACAAAAAGATGCGTGAACACCCCTAGCCAGATCCATGGGCTAATACACACGAAAAATCAAGAAAGTCGTGTAATTCCAAAAAGTTGGCTCATAAATTCGACAATATGCCTTAAAAACAGTGGAATTGTACTTAATGCTTTCCTAACTCATTACGGAGGTCCTCATAAAGTTTATTCAGAAAATTTTTTGGGTGCTCCGAAGCATCAGATCCATGGGCTAATACACATAAATAACAAAGAAAGTCGTGTAATTCATAAAAGTTAGCTCGTAAATGCAAAAATAAGCCTTAAAAATGATGGAACTATACGTAATGCTTCCCCAACTCATTATGGAGGTCCTCATAAAGTTTTTTTTTAAATTATTTGGGTGCTATGAGGAGGAAGATCAATGGGCTAATAAACATGAAAAACCAAAAAAGTCGCGTAATTCCTAAAAGTTGGCCCGTATATGTGAAAATATGCCTTAAAATGGTGGGACTATACATAATGCTTCCTCAACTCATTACAGAGGTCCACGTAAAGTTTTTTTCAGAAAAAGTTTTAAGGTGCTCCGAGGTGCCAGATCCATGGGTTACTACACACGAAAAATCATAAAAGTCAACTAATTCCTAAAAGTTGGCTCGTAAATGCGAAAATACTCCTTAAAAATGGTGAAACTATGCGTAATGCTTCCCCAACTCATTACAGAAGTCCGAATAAAGTTTATTTAGAAAATATTTTTGGGTGCTCCGAGATGCCAGATCAATGGGCTAATACACATGAAAAACCAAATGTCGCGTAATTCCTAAAAGTTGGCTCGTAAATACAAAAATATGCCTTAAATAAACGTTGAGATTGTACGTAATGGTTCCTTAACTCATTACGGAGGTCGTCATAAAGTTTTTTCAGAAAATTTTTTTTGGGTGCTCTGAGGCGCTAGATTCATGGACTAATACACACAAAAACCAGAAAAGTCACGTAATTCCTAAAAGTTAGCTCATAAATGCGAAAATAAGCTTTAAAATGGTAGAACTATATGCAATGCTTCCCCAACTCATTACGGAGGTCCTCATACAAATTTTTCTGAAATTTTTTTTAGGTGCGCTGAGGCGCCAGATCCATGACTAGTACACACAAAAAACCAAAAAAGTCGTGTAATTCCTAAAAGTTGACTCATAAATGCGAAAATATGTTTTAACAAAACTGTAGGACTATAAGTAATGTTTCCCCAATTCATTATCGAGGTCCTCATATAATTTTTTTCAGAAAAACTTTTTGAGTGCTCCGAGGTGCCAGATCAATGATCTAATACACACAAAAAATAAAGAAAGTTGCGTAGTTCCTAAATGTAGGCTCGTAAATGCGAAATATGCCTTAAAAACGATGGGACTGTACGTAATGCTTCCCCAACTCGTTGCGGAGGTCCTCATAAAAAAATTTCAGATATTTTTTTTGGTGCTCTGAGGCGCCAGATCCATGGGCTAATACACACAAAAAATCAAGAAACTCGCGTAATTCCTAAAAGTTGGTTCGTAAATGCATAAATAAACCTGAAAAATGGTAGAACTATACGTAATGCTTCCCCAACTCATTACGAAGGTCCTCATACAATTTTTTTTGAATTTTTTGGGTGCTACGAGGCTCCAGATCCATGGCTAATACACACAAAAACCAAAAAAATAGCGTAATTCCTAAAAGTTGGCTCATAAATGCGAAAATATGTTTTAACAAAACTATAGGACTACACGTATTGTTTCCCCAACTCATTACCGAGGTCCTTATATAGTTTTTTCTGAAAGACTTTTTGAGTGCTTCGAGGCACCAAATCCATGATCTAATACACACAAAAAATCAAGAAAGTCATATCATTCCTAAAAGTTGGCTCGTAAATGCAAAAATAAGCCTTAAAAATGGTATAACTATACGTAATGCCTCCCTAACTTTGTACGGAGGTCTTCAGAAAGTTTTTTTTAGAAAATTCTTTTGGGTGCTTTGAGGCGCCAGATCCATGGTATAATACACACAAAAAATTAAGAAAGTCGCATAATTCATAATAATTGGCTCATAAATGCCAAAATATGCCTTAAAAAATGGAGGGACTGTACGTAGGGTTGTACATGACCGGGTTGGTTCAGATTTTTCAAATATTAAACCAAACTATATGTATCAAATTTTTAAATTTATAAACCAAACCAAACTAATAAAACTCGGGTTTTTTCAGGTTTTTCAACCTCAGACTTTTCGAGTTGGTTCGGGTTTTTCAAATACTAAACCAAACCATTTGTGTCGAATTTTAAATTTTTTTAAATCAAACCAAACTAATAAACCTCAAATTTTTTCAAGTTTTGGATTTTTCCGGTAGAGTATTCATACAAACATATAATTAATTTGTGCTCCAAATATTTCTTTAGTCCAACCAAAATTTTCTTAAGAAAATAACACAAAATATGAGATGCGTAATGACGATAAAATATTCAATAAAAAATAATAATGAAACCGTGTAAATAAATATTGCAAATTGATAAGTTATAATGAAAATGATCATAATTTAAAAGTACTAAATCATGGTAAAATAGGTCTAATAAGTATTAATTACATGATTAAACATTAAAGAAAAATTAAAATTAGGTTATGTATTTTAAACGTCTAAACCAATGTAAAATCAAAGAACAAATATTCAACATTATTGTCATTCTTAGTGTTAAATTAATTTATTTTTTTAGCGTTAGTATTGATTTGATTTTAAGTTGAGCTTTATTAGAGTTACTAATATCAATAGACTATAACCTTTATTGGGCCATTCAAAATTCTTAGTCACAAAATATTTGAAAAAATATGTTAAAAGATAAAAATTATGAAAACATATAAGTAATATTTAGAAATTACATCAAAGTAAATACTTTTATGTATAAAATAAAATTTAAAAATTATATATATAATTTCGGGTTGGTTTGGTCTCGGGTTGACTTTTTTTGGATAAAACCAAACCAATCCAAGTATAGTTGGATTTTTTTTCCAATACCAAACCAAACCATTAGTCGGGTTTTTTTTTCGGTTTGACTCAGTTTGCGATTTGGTTCGGTTTTGCCCCTAACTGTACATAATGCTTCCCCAACTCATTACAGAGGCTCTCATAAAGTTTTTTGAGAAAATTTTTTTGGGTGCTCCGAGGCGCCAGATCCATGGGCTAATACACACATAAAACAAGAAAGTCGCGTAGTTCCTAAAAGTTGGCTCGTAAATACGAAAATAAGCCTTAAAAATGTGAAACTATACGTAATGCTTTCCCAACTCATTACGGAGGTCCTTATAAAGTTTTCTTTGAAAAAGTTTTTGGATACTCCGAGGCACAGATTCATGGGCTAATACACACGAAAAACACAGAAAGTCGTGTAATTGCTAAAAGTTGGCTCGTAAATGAGAAAATATGCCTTAAAAATGGTGGGACTGTACGTTATGATTCCTCAACTCATTACAGAAATCCTCATAAAATTTTATCAGAAATTTTTTTTGGGTACTCCATTGTGCCAGATCAATGAGCTAATACACAAGAAAAATAAAGAAAATCGCGTAGTTTCTAAAAATTGGCTCGTAAATGTGAAAATATGCCTTAAAAATGGTGGAACTATACGCAATTCTTCCCCAACACATTACAGAGGTCCTCATAAAGTTTTTTCAGCAAAACTTTTTGAGTGCTCAGAGGCGCCAGATCAATGGGCTAATACACACGAAAAATCAAGAAAGTCACGTAATTCCTAAAAGTTTGCTCGTAAGTGCGAAAATATGCCTTAAAAATGGTAGGACTATACGCAATGATTCCCCAACTCATTATGGAGATCTTCGTAAAGGTTTTCAGAAATTTTTTGGGTGTTCTGAGGTGCCAGATCCATGGGCTAATACATACGAAAAATAAAGAAAGTCACGTAGCTTAGTAGAAGGATCTTGAAGACTTGGTGAGTCCTCATACATTTGAGGATGTAGCCACTTTATCTTTTATTTCTTTATTGTTGAACTTTGTATGGATTACATCCCAATTTTTCATTCTATGAGTTTAGATAACTTTGAGACTATGCATAGTTTTCCGCTACTTGTATCAAACTCTTATGATATGAAACTTACTTTTGTACTCTTTGATTGTATTATCTTGTCTATGTATGCTAAGTGGCTTGTATGGGGCCTTTCGGGGTCTTGTACGCCATGTCACGATTAGGGGGTACTTTGGGTCGTGACAAACTTGGTATTCAGAGCCAAAGGTTTTAGAAATATCCTAGGATGTCTCATAAGTCACGTCGAGTAGAGTCTTGTTCATCGGTGTGAAGCGCGCCACACTTATGAATGAGAGGCTATAAGATGTTTAGGAAATTCCACTTCTTTCATTATTCTAAAGTCGTGCAATAGAGTTTAACCTCATAAGTTTTCCTCTCCTAACCCCTGTTTGTACTTTTCAGAATATGTCTCCATGAAGGAATCCCGTGAGAAGGAATGTTCGTGAAGATGTGAGACAAGAGGTTCCCCAAGTGCCGGTCAATCCTTTGGCCGAGGAAGTGACTAATGATGAATTTCGAGCCACATTTCATGCATTGGCCCAAGCTATGACGACCCAAGCAAATAGGGAGGAGGTGGCTCTCGTGACTCCAAGGGTAAGTACAACGGCAACAAGAGTGAATGACTTTATTAGAATGAACCCTTCGTAGTTTCATGGTTCCAAGGTCGAGGAGGATTCTCAAGAGTTCATTGATGAGGTATACAAGGTGCTAATGATCATGGGTGTGACGCCGGTGGAAAAGGCGGAATTGGGCGCTTATCAACTTAAGGGTATTACTCAAGTGTGGTTTGAAAAATGGAAGAGTGAGAGGGCGGTTGATGCGGGTGCTCTTGATTGGGAGGAGTTTAAGGTTGTTTTCCTTGATAGGTTCTTTCCCCTTGAGATGAGGGAGGCAAAGGTACTTGAGTTCATTAACCTTCGTCAAGGGGATATGAGTGTAAAGGAGTATGCCTTGAAGTTCACGCAATTGTCCAAGTATACTCCAACTATGGTCGCCGATCCAAGGGTAAGGATGAGTAAATTTGTATCGGGTGCTTCCGAATTGGTGGTCAAAGAATGTCTAACCGCCATGCTTGTTAAGGAGATAGATGTCTCCCATTTGATGGTTCATGCACAACAAATAGAAGAAGAAAAGCTTAAGGAGAAAACTAGGGATTCAAAAAGGGCAAGAAGGGATGATGGTGATTAATCTTCACATTCAAGGTTCGATGAAGGAAATCGTTCTCAAGGTAATAGTTCTAGTGAACAAATGGTATTCGAGTGTCAAAGGTGTGGAAAAAACCATAGAGGCAAGTGTTTAGCCGGTTTTAATGCATGTTTCGGCTGTGGAAAAATAGATCATAAAATAAGGAATTGTCCTTCGATCGGTTGCTAGGAATGAAGGAGATATGCGTCGGCGGGCTCAACCTTATCCATCTAGTAGTAGTCAGCAACAAAGTAGGTCATATGCACTTCGGGCTCGACAAGATCATGAGGGTTCCCAGAATGCAATAATTGGTAAGTTATGGTCTTTTAGCTTGTGGTTATGCATTGTTTTATGTGGGGTGATTTGTTGGCTATGATAAGACTCTACGTGTGGTTAGTATGATTATGGTCGATTTTGAAATCCTTGTGGAAACTTCTTAAATGTTTACTTGTATCAATGGTTTTGTGATTGTTAAGACTTAGGTATTGTGCTTGAGTTGAGGGAGATGGATTCGAAAAGACAAGAGAGGTTTGCTCCCAAGGGGGAGATGGTGTGCTTCATGGTTGAAATATGTGAATAGGCCTATGTTGGTTTTGGAAGGTTCCTTGTCATGGTGTGGTATGTGAAAGGAAAGGTCGGAGGTGATGTGATCTCGTAGTATCCCTACCTCTTTCCGTTATCTTCGGGTCTAGCTTGAGGCCTTAGCCCCTCATGATTCACTCTTTAAGATTTTTGTGTCTTAGTGATTCCCATGTTTCCTCATGCATTCATGCTCATGAAAATTTGATTTTTTGAAGATATGATTTAGCTTGATTGATTTCTCTATGATTATGTGCATTTGAGTGTAAGTTGCATTAAGCCTTCATGAAATGATGTTTTGAACATGCTTTAGCTTGGAGTTGATGTTTCCTCCTCAAATATGTGCATTTATGTTATTTTGTTCTTGGTTGGGCTGTTAACTCTTGTTTCTAGCCTCCTTATGATGTCTTGATTCTCATTTGAGGACGAATGTTCTCAAGGGGAAGATGATGTAACACCCCAGATTCGGAAAGAACGAAAAATTTCAATTTTTGAAAAGTTTGGTGACCCACAACTTGACCGTTGGTGAGGTGGTTCCGGAAATTTTGTTTTAGGGATCACTTGGTTTTTTCACCCTATGGCTAATTTACTAATCTAGGTCGGTTCCCTTCAACTCCTAACACTGTATAAACCTTCTTAAGCCTAAAATCTACCCTTTTCCCTAATCACTTTCCAATTACTCTCAAAACCTCTCCCAAATATTTCTCTCTCTAGAATCAAGAAGAAGAAGTCAAGCTAGGGTTCTTCAAGTTCAAGCATCCATTCTTCATCACTGTTTAGGGCTTCAATTGAGGTATGTAGGGAGTTCATCAATTGGTTCCATTCACCCATTGAGCCCCCAAGGTTTTCTTCAACTCTCCAATTCAATTTCCCAAAATTGAACAAGGTTTTGATTTTATTCTTCATGGGTTCTATTTGTATGGATTCAATTATGTACTTATGATCTTGTTTAGATGATTTAGACTCAATTACGTGTTTTTCAATTAATTCCATGCGAACTCATGTATTGATCTATGAATTGGACTATAAACCCTAATTTTCTAAGTAAGAATTATTCAATCAAAAACTAGGTTTTTTTCTATCATGTGGGCTCTTTCAATTATGATCAAATTGCTTTGTTTATGGTTTTCTAAGTATGAAATTGGTTTCAATTGCATGTTTTAAGATGAATTCCCATGAACCCATATGAAATCCCTAAATATCTAGAGTTTGGTCTATTGTTGTGTTTGAACTGTGAAAAGATGGATTTTATGAAATCATGCATGTTTTTATGAAATCAATGTTTATGACTCAAGTAAGCTTATAGATGAAAGTATATATATGTTCTATGAAGCTTGGAGACATGACATGAATGACATCTAGATTTACCATCAATGTTTTTTGGGCTATTTTTCGAAATTAGGTCTTGATTAGTATGGTAGCCAGTTATGCCATCAATGACTATAGACCATGCTTTTAAAACTATTTCCACTAGTAGTATGACATTTCTAGCATGAAGTGAATGACTATGGGCCTTAAAAGCTATTATGAAAAGATCATGGATCGTGAAAGGTTTTCTCATGCATGGTCTAAGGAGCTATTCTAATGACGTAAGCTTGGACTAAATCCATGGAAGATAAAACGTCTATGAACATGATTTTAGCTTGGATTGGTAACTCTAGTTGTACCTTTCCATGGATAACAAGATAACTAATTCTGTGGGATACTTACTTAGCACTGGGAGGATATTGAGATGGAACCTCTCCCGTAGTAGAGGTCAGGTTTCTAGTAGCAATCTCCTTATCCCTAACCTATGTGCCACCATAGGATGATTGTATTTAAGCAGACCTTAGCTAGTGGATCCACGTAAGCTATAAGTTTAGGTTCCTACCTTGCCAAGTAGGATGACCTTTCCGATGTAGGGAGTATGTCGGATTCCATGTTGATAGCTCACATGGTCTTTAAATGTCGGTTAAAGGTAGTTTCCCACAATAATGAACAAAAATGACTTTCAAAGTACTTCACAAGTTTTAAAGTTGTTTAGCTTGCATTGACCTTGGCTTATGACTTATGATTTCTAACCCTTTTTACTTCATGTTTAGCTTGGTCATTTCATGTCATGAAAATGTCCCTTTTTAGCATGATTTAAATGTTTTATTGCATTCCCCTCATACTTGGTACATTCCATGTACTAACGTATACTTTTGCCTACATTGTCTCATAATGTAAGATTTGGCGCTTCTCCATCCACTCGTGGCTAGAGCTTAGTAGAAAGATCTTGAAGACTTGGTGAGTCCTCATACATTCGAGGACGTAGCCACTTTATCTTTTATGTCTTTATTGTTGAACTTTGTATGGGCTACGTCCCAACTTTTCATTTTATGATTTTAGATAGCTTTGAGACTATGTTTAGTTTTCCGCTACTTGTATCAAACTCTTATGATATGAAACTTACTTTTGTACTCTTTGATTCTATTATCTTGTTTATGTATGCTAAGTGGCTTGTATGAGGCATTTCTGGGTCTTGTACGCCATGTCACGGCTAGGGGGTACTTTGGGTTGTGACAAGATCCATAGGCTAATACACATGAAAAATCGAGAAAGTCGCTTAATTTTTAAAAGTTGGCTTGTAAATGTGAAAATAAGTCCTAAAATGGTGAAATTATACGTAATGCTTCCCAAACTCATTACGGAGGTCCTCATAAAGTTTTTTAGAAAATATTTTTGGGTGCTCCTAGGTGCCAGATCCATGGGCTAATATACACGAAAAACCAAGAAAGTCGCATAATTCTTAAAAGTTGGCTCGTATATGCGAAAATATGCCTTAAAAATGATGGGACTGTATGTAATGTTTTTCCAACTCATTACGGAGGTCCTCTTAAAGTTTTTTCAGAAATTTGTTTTGGGTGCTCCGAGGCGCCAGATCCATGGGCTAGTACATACGAAAAATTAACAAAGTCGCATAATTGATGAGTGGTAGATTTGCACTCATTTGAGGCCTATTTAGCTCAACAAGTAGCGTCCTCAATGCCTAATTATGTCCTATTCTAAAGATATTTTAGTGATTTGCAGCTATGAATGCTAATGGAACAAGACAAGGATGAATGTTTGAAAGAATGACAAAAAATGTAAAAAAAAAGTGCAAACTATACATTGATGATCGCCAAACAAGAATGGAGGATCACCCAGTGAGCATGACCCGCCCAAAGTGACAGTGCACAACACTTGTATTTATCGACGCAGATCGGTGAACTCCAAAGGAAAAGGCGACGTGCCGAATGAGAAAGGCCAAACATGTGACCATTGTTGAAAGAGACAGTACAAGGAGAAAAAATGAAGGTTCAAAAGCCGAACTAAGGTGGTACTTGGCGATACACCAAACATGAAAGGCAGACTCAAACGAGCTCACCGACTGAGGTTCAAACACCTAAAGCCTAGTGCAAGAAAAGGCGAGCTGAAGAGCAGAGGGTGATTCGCCCAACGTGATCTACGAGCCTGACTAATGTCACCAAATGAGTCATGTAGTCAGATTTGGGCCAGATTTAGGGGAAAATATAAATAGCCCAAAGGAGAAAGAAATTGAAGGTCGGAAAATTTATGAGAGTTTTGTTGAGTTTTCAGAATAGAGAGTTTTTAGAGAGTGAACAACTTTACCTTGTGAAGAACACTTTCTAATTTTTTGGGGTTTTCAACTTTGTTCTTGAAATTGACAAATTAAAGTTGAATTCAAAGCGGATTTGCTTGTAATTACTTAATTTTATGGAGTTATGTGTTAATTTAATGTAGAGGGTATTGTGTTATGCTCTGTTTTGCTACTGTTTATACATGAATTTGAGCTAGTTAGCATGAGGTTAACTTATGGGTTAAGGTTGCAAACTTAATTCCTACTTCCGATCTTTGGTCGATGCTCAAAAGAGATTGATTAGAGTGGGTAATTAGTCCAATACTAGCAATTTAGGTTTGATTTATGTAACTTGCTTGAAAATAGATATTATGGGTCAGATCTATTTTCCCTATTTCTGAATCGAAAGAGAGAATAAGTAAGGTATTGGGTTGTTTGATGTAGTACATAATGAGACCAAAAGGAGATTCTATCAAAGGATGCTATGAGATTGAAATAAGAATAGTGTCATTGAAGATGACCTAGCCTATTCATGAATGTTCATCACTATAGAGCAGCACTATGATCCCTATGTGACATTGATATCCAATCCTTGCACCCCTATATTGCTTGTTATTTCTTGAGTTTTCTGAAATTTTAGTTAATTGTGACCATTGATAACAAAATCCTTTTTATTAAATTGGTGGAATCTTTCGCCCACTTGTTTTTACCACTACAAATGAATGATTTTACAATTTAAATTTCTTGATAAGAATTCTCTACGATATACCATTATTTGTGGGATTCGACCCCGACTCTCAGTTGGATATTTTTATTGATGACGATCGCTATCTCTTTTAATTGATTTTCAAGAGTACATTTAAGCGTTATAAAAAATGGCGCCGTTGCCGGGGAATGGTTGTTGAGAATTCTATTTGAGAAACTAGTTTGTAAATTTGTTTAGTTGTAATAGGTTGTTTCTTTGTGTTGTTGTTAGCTGATTTGCATGTCTAATACAATGAGTGACCATGAAAGCGACAATGATAGTCACTATGGCCAAAATGATAACATGGGTGATTTGAATGATATACATGTGAACATCATTCTAACTACGGGAGCCATTTGGATACCTCTCACAACCGAGATGGTTGTGTTTCATGTAACCAGAACAATGCTACAATTGCTTCAACTAAGAGGAATATTTGGGGGTTTAGCTCATGAGGATCCCCATGAACACCTTAAGAATTTTGTGGAGGTGTGTGGGCTATTTGTGATAAAAAACATCTCACGAAAGTCTGTAAGGTTGAGGTTATTCCTGTTCTCTTTGACGGGTGAAGTTACAAGATGGTTGGCGGAATTGCCAAATGACTCTATCACTTCTTGGGAGGAGTTGAATGAAGCTTTCTTAGAGAGATTCCCCTCCCCCTAGAAGATGGTTAAACTTCGAACCCAAATCTAAAATTTCAAGCAAATTGGAGGTGAACCTCTACATGAGACATGGTTGCGGTTCAAGAAATGACTTTTGCAATGTCCAACACATGGTGTTTTGGACAATTTGCTGCTGTAATAATTCTATTGCAGCCTTGATTAAATCCATAAAGGTGTGGCTGATCAGTTAATCCAAGAAGGATTGATGAGAAAACCATATGATGTGGTTGCTTTGTTGCTAGAGGACATGACCAAAGTTAACTGAGCATCGCATATTAGAGAGGACCAGCTGCCTACTCAACAACTATGCATGAGCAAAGAACAAATTGAGAAGGACAATGAACGAGATGAAAATATGGCCAAAATGATGACCCAACTCGATTTGTTATCTAAATATGTCATAGGAGGTGGACTTAAATTAGTGAATGCGGTTGGAAATACTAGTGGGCAGTTCCCGAATGATGCCAAGTTTGAGACATTAACAATGAGGAAGTTCAATATTTGGGGAATCAAATGGGGGGTTCTCATCCAAACTACCAACGACAAGGTGGGAACCAAGGTTGTAACAAGGAGCGAGATAGTGGTCGGAAATATTGGCGAGGTGTAAATTAGAGAGATAGGGAGGTTGTAAAAAGATAGGTATATTCTTCTCCATGATCGTCCATGACCAAAAGAATCACCTGGTTCGGAAGAGAACCGAACTGAGGAAATGCTCACAAGGATCTTCAACAAGGTTGAAGTATTCGAAAAAATGTTGAAGGAATTGAAAAATGACTTCTCTACTTTATCTCAAATGGTAATGTCTCATTCGGTGTCTATCAATCAGTTGGAGACCCAAATGTGCCAAATCTCCACTCATCTCAATCCAAGGCAAAAGGAAACATTGCCAAATGATACCGTCCGAAATTCCAAAGAATGAATGTTGAGAAAAAGAGAACTATGTCGCACCACAACGTTAAATAAGGCGCTTCTTGAGAGACAACCCAAGACTTTACTTTTGTTTTATTACTTTCAATAACGTGTGTTGTGAGTGCATGTTGAAAAGGAGTCAAAAATGTTGAAAAATGAATACTAGGTGATGTCGAAACCAGAACGGAGATTCTCCAAAGGCATTATGCCGACTCTTTCTTGTCCGCCTTATGAGCTAGGAAATGTGGAAAAGTGTACTGTCCATTTAGGTGATCTGAGCTCCAAAAGGCAATCCACCAAAGTACACTATGCGGACTCCATCAGGTTCGTCAAATCAACCTTCAGGTTTAGTGTACATTCAGGCATTTTCGGTGAGCTTTAGCTCCAGTTGGCGATCCGCTGAACACACTCGGCGATGTTAGTCGTGACCACCGAGTGTGCCTGATATAAAAAGGCCAAAGGTCTTTTAAAATTCAAAAAGAAAACCTTTTGAAATTTTTGAGCTCTTTTCTTTCCTTTTTCTTGCAATACCTTGTTTGAGTGTTTGAGAGTCCTTAGTGTGTGATTTTTGAGTGTGTGGAGTGCTTTTTCTTGCTAGATAAGTTGACCCATCCCTATTCTCCTCTATTTTCGAGTTTTGCTTCCTAGTTGAGGTTTGTTGTTGAATTTCATTTTGCATTTTGAGCTTGAAATTGTATTTTCTATATGGGCTATAGGCCATTTGATGCATGTGATGGTTTGATTTCATTGGATAGTACTATAATGATTGTATTGAACTGTGGCCCATGAATTGATTACTTTTGTTTTTGCCTATAAATTGATAAACTTGAGTGTTTTGGTTAAATGTTGAAATTGAACTCTTAAATTTAGTGGGTCTTGGTTGAATTTGGTGTGGTGAAGTCTGAGTAACCCAGTGTTGACCCGATTATATGATTTTGCCCAATGATAGACAGAATGACAACTTTCTTAAGAGCAAATTGTCAATTTGAGCAATACTTCGTGACAATTAGGGGAAGTCTAAATATGCATGGGTAGATAAACATGTGGGTGGATTGTAATGATGTCGAGAAGCTTGATATTGTTGCGTATGTTGGGTTTGTCTGTGAAAATTAGGCACTGAGCTGAACATCTCTGGTTCGGTGGGCTTGTCTTAGCTTGCCAAGGAGGTTAGGCGAATCACCCAATAAGACCCAGCTCGCCTTCTTGAGTGAATATGTGACCTGGGGTACTGTCCCATTTGGCGAGCTTGTCTTAGTCCACCGAACCCACTTGACGAACCACCAAATGTGAGTGTAGATTGCCCTGTATGCCTGTTTCTTTTCATTTTGCACTGTCAGTTTCAGCGGACTTGTCTTAGCCCGCCGAAACTAACTTGGCAAATCACCGAGTTAGAATTGACTCCGCCTTTTGTGACTGAATTCTTTGATAATTAATATGTCTGATTCGGCAAGCTCTTAGGAGCTCACCCATCCTATTGGGCGATTCGCCTTCCCATTAGGCAAGCCTAAAATTTTTGAACTGTTTTGTCAATTGAGTTTGATTTCAACTAACCTTCACCGATTCTATGTTTGAATGTGTGTGCTTTGCAGGTCATGGCTAAGACAAAGAGAAAGCAAGTGGTAACTTTGGATATAGAATCCGATAGAGACTCTCATCCTCCTCCTCCGTTGAAGAAGCAGAAGGGCATAGTTATCAATGAGCCATCTGAGGCTCCTCGGCGATCAAAGCCTACTACCCCACAAACATCTACACAAGCAAGTTCGTCACCCAAAAAGTGGGTTGTAAGAAAGAGAACAAACATTTGGTCCAAACTTGTGCAACCTTCATCCACCCAAGCGCCATCCAAAGTTCTCCCGATAATCGCTCCAAGAGCCTTAATAAGCTCAAGGCAGCTGAACGTTATTCTTGAGGAGAGGCAGCTCTCCACAAACGGAGTTATGAGTGATTATCCAGCAATATGGGACACCATACAGTTTCATCAGTTTGAGGGGTTCACGCGACCCTGAAATCCTGATGTCCCTGCTTGGGTGCACAAACTCTACATGCCCTATGCCCAAGGCCCAAGCCTTACCAATGACGCGGAAGGGCACAATTTGGAAGCCTCTGGATGAAGTGGAAGTGTGTGGAAAGAAGGTGCAATGCCACGCCCGGGCAATCAACACTGCATTGGGGATACAAAAATTTTAGGTGAGATGTTTTCACTTCGGATGCATCATGAACTTGATTCTTTGAATGGTTGGTTGACCCTGCTTATATATGACATTTCCCCTCCTTGGATGGCTGGCGGTGCCAGAATAGAGAAGAAGGATTTAAACGTTGTGGCCCGGTACTGGTTTGGATTCATTACCAGCAATATCATGCCCTCGCAGAATGAATCTATCCCACACCATCCCAAGGCGGTAAAAGCGGGCACTATCATTGATCGGGAGCACAGTAATGTGGGATCTATTATTGCGGAGGAGATATTATTAAGAGCTCGTCAGGAGCATACCTCCTTACCTTTCCCGATCTTGATCATAAAGCTATGTGAGGACGCAGGAGTTCCCTTTAGGGGGAATACTGATGTGCAGATCACCCTAACTTCTTCCAATGACATCCAAAGGATTGATGCTGATTGCTTACGGGATGATATGGCTCGGAGGAAGTTGTCACCCCTAGACACCACGCCCGTTGTTGATCCGGCTACTTTAGGTTCGGAGGCCAGCATATCTGCTCCTTCTATGGAACAAGCAGGTATATCTTCTACAGTGCCTCCTACTCCTGCTACTACTGTGACTGCTACTGCTGCTATGCCTGCCCCCGCTCCTACTACCCGTACCCCTTGACCCAAGCTTTGATTTATCAAATGGGTATTCTTGCTCAGTCTACAGATGTTAGAGCTGCCAAGGTTGAGAGGGATATGCCCAGGCTGATTGATAGGGCAATTGAGAGCGATGACCCCTTTGAGGGAGAGGGTGACTCGATGTGATGGGTTGATTGAGGCCCACAATGTGAGGTTGGATAACCTATCTCCTAGATTAGAGGCCCGAGAGGAGGTCGAGGGTAGTTTCGGCGTGTTGGACATCATGAGAGGTGAGCTTACTACTTTGAGAGTGGATGTAGACCAGCTGAGATCTACAGATATTTCGATGCTGTGGGGAGATATTCCCCTACCTGATGCTCCTGCCTCCCTGCCACCGAAGATGCCCAACAGTGAGTCACCTTCGAGTGTGCAACATAATGGTTTAGATGGTAGAGCTTCGACTGATGATGTTGATGTTGATGAGAGGGCCGATGATGATATGGCCGAGAAGACGAATGAGGATGAGGTGAGGAGAGAAGAGGATGAGCATAGGATTGCATAGATGCTCACGGAGTTGTAGGACACTGAGGAATTGATTGTCAAGGCTACCTTGGAGAGATCCTTTCGGGAGACCTCCACAGTCGGCACCAGTGGAGTCTTTTCAGACTCCACCATTCCTCTCAGTAATGTGACGGGCACCTATGCCCTAGCTGATACCACACTGCTGCCTTCTATGATACTATTGCCAGTCACTGATGCCTCAAATGATGCTATGCCTCCAAAGACCCTGGATGAGAGCACTCCACATGCATAGCCTGTCATGGGACCTTTTTAACTCTTCCTCCCATACTCTATTACTTTTGCATTGTGGACACTGCACATTTCTTTTTGGTGGGGAGAGGGCCTTTGTGCCAATATTCCCCTTTTGTTTTGTATTTTGTCATTTCAGTTTTGGATAATTAATTTACTTTTATTTATAATAGAGTGTTTCATTTGGTTTGGTATATCTCTTGTTGCCTCTTTCGTTTTCTCTCAATTTTGCAACCACCCCATGAATTTTGAAAATTGTGAAATGCTTGACTTTTCATTGATAATAATTTGTGGATCAGTTGTCCAATATCGATGTCTTGAATAGTACTCATGATAAGCACGATGTATAGTGTTGGTGTTGACAGAATAAAATCGATGTGGCTGCACTTTTGAGCAATCTCTTTGAATCTTTTGTTGACTAGCTTCGTTGTGATGTGAGCCTTGCAATGCACATCGCACGTATGCTTTTGATCTTTTCGGGCTATGCTAAATCAGTGTATTCGAAGTGCCATGTGTGGAGAGGTCTTACTTGAAAACATGTATGTGGAATCTTAGAAATTTCTTTGTTAGTCTAATAGTCTAAACCTTGGTAATTGTAAGGCGTGATCTTGGGCAGAAATTCTAAGAGGGAACCCAAAATTCCATATCCTTGGTGACTATCTTGTGAGGGTGTGCATCCATTTTGGCACCATTTGAGTCTAAACCATTTGTTAAATAAACCAAAATAAAACCTTTTGAGCCAAATTGTCCCTACCTTCTCACCCAAGATCCTTTTTGAAGCATTGTTATGTTTAAATAGCCAACTTAGGCTAAAGTTTTGATCTGCTATAGGGGTATTTACTTTAATATTATAAAAGCTTACATCTTTTGAATGATTATATGCATAGGAAATATAGGAAAATAGTATGAGATATATATGCTCAAGTGCAATTTAAGTTATTGGTATCTCAAATTTCGCAAGAGATGTTAATATCTGTTCAATTCTAAATTTCTTGTCAAATAAATTGTTGTGGTTGCCCATTGGAAGAATTGTGATGGAATAATAATGGAAACAATTAGATTTATTGTAGATTCTACCTATAAAATTTTCTTGAGGCACTTCAACTAGTCGTTTTCATCATTTTCTAATTAGTTTGAGTTTCTTTCCTGACTTTTTTATCTTGTGAACAATCGACATAATGTACTATAAAAAATTAACTGAATGAAAGGTTTGTTTTGAGGAAACTTTGAAATTGAGTTTGGGAGGTGGTTTTGAATGTTGAATGGCCATAAAGGAACACATAGTGATATTACAATAAAAATTCTTTTAAGCGTGAAATTCATTGGTAGCAAATGACAATGAATGAAATCAAAAAATTAGAGTGATCAATTAAGGTTGAGATGCTTGTCAAAGTACTTCTTCAGGTTCTTTCTAGCAGAACTTTCCTCTACAATGAGATTCTTTACCCTAAATTAGCTTATAGTATTGTACATGAGGGTACATTAGTATTTTGGCAATTGACAACATTAAAGAAAAGGGGTAAGAGATAGGAATAAAGTGATCCGCCTTACCTTCAATTCCCGTAATCAAGTTTTTCTTTCTCACTCCTTATGTACCTTTCTTTTAATTCTTTTTACTTCATCCATTCCTTTTTATCTTTTTTGAAATGTAGGGCAAATGAAACCCTCTACGGCTTCTTCTAAGAAAAGGTGGTTCAATCGACTATCTTTTCAAATGACGATGACCATTTACCCATTATATTGAAACCATCTCTTCAAACCTCACTTTACAAAGTTGTTTGTAAAGTTCTACTTTGTATGTCACGGTCCGAGCCTACACCTTGGACGTGACCGGCACTTAAGAACCATTTTTGGTCCTCAAGCGAATCCTTGGCATGACTAACTACTTAGTGAAAGATTTACTCAAGCGATAACAAGCTTTGAAATAGAGTTTAGAGCATTCAAACTCAATCAAATACTTAACTCAAACTGTCTGAAAATACTTGATTGTAATAATAATAATACTTTGCAAAACAGTCTCAAACAAAAGGGAAATACTGAGAGACTCATCAACTCTAACTATCTATGAAGCCTCTAACATCAAGATAGGAGTCGGGACAAGACCCACGACACCTCAACCAACTAATGACAGAAATAAAAGTGGGGTCCTTCGGAATGCAATGAGGCTCACTAAAGCTACAAGGAGTGCTAAGTGATCTCAATGAAGCGCCTGTTGATAATCCTGAACACCTATATCTGCATCATAAAAAGATGCATGTCGAATGACATCAGTACATTTGAATGTACGAGTATGTAATATAGCCGAGGCGAAAATAACTAAAAGAAAGGACTGCAGCAGATAAAATATACTCAAGCTGGATGTAAAGACAATAAAGGAATTAAATCATTTAAAACTTTACAAAATACTTACTCATCTCTAAACTCAACATAAAAAGTGATATATGAAAATACACTTTAACTCTATTTGGGAGATTCTCTAACCAACAACCATCACTATGAGCTACGTAATGATACAACGTCCTGTCCACGCTGTCAGAACTGTCCTATATCGTGCCGGGATATAGAACACCTCAACTAAGTGTATCCACTAAGCTCTACCGAAGGCACTAAGGATTCATCTAAAAAGTATGATCTTGTAACCATGTTGGCTACATGGTTTATGGGGGCTGTGAGTTGTCTGAACTCTCCCCCGTATCGGTGCTCAATACTACTTCCAATGATATATACTCTTGCTCAAATGTATAAAAACATACTCTTTCTCTGGTTTGAGGTAATTACTCAAACTAACCTCTTAAAAGAGGTAACTGCTCTGTATTTTATCTTTCTGAAAACTCTTTTACTTTTCTAAAACTCTGCTTTACTTTCTCAAAAAAAGTATTGTTTAAAACCATTGTTTATTGTGATCTGATCATTGATTACTCGGGAAGTCATACTGCACAAACATTGATGGCATATCTAGATGTCATACTGCTTACACATTGATGGCATACTCGACTATAATACTAATCATTAATCATAGTTCTCTTCTCAATGTAACAAATGATACGTTTTAAGACTATTTAGTTCCCTTATACTCTTTCTCAAACTCCTCTTTACTTTCTCAAAAATTCAGTTTAAAGAAAAAATATTGGCTTTAAAAGATTCTCAAAACTTATAACTCAAAATAGGGTTCATGCTGAAATATAGACATGAACAACTCAACTCAAGGATCCCAATACATAACATATAGCAATTCAATAATTAGGAATAGAATTTTAAAAAGAATCAGGAACTGAAGAACTCAGAACTCGACATCAACTCATCTCAAGAATACTCAAATCTAAGAATAGAACCCTAGATTTCTCTTTTAATGATTTGAAAGTAGATGTAGAGTGTGAGGACGAACTAGTCCAACACTATAATAGCCTTACATACCTAGAAAGAATGAAATTCTTGGCAAAATCGGAAGAACGATTGAAAACTAGCTTTCTCCTCTTGGATCCTTGCTCTGAGACTTGGAAGCGTTAATGAGAGTATTAGGGTTGATTAATATTGGTAAGGACCTTAATTAGGTGTAAAAACGTTGTGGGTTAGGCTTAGAAGGGGTAGGAAAAGACTAAACTACACCTCTTTAAAAGCTGATAAAAACTGTCCATGGGACCGTCTACGGTTCGTGGTTTGATCTATGGATCGTAGATCCCATCCGTGGAATTGATATTGAATTTTTAAGGCTCAAAAGTCCACTTACGGGTCCAAACGACGACCCATAGTAGTACTTACGGCTCGTTGGTTGGATCCGTAGGTTTTGGGTCCCAAAAGTTGACTCTCAGTATTTTACCGATGACTTGACAAGACGATTCGTCGTTCAACCGACGGACCGTAGGTTGGATCCATCGCTCACAGACTCAGAAACTCTGATATGGCAGTCTCCGGTAAATTAGCCATAACTTTTTACTCTGAGGTCGAAAAAAGACAAACTTGGTGGTGTTGGAAAGAGGACTCAAATACCTTTTATTTGATAGCTCATGGGCCACTTAATTCTTTATGTGCTAAAAGATATGGTCGTTTGAAGTTGACCTAAAACTAAAAACTGATGGGTGACTTGTATGAACCTCTATTTAGCTCTTTCGAAGTCCGAGGTGTTATACTGTACTCTTTAGGTTGTTGTCAATAACATCTGTAAGAGTTCTTATGATTGCAGTTAAACTTTTTATGCCTGAGATTCTGTATGAGTTCTTCATTTGATTTATCGAAGTGATGAAAAATGTAGTGTTTCATCTATAGAATTTTGAACACCTTGGAGTGTTAAATTAGTATTAGTTTTTCTTTCTCACTCCTTATGTACTTTTTTTTATTTTGTTTCTTTTTACTTCATCCACTCCTTTTTACCTTTTCTGAAATGTAAGGCAAATGAAACCCTCTACGGCTTCTTCTAAGAAAAGGTGGTTCAATCGATTATCTTTTCAAATGACGATAACCATTTACCCATTATATTGAAATATCTCTTCAAACCTCACTTTACAAAGTTGTTTGTTAAGTTCTACTCTGTACTCTCTAGGTTGTTGTCAATAACATCTGTAAGTGTTCTTATGATTGTTGTTAAGCTTTTTATGCTTGAGATTCTGTTGGAGTTCTTCATTACTAATTGATTTATCGAAATGATGAAAAATATGGTGTTTCATCTGTAGAATTTTGAACACCTTGGAGTGCTAAATAATTATGTTACTATATGAAATGAAACTTGATTCTAATTAGGCACATTAGCTATACTTTTTTTACTATGGAAGTTTCTTTTGAATCCGGAAGTAAAAGTAGGGAACTAAGAAACTTGAAAGTAGTTGAAGAACAATGTACCTTATTGTTGACACCCCAATTTTGACCCTCCACAATGTAGATTAATTATCGAGTTTCTTTAATTACAAACGATTTGAAATAATTGGTTTTACAAAATAATGTATTTCAAGTTATTTTAAAATAATTTGTCATTTTTATGATATTTAAATAATGTGTATGCTTTTATATAATTAGTACATTTTATGAATATTAAAAAATTATCTCAAAAACATTTTATTCCACTCAAATATTTTGTTAAATTAGTATTAGTTAGTTAGTAGATTATATTTTTGAATTAATTAGTTTATAATTAAATCCTGGCCGAATTTTCTAAATGAATTAAATTTGTCTACGTTCTTAATTACAATTGGCCATAATTGAAACTTATTTCGCCATGTCCTAATTTGAAATCTAACTCTTTTGTTACTTCACGTTAAACTTAACTTTCAGACCAAATTGGGACAAACCCAACCGACCCAATTCATTTTCACCAGCCGAGCCCACCAATATTCCAACGTTCACAATAGGATATTACAACGTTCACAATATTACGTTTAAGGCGTCTCTACAACATTCAAAAACATACCTTGTCGACTTCTTCCCAGCGACCCCGATAACAGTACAAGCTCCAGAAGTGAGTCCTCGTCCTCACCCTTACTCTTTTGTACGAGGCCAAGATCAGACGGCTATGTTCATCGATTCGTTCCAATTTGTTGATAACCTCTGGTATATTCAAATTTTGAATTGGGAATCTGCCCTATCATACTTCCCCCCAATTCGTTCTATATGTTCCCTTTTCATTCCCTTCATTGAGAAAGGTTGGAGAGACATCTTGTATTAGAGATAGAATCTTGATCAATTGTTGCCTCTGTCAAATCTTCTACTTCTCCTGTTCATTATTGCATCTGTTTTCAATCTGCTTGTTCATTTCTAATTCTCACTTTTGGATTTCGCAAGAGCCTTTGGGTTGTTGGTAGCCAATTCGGGAGGAACACTTGGTTACCTTCCGTTTTGATAGTTGCGTAAAGATTAGAATTCTTTGTTTTTGGCTGAAGTTTTGGTTTTTGCTTTGCTTCGGCTTGAACATGATTAGTGTTTTGTTGCTTGTTTTGATTAGTGGTTTTGCAATGGAAGACATATCATCCAAATGTTCAATCTAAGCTTAAAAAAATGACTTTTGTCGTATCAAACACGGATTCGTTAGTGATTTTTACCTTAAGGGGTCCATCCAAAATGTTGTTTAGGCTTAAGAAATGAGACACATGTGAGCCAAATCCTCAAATTGATCCTTCTTCAACAGTGATCAAGATTTCATGTTCTTTGGCTAATCTCCGAATAAGATCAGCATCCAATGGCAAACAGAACCTAGCATCAGCTACTGTTACTCATACATTATGGGAGTTTAGGATGTCTGCAGCTCCCAAACGTTGTTATACTATTGAACCATATCCCAAAATGGCAAATCTTTCACCTTCTCTCAGTATTCTTCCCTTACCAACCTGTTGATATTACAACATAGACAAACACGCCAACGTAATTTAGAGCCTGTTTTGATTAGCTGATAAAAAAACATCTAGTGTTCAAACACACTTTTAAGTGCTGAAACTGGAGGTGGATTGGTAATAATTTTGTACCTCAATTGGTATGCCCTTATTGTTTAGAGGAAGAACTGCACCAATTCCATTTCCTCTAGGAAATCTGAAACAACTAGGCCTATCATCAATAGCTGCTGCTGTTGCAACCATATGCATTAGCTCTGCTTCGTCCGATGGAGCCATGACTACCATATTAGGCAAACAGGCCATGTATGTCACATCGAATGCTCCACAATGAGTTGGACCGTCTGCACCAACCAAACCAGCTCGGTACATTGCAAACTGGACAGGTAACTTCTGAAGATCCACGTCGTGCACCACCTTTTTTACAAATATGCAATGTTAGTAGAAAAATCCGAAAATGCAAAACTTATATTTAGAGTGCTTTAAATGTTAACATTCATTTTATATTGTATTGTGTTGTTAGTTACCTGATCATAGCCTCATTGTAAGAACGGGGAGTAGATAGCACAGAATGGTTTTAGACCTTCTGTAGCTAAGCCAGCTGCAAAAGTAACTGCATGTTGCTCAGCAATGCCAACGTCAAAACAATGTTCTGGGAATTGCTTTTGGAAATAATTGAGGCCGGTTCCACCACCCATTGCAGCATGGATAGCTACAATCTTGTTATCATTTTCGGCTTCTTTAATCAGTGATTCAGCAAAGTATTGAGTATATGAAAGCGTAGGCGACTTGGCCTTAAATTGCTTTCCTGTTTTCGGATCAAACTGTGCCATCCCTGAACATCACAAATGAAAAATCTCAGTTTTTCAAAAAATTTATTACAGCATGTAATCTTCTTATTTCCAATTGCCTTACCGTGCATTTTATCGTCTCCTGTTTCTGCAGGAAGATAGCCTTTTCCTTTCTCTGTTACAATGTGAATTAGAACTGGTCCTGGTGCTGGCATTGCTTTTACCTTCTTTAAAATAGTAATCAAGTCTTCGATATTGTGTCCGTCTACTGGACCGATGTAATATAATCCTAGCTCCTCAAAAAGTGTGGAACCAGAAGCACTAAGCATTCCCCTTGCATATTCGTCTACTTTAGCAGCAACTTCATGTGCTTGAGGTCCAATTTGCTTAGTTATACAAAACACATAAGAAAAAGTACTTTTAACATTGGAGCATCGGTATGTTTAGTCTTCATCTTTTGAGGTCTAATTTGCTTAGTTATACAAAACACATAAGAAAAAGTACTTCTAACATTGGAGCATCGGTATGTTTAGTCTTCATCTTGTTTAGTTTGCACACTTGCGGTTGATGTGGGTACTGAACTTTCCCTTTCTTTAGGTACTTCTCATTAGGATCTCCACCTATGAACCATCTCTGCTTCCAAGACCTCCCCCTAAGCGAGAGCCTGCAAATCCTAAGGTGTCAGATCTCAATCCACATGATGGTCCTGTGGTATTGTCTCCACCAAGAAAGTCAAGAAGAGTAATGCCTCATCGCGAAGGATTTGAGGCAAATGTGCTTTCTCAGTCTTTGGGACGAAACCACCTACTAGACCGACCATTAACAGGTTAAGCTGATACGCCTTGCAATGGCTTCCACTAACCATGGCTACATGAGCTGTTCTTGATTGGTAATATGCCAGTTGTTGTTATCCTGTTGGCTGATGCATTGCCTTTGAACTCACACACTGGTTGTGCTCAAGTAATCAAACTTTATTTGATTCTCCTTTATCAACTGGAGCAACGTACGAGACTATCGTATGATATTGATTCTCCTTTATATTTCAGTATCATATGTGTTCATTTTTTTTCATTGTTACACATGAAAACTCTGCTCTTAAATGATATGTTGGATGAACTCAAGAATGTAAGAATGCTGCCTCAACATGAATATAGCCTGTCTTAATGCTGCCTCAATGATATGTTTTTTTATTTCCTTATCTTTGATTACATCTTGTGCATATTTGATAAGCATCACTTCGGTTAGAACTGTAAATGCTGCCTCAACATGAATATACCTACATTCAAGGCTAGCATCCCTTCATTTAGCTAGTTTTGTCGATACAGTTTAGAAGGGTTACTATTTGTATGGTTTGGGTACTTGAATCTGAGGCCGCGTCAATGGTTAAGTCTTTATGGGCTATCGTATGATATTGAATTAGACTAATCTCTTGAACTGTAGCCAGTGATTTTGGCAAATGTGTTGAATATTAAAGCTAGCCTATTTTTCATGTTTAATCTCAATCTAATTTGTATTCACTTAAGTTTAAACACCTGATTTTGTGGCAAAAGTTTTAATTGATTCAGGGCTACTTTTCGATCTTACATTCTTGATTAAGTGATGGATGTCTTGCTCTGTTTACATTGGTTCCTTGGAATTATTAATAATTTGAATGGTTAAGACTTGAGCTTCAAATGATTTGTTAGCCTTATTGTCATTTCTTAAGTATTCAAGTTATTATTATTTTTTCTTCCCAGCAGTAGTCATCTTGTTTTTTTTGGCTTAATAAATGAAGTGGTATCTTGAAGCAGTGATCTTACTTTGGCACTAAATTTAAAGGTCAACTGGATTATGTTTATCAAGTGTTGTTTGTCATAGTGAAATCAAATTATGAAAAAGGAATGCATCTCTTCATTTAAATATTTTTTAGCTTTCATGTTTAAAGACTCCCAGTTATAGTTTTTATTACTTTTCTTGTGATTAATTTCCACGTGTTATGGCAGTAGCTTTTGTTGTTTGAGTTGGGTTTTGTCCTAGTTAAAATAATTGTCCTGATCTTGGAAGCTTTCCCATGGGAATTAATTTTCTTCAAGTATAAAATTAGGAAATGTGCTTTCTTAATTATAGAAAGAACCTTCCATTTTGCCAACTTAGTTCCTTCCCCTATTTATTGTTCGGTTCGTAATTTATAAAAAATATTCATTGTAGTGTGTCTCACTGATAACATTCTCGTGTAATGAATGTGTGAGCAGCAGATATTTAGTTTTAACAATCCTTTCAATCATTCTAATCTTTATCGTTTTATTTTCCTTGCATGTGACATCAATCCGAGTCCACTTTGGACTCATTCCTTGCATTTCATTGAGTTGAATTCCTTTGAGTCAGCCCCATCGGTGTTCGTGTGAAAGGGAAGCTGAAATACAGGGCAAACGAAAGCAAAAAATGCAGGGAAAGGGCTGATATACGAGCCTGTATGCACTGATATACAGTTTTTGTATACACTGAAAAGAGGCCCAAATCAGCAGCAGTTTAGGCCCAAAAGGCCCAAACGGCCCAAACTCGTATCTTTTCTCTCTCTCTCTCTTTTGATTATTGGTTGTAATTATTTAGTTTTTGTTTTGATTAATTCTAACTTAAACTTTGGTTTAGCTTTAAATAAATCTCTTAAAGACTAGGTGGCAAAATCAAATTCAACATGGCCCAACCGAATCCAACCCATTTAGGTTTGAGAAACATAGTTATAATAAAGAAACAAAATTTTATTAGGTACTAAAACTTATAAAATAACAAATAAAGCTATTAAAATTAGTAAAAATTGTTTTATGACCCGTTACTAATTCGTCACCTAACTCGTTTTGATCCACCCCTTTTTGGCCCAAACATTTGGGTTGGGTTGGGTCTTGACCCGTTTATTGTCTTGATCCATTTTGATCCGTCCAAATTTAACCCAACCCGTCCAATTGCCCCCCTAAAGAGTAAAGACGAACCACTTTTTATTATCACTTATTTATTTTGAGTGATTTTATTTAAGTGTCTTAGACCCTTAACTTAGTCATTTTTGACAAAGTTTACTTTCCTTTCCAAATTATTTCTTTTCTTTTCAAGTGATTTTTGAATGGTCATTTTCCTTTCCAAGTTAGTCAAATAAGTTTTATTTTTTCAAGTCGTCAGATAAAATCGTGTGTTACTAGTTCAAGTGCCTTAAAAACTTTCTTGAAATGTAAATCTTGAGCCCTTTTTTCTAATTTTTTAGGCTTAATTTTGTTAAAGTTTTTAAAATAAATTTCTTTTAAAAAATTAACTCACGACTTATTTAAAACTTGATTTTTCTCTTAAAGTTGAATCGATATTTTAAAAATCGGTTATTTCTCGACATAACATTTAGGGTCGAGGTCGGGGTTGGTTCTCGGCAAGGGTCCGGATCGGCGAGGGCCTCGCCAACCTCATAAGGTACGCAGCCTGGAGGGAGGTGGGGCCACGTGGTGGACTGGGCCACGAGGCCTTCGAGGGAAACGGGGCCTCGGGGCCGGGGGAGGTGAGGCATCGAGAGGGGGTGTGTCCAAAGTGTCCTCAGGTGGAGCGTGCTCGGGTCGAGAGTCTCGAGTATAGCGTGCTCGGGTGGGGAGTCCTGGGGTCGAGCGTGCTCGAGTCGAGAGTGCTCAGTCAAGAGTGGGTCGAGAGTGCTCGGGTCGAGCGTCCTCGGGTCAAGAGTCCTCGGGTCGAGTGTGCTCGGGTCGAGGTGCTCGGGTCGAGAGTCCTCGGGTCTATAGTGCTTGGGTCGAGAGTGCTCGGGTCGAGATTTCTCGAGTCAGGCGTCCTCGGGTCGAGAGTCCTCGAGGTCGAGAGTGCTCGGGTCGAGAGTGCTCAGGGTTAGGCGTCCTCGGGTCGAGAGTGCTCGGATCGAGAGTCTTCGGTTGACTCGATAAAAGGCATAACTGGGCCTCCATGGCCCAACTCGAGATGCAAAGAGGGAAGAGGGAGTGAGTCCACAAGGGACTCAATTCACATGTATCAGAAATGAAATCACATTAGCTAAATAACCATGGGACAGAATTAATACACTAGATAAGTGGTACCCGGGCCCAACAGTAATAGCTGATGTAGTATAGATACATGAAATGAATGTAAAGGAGCAAAGATGGAATACAAAGAAAATGTATATGAAAATATTATCAATGAAAAACTCTAGTCCTTTGAGAAAGCCAAAGGTATAACTGTATAATGTTTCTCCCCCAAGCGAATGGACCAAACACGCAACAATCCTAGTAACTTGAGCAGATGTTGAGGTACACAAACAGTCAGTAGATTGGTCTTGACCTGATCCTAAAAATACAGACTACTAATACAGTGGAATCAGGTTAGACATTATAGCATGTGCTCTTGTGGGTCCTAAGCCAAATATTTGTTTCCAACTAAATATTTGTTCCACCCAAAGGATGAACCAAGAAAAGAGAAGAGAGATCTGATAGATGCAGAAACACATCCAATTACAAAATAAGAATATATAAAAAATCTCAACACAAATTTTTGGTTTTATTCACAAGTCATGAAGTATATGTATCCCAATCAAATGTAGGTTGTGAGAACACTTCATAATCAGTTGGCCCTTCGACAATGTTGTCAACAGTCTGTACGCTTTGTAATAAAGCTGGCTGAAAAGAATCATACTGAGCAGGGGTAAAAATACGATGAGTAACATAATTTCGAGTGTGATCAGAACGCAAAACCTCATGATAGATAATACAGTATCCATCAACCAACCTCCCGTCATTTACCAGCAAGGAAACCTCGCACTCTGTATACAAACAGGAAGTTGTACTTGTCAACTACATACCTGTACCCAAAGTAAACTTCGGCTTTGGAACTGGTGAGGTTCGGCTGACTGGAGGGTATCCAGACAAATCTTGTCCAGGGAAATCAATTTCATTTGGAGAGGCATCATGTAAAAATCCATTGTTGTCAGCAATCACAGTTGAAGTCCTTTCATGAATCAGAGGCCTCTCCAAACTATCGATGTCTTGATTTTCCAATGGGTAAGTCCTCGCTCGTTTCTGGTACCAGCTGAAGCATGTCATTTTTACGAAACTTTCGAAGCTTCTTGTTAATCCAAGGAATTGGAGCTAATAAATCAAAAGAAATAGCCAAGAAACTGCTTGTAATTAAAAATGCAAGAGATGAAAGGCATGTTCTTGTCAAAAAGGAAGCAGTCGTGTACTGCTCAATCTTTTTGCAATCTTCTCCATCCAAATAACACCGACCCATACTTAAGAGAGCCACCCTCAAGAGTCGATTCGACCAGAGCCCTAAGCAAAATGAGATTTACCAAAAAGAAGCAAACCCTTTTCAGTAGCTCAGCCAAATCTCACCAGATACAGTAAGATGTTGTTCAAATTTTGAAAGATAAGAATGAACTGAAGGGACAATAATGTACATGCTCACAAAAATCAGAGCATTGATATTTTACTATACAATCTGAACATTGGCAACCATCCCTTCACTTCTAAAAAAAACTCATAGTACTCTTCTGACTTCTCCAAGAGGAAGGCAAATTTGTGGTTTCAACATTTCAAGTTTTGTGGACATCTCCCAAAAAGTGTAACTTTATTGTTGCAACAAGTTACCTGAGCAAAAGAAAGAGCCATTGTATCAATAATGGGAAGATGATTGTCTTCAGGTGGAACAACCATAATACCACACGTATATTCGAAATGAGAATTAATCACAAATTAATCGGAAAATTCACATTACATTAGATATTGATTCAAGATTTGAAGTTTATACATTCATATGCTGGGATTTTTCAGAAGCTCCTACATAAAAATTTGTCAGCAGGTGGCATTTAATGGGAAGTTAGCTTAATTGTACTACTAGCACTATCACAACAAAATCCAGTTGATTCATATTCAAACTTTATAGCCGAGCCAAGTTACGAACCTTTCTTAATGGAATATAATCAGAGAGTCAGAGTATAATATCAGCCATATTTTATCTGCACATGTCAAACAACCTTAACAGACGAAAAAACGAAAGAAACAAGGAAAGGGGATATTTTAGTGATCTCAAGACAAATTGATGTTTGGGTAACAAGTCTCCATACAAAGACTGAGACCAAACATGAGTTCCACAAAATTTAAAATGATCAATTCTTTTTGTACGAAATATGAACCCAAACTGAAGAATTTGGATGATTCCAAATTATAATCTCAAATCACACAGATACTATGAAGATGGTAATAACACAAATACAATCACAGTCATCACAAAAATGACCCCTTAAGATACTATTTCACAAATATATTCTTTTCCAGAAAAGCCACTTTAAATGTCCAGTGCAACAACCCAAGATTTGTATTTTCCAGCAAAGTGCAAGTTTTGCTCTTGTCATTCCGAACATAAAACAAATTTTACACTATACCGAAACAACAATAATAACAACTACCAAAATCTGATTTTTCACATAGTAAACCACCTATGGCGACAACACGCCAAAACACACAAAGGAGAATAACCAAATTTGAGCAAGATTCAACATCTAACACACAAAGAGAATTCAAATAAAAGCACGAATCGAGGACAACGAAGAAACGCACACAACAAATAAAATCATTACCTCAAAAACAAAGCAATCACTTAAGAGAATATGCAGACGATAAACCCAACAGATACCGGCAAGGAGACGAAGCACAGGGGAGTAAAATCCATGAAAACTATGAAAATTGTTCATGGCTCCTTATCTGTAAGCAGAAACCAGATTCAACAGGCAAGATTCAACAAAGAAGCAAACCTCCAGATGAAAGTATCACAGCCAACCAAACACAGAGGAGTTACCGAGAAGAAGAAAACAAACCTCCAGATGAAAGTATCACAGCCAAACACATAGGAATCACCGAGAGGAAGACAGAGACGATATGATGGTTCCTATGTGAGAAGCACTGTATTAAGCAGTAGCAGAATCAACGGCACGTGTAGTTGCACTTGAAAGGACGAAAACATCCCTAGTGAAGCAGGCATGTTGACCAAGAGCAGCTTGCTCCTAGCCTCTTCTATATATTAGTAATTTTAAAAGTATGAACAATCATATCACTCAACACATTCAAGTGTGGTCGAACAGAAAACAAGACTTGATCATTTTAAAGTAGTCATTTAATGAGACATATTGGATGTTCTAATCAACAACTATTTAGGATATCAAGATAAGAATAAACCATACATACAATTATTAAATCCATTTGGCAAGTAGTGACAATAAAATAAACATGCTTATAACCAATTAATCGATTATATAAGAAAATTTTATATTCTAAACAATAGCATTAAACATGAAGGATTCAAATAAAGCCAAATCAGTTTGTCAAGAGTGAAGCAACCATTTTGCCATAGAAATTACAGACTATTCAAATGTCATCCAATAAACTCTTTACAGTGAAGAGGTGCCCAAAAGTGAAACAATATATTATTATTAAGCCAAAGAATGCCAACAAGAAATGACCTTGCACCAAATGTGACTCATGAATTTATTGTGAAGATTTGCTAATCAATACAACCAACGACAGTTAAACTAATGACTAATCGAAAAACCTACTATACAAGGATACTTGAGACATATATTAATACATGATTGAGAACATCTAAGCAGCTAAGCCTAAAGATGCATCAAGTACGAAATTAAAGAGCTTAAGAAGGAACCAAGAAAAACATTATTCAAGCTAAAATATTAATGGGGGTATACCAGTAAAGAAAACAAACTAGCTGAGATTGAACTTTAAGACAAAGACAATGTTCATTAAGGAAAAAACAGTACTGGAAAAGAGTGAAACAAGATGGCAACCAACAGATATAAACTCTAAGGAAAAAGCAGCTCATGCCCTATTTCGAACTTAGCAAAATATTAGGAAGCAACATAAAAAATAAACATCAAAACACAGCTACGATTCAGGTGTGAATCTCAGACTAATAATAAAACAAATAAAGTGAACTCAACTCTGTCAAAACTTCCAACAAATGATCAGTTTTATAAAGTTCAAATCGACAAGAATATAAACCAGAAGCATACACTCGATGAACATGACTTTCCAACAGAACGCTTGAGCAAGGTAATACAAAATATCAATCAACCGACTCCAAAACATAAGCGAGAAGATTCAAGCCACGAAGGGAATAATTTAAAGACTCGTATTCAAACTAAAACAGGCTTTCATCCAAGAGTAGTTTAATCAAAGTAAGGGAGAACAAAAATGAAACTAAAGAAGCTTCACAGAAAGAGGTTCATCACACAACACTTAAAATCTAAACAAAACGTGAAAGAGGTTTAGGTATTGACAGAAGGCTTGAGAATTGTACTACTTGTGTAATGATGTGTAATTCATTGTCATTTCATAGGAATTTGGCAGGTCCTTGGCAGCTGATGAAACAACTGGTTTGGCAGGAAATTTGAGATCCACTTGCACAATCCTGTCATATCCATAGGATAACCTTGTCAATTACCCACAGATCCACGAGTGTTAAGCTAGTAATAGTATAACAGTCTCCTGCCATTTCAAACTCATCCATGCAAGATTTAGGTATTGACAGAAGGCTTGAGAATTGCACTACTTGTGTAATGATATGTGTAATTCATTGTCATTTCATACTCGTTCATGAGTTTTTGAAGTTGAGAAAGAGATTCTGAAAGTAACTAGTGACTGAAGAATTGAGAATAGCAATTCACACGTTTTCTAAGAGGGGAATTGTGTACAAAAATGTACTATTTCTTCTAAAGTAACGTCAGCATTTTGGAAGAAAATCTCACCTCCTATATGTTTCAGAGTGTTCCTTTGCTTCAAATGGGGGCATCCCGTACAGAAACTCAAAGCATAGGACACCAAGGCTCTAAATGTCCACACTTGCATCATGCTCCACACTTTCCACTGCAAGTTCAGCAATTAACGTATCAGAAAAAATGTAAAAACAGATAACGAAATGCTAAAATCTAAACTCTGATACATGCCCATATGAAGGTAAAAAGCAATGTACAACAAAATAAAAGAAATTTAAAACGAAAAACCAACACCACATGAAGTCATGGTAATATAGTATCTCTGGAATTAAACTTTTGGCATCTTGTATAACATGAAAGCCTGCTAATGTAACTTTTTTTGCATATAACATGCATACCCATCTCAGGTGGCAAATAGTCTAGAGTGCCGCACATAGTCCGCCTTCTATTAAAGGTATGCACTGACCACCCAAAGTCTGCAATTTTGAGTTCACCGTAAAAGCAGAAATATTAAAAATAATTAATTTCAGCTGTCATTTTACTGCAATGCATTGTATATACTGTTTAGCAATGCTAAATATATACCTGTGCACCAACCAAAAGATTCTCCGGCTTAATATCTCTGTGTATTGCGTGATTCCCATGACAGTATATGAGGGCTCGGGCTAATGATGCAACATACTGCTCTAAGACTCAAGATAAAGAAAAAAAATAGAGAACTTGTCAGTTTGAAAGTAGATGTAAAGGGCATGAGTATAATTTAAATGTTGAAGTTATAAAAATCTTCTCATAGTCAAGGTTATCTAGAATGGGCCAAAACCTGAAAATTTTAAGTGAAAATTCAACAAGAACTTACAGTTGCGGCACGTCGCTCACTTAAATATTTGCATTTCTGTAGCTCCTTATAGAGTTCACTCTTGGCAGCATATTCCAGGATCAAATACACACGTTTCTGCATTTGTAAGTGCTATCATCAGTCTCTTGAAAGTTCGTAAGACCAAAAATAGAGAAGAAGCAATGCAGAAGAGGCAACGAAAAGTTACCTGGTCATAAAAGTAACCGTAAAGCCTCAGAATATTTGGGTGGCGAAGGTGGCTTTGTATTTCAACTTCACGGCGAAGCTGATGTTCAATCTGGGACTGTTTTAGCTGGATCTTGAACAACACTTCTAACGCGACGATATGATTGATCTGTTTCCAAGAAACAACTAACCTTAGTATTGGAATGTGATTGTAGAATGTTAAGTCTATCTAATAGAAATCGAAAAATCTTTTAAGCCATGTCCACAAGATATCATCCCCAACCTCCCACCATTGCCATAGCAGATATAACTAATATGTTGAATGAGAGATTCTCACTTGCAATGCATAAATAAGAGGCATTGAAAAAGTAAGTAGCTTTATCAGCCATTCTTAACATGTAAAGGTTTAAAGGACTTACCCTTTTTTCCCTAGCTAGATATACATGACCGAACTTTCCTCTTCCAAGAGGCTTCCCAATGTCGAAATCATTAAGTGTCCGCCTATTTTGATGCCTCTGATGAAGTCTGCAGAAGTTGAAAATTCTGTAGTCCATATGAAAGATCAGTTAATTAAAAATAACAATAAATTCTTGTAGTAGTTGTTGTACAGTATAAAAGATCAGTTAATTAAAAATAACAATAACTTGTTCTTTTGATTTCATGATACCATATGGTTATTTTACATCACAAAGTTTTACGATCCAGCTGTGCAAGATGCTCTTTTGATTCCATTTGGTGCGGGAAGAAGGATGTGTCCAGGAATACAATTTAGTTTAGCTAATAGCAGTGGTGGAGTCCTGAACCGTGCTATAAGGATCGCATCAAGGATGCGGTAGAGAATGGAGAGGAGATAGCCTCAGATGGGGGTTGTAGCCTCAGAAACCTGAGCTACTGAATCTGTGGTTGCAGGTAGATATGAAGACGACATTGTTACGGCTAGCAGATCTTAAATCCTGGAATATTTAGATATGTACAAGCATTTAGAACATAGAAACTGCATTAAGCTATGCCAGCTACTTTGACACAGAAAGCAAAAATTCTCCAATATGTAAGCAAGTGCAAGTACTCTTCAGTATTGATTTAGCTAAAAGTAAAAGCAACTCATTTCTTTGTCCTGAAACAAAAGAATAAAGAAAGCTTAAACTTGGAATGAAGTAAGCAACTACCTTGGCAATCCAAATGTACCCTTGTCCTCAGCTTCCTCCCAAGTATTAATACCTCTGCAATTTAATTGTCCTAGGCTCCTAGCAATTTGCAGTATGAAGGTTAGCTAGTCTGATGGAGATAATGAAATTTGAGAGAGAAAATCCGTTGAGCTGGGATGGAAGCAGTACAGATATTTTTGTGAACCAAAGTCCCGACCAAGCACTGGACACGAATATAAAACCAGCATGAACCTTTAAAAGCTACAACACCAACACATTCAGAAAGCAATATAACAACTCTATCCAACACATTCAGAAAGCAATATAACAACTCTATCCTCAGTATTCTTGCACACTGCCAAGATTTTAATAAGCACCAACAATCTTCATTCTAACATAAAAGGAAAACAACAATATAACAACTCTATCCTATTTCATCCTTATTCTGTAAGAAAACAACAACAACAACTCCTCAATCCTAAACTAGTTAAAACTGGCCTTACGAATCCTCAATATCCATTCCATTTGGATCAGTTTCATTCCTACATTGTCCAAGGATATACAGATCCCTTAAGAAACTAACAACACTCGAACTTTATGTACCAACATGCCCAGGCCCAATATAAAAATTACATGCCCAGGCCCATTAAGAAAGAACCAGCTTAAATTCCAGCTCAAACTTGCCAATCGCAACTCAACAAACTGACTGAAATGCTGTGGGGTTCAGTTCACACGTCGAATAACAACACCATAACATATCCAGTGTAATTTCATAAAGTAGAGTATTAAGTCATGATGACTTCAAAGTTTGACTGATCATTTCCCATATTTGGCAAGGAGATGAAATTATATTAAGTAGTATAAGAAGATAGAAATGACTTAAGGTTTATCTTAGAGTAGGGAGAGGGAGAAGATAAGGCAGGGATTAAAAGTAAAACTAATTATTATACTTAATTTGTGCATTGGTAATCGTGCGCCATCGTTATGCATGCATGTTTAGCATTAATTAATTACATTCATCAACATTGGCATTATGGCAGGTTGCTCAATGCAATCATCCCTCTGCATTTTTGGCACAATAAATAATAATTTCTGCTCATCATTGTAATTAACACTGCTTGTCCTTGCCAATAAAATCATGGTGGATAGTTATTGTTTGTATCTGATGATCCTTCCTCTAATTTCTTTCCTGATATCAGATCATCGCAAGGATGTTCCACAAGCTGGATGAATTGTGCTTTTATTGGTGAAAGACCAATGTTGCAGGTTTTGTTCTCCTCCTTGCATTTGTGTTTTTTTCCCATCTTATGTGTCTCCATCACCTTTTAAGAGAAGTTCCCTATTTTGCATGTATCACACCAAAACGTGAACTCCCTATTGTTTTGCTTTTCATGAGCTGCGTTCTTTCTCAAGTCATCTATCAACGATGATCCTTCTTCTAATTTCTTCCCTGATATCATATCATCGTAAAGACGTTCCACAAGCATAAATTTTGGTTTTTTGGTAAAAGACCAATGTTGAAGTTTTTGTCGTCCTGTGTTTTTCTTGGTAAAAAACCAATCAGACCATCTTGATTTGTAGTACATACCTGACATGCCAAGACTTTGGTTCATGTTGAAATATTTGGTTCCAGACACAGCAGAGACACCCATTCCCATCTTCTCCTTAAAGAAAGAAGCTTCACGACGCCGTTTACCTATACTCCCTTCTTTTCAACCTCCACCCCACCCCCAACCCCCTTTTTATTTTTGTCCAATAGATTTCATATTTGTTGCAACATCTGTCCTATATTCTCTTGCTCTGTTATGCAGGGTCTATAATTGTGAGAAATCATTTAGCTAGTTAATTAGATGCGGTATATATCGTGATTTTAAGGAATCCAAAAGTCGCTGAAAAGGTTATATATGATTAGACATGTAGGGTGTATATATGATCAGATATGAGAGATAGCAAACAAGAAAAAAAAAAGAATATAGATATGAGTCATTCATGCAAGACCTGCGCTCTAGTCCTTCTATTACTACACCAACAACTACTACTACTAAAAAGGAGCTCATACCCTGTTTCAAACTTAGCAAAATCTTAGGAAGCAACATAAAGAATAAACATCAAAACACAGCTACTATTCAGGTGTGAATCTCATACTAATAAAACAAATAAAAGTGAACTCATGAACTCTGTCAAAACTTAAAACAAATGATCAGTTTTATAAAGTTCAAATCGACAAGAATATAAACAAGAAGCATACACTCGATGAACATGACTTTCCAACAGAATTGAGCAAGGTAATACAAAACATAAGCAAGAAGATTTGAGCCACGAAGGAAATAATTTAAAGACTCGTATTCAAACTAAAACAGTCTTTCATCAATGTGAATATTTTAATCAAAGTAAGGGAGAACAAAAATGAAACTAAAGGAGCTTCACAGTTCATCACACAACACTTAAAATCTAAACAAAACGTGAAAGAGGGGAGAGATGTTACCTTTCCTGGAAGAGCGAGACGAGCTGAGTGAAAGATTTCCACCACCCCTGAGTTCTGATGAGATAAGCAAAACAAAACAAGAGCAAAATTTTGAACTGTAGTCTTCTTTGAAACTTTGGATTTGAGAGTTCTTAAGAGTGAGTCAAACCTCCTTTAACAGTGAAGCAAATGGGGACCAATTATGTCGAAATTGGGGGAAAATCCAAATTCAAATTCGTTTTGAACTTTGTATCAATTCATATTCGTTTGGTGAATTGAACGTTGGGAGAATTGTTTGTGAACGTTGGAAAGCTACTTCTGTGCTTGTGATGAACTTAGAGTTGATGGGCTGGGTCGGTATTGGAATTGGATTTTGGGCTGAGAATAGGAAAAAATAGAATTGGGCTGATATAATGGGTGATTATTGCTGTATAAAATTTAAGAATCACATAGTGTAAGTGATAAATTACTTTCTATCCCGATTCTTTTAATAATTACAATTTTCCCTTGTATTTTGTACCTTTCGGATACATAACTATTAGTACGGATACATTAAAGCTGCAACAATCAGAATCAATTAGTAGCGTTAAAACAGGGATTAAAAAACTGAAATTCTAACTAAATCCCACTAATTACGTTTACGTTTCTTCTTTCAAACAATCAATTCTTAACTGACCGACTGAATTCAAGTTTCAAATTGGCTCTCCATCTTCGTCGAAGAAAATTTTGAAATTTGATTCAAATTTTTGTTTCAAAATTTTGGTCAAGATTCATAATGAATATTTCGATTTTGCCAAGGCATTCAGGAATATGGGAAAGTGAGGTTAGATATGAGCGATACAAAAGTGATGGGATAGTGGTTGGGGAAAATATTTCATACGTGAATCTTGTTTCGTCATTGCAGTTGAATTGAATATTGATGAATCGATCAAAAAAATCGAGATCCGATACATTGTGGAAGGTAATTCCTCTCCATTGATTATTAGGAATGATATGGGAGTAAAGTTGTACATAGAAGTGAAGAAACATGAGGTTGGATTCGGTATGTATCCACTGTGCATTGATACATCAGATAAAAGTGACGAAGAGATATGAAGATTTGATGCATGCACTGGTGCAATTGTGTGTGTTGAAGGTGGAAAAAGGGACGCACCTGCTCTTAACATTGTTGAATCCAATATTGGTGATTGTTATTACATAAAAGAATTGGAGATAACAAATTATATAACAGATTCAAATATTGTAGATGTGAAGGTGAAGCAATTGTACAAGGATAAAACAACTCTAGTGGATGTAATGGCAAGATACAAAATAAAGCATAACTTTAATTTTCGAGTTAAAAGATCATATAAGAAAAGGTATGTTAATAGTAATATTGTGTTGTTGGTCTATTAGTCATGATACATTGTTTATTAATAACTTCATACATAACTGATTTATATCAAAACTGTGTTAGATGTTTAGATCTGTCTAACATTTAGTGGTAATTATAATGTATCATAGATATTTTAGTTACTTTTTTCAGTTTTTTAAATGTATCATTGAATAAGAATGAGTAAATATGGTGTATATTTAAGAAATGTATCATTGAGTTGATTTGTGTCTGAAAAATGTAAATGTTATTGACAAATATATGAATGATACATAAATTATTATCAGTCTTTTAATGTATGTGGTGCAATTGCAGTTATGTATTAGTTTATTTTTCGGAAGACTACTATTGGAGATTGAAGGCATCTGTTAGGAAAAATTCGGATATATTTAAAGTGCGATACTTCAACAGTGAACATACATGTCCAGTAAGGAATAGGATGTTAACAAAGGTACAAGCTACTGTTGGGTTTGTTGGTGGTGTGACAACTCCCAAATTGGTCAATCATAAAAGAAAACATACGCCGAATGATATAATTGAAGATGTTAGGGCAATGTATGGCATTGATATTTCTTACCAACAAGCATGGCGTGCTAAGGAACGTGCATTAGAGATGATAAGGGGTAAACCTACAGATGGTTATAGATAGATACCAAGATACATATATATGTTGGAAACTGTGTATCCAAACTCATATATACGGATGCACAAATCTGATAAGAATGAATTTATGTATCTGTTCATAGCATTAAGGCCATTGATGAGAGGGTTTGAGTTTTGTAGACCTGTTTGTTGTTGTTGACGGAGCACATCTTAGTGGAGCTTACAAAGGGACTTTTGTATCGGCAAGTACGCTGGATGGGGCAGGTATGAAATATTTTAGGTTAATTTATAACTTTTTTAATCGTAATTATAACATTATTGAATTGATACATTAAATATTAGTTATGGATCAAAAGTGAATAATACTGTGTGTTATTTGTGATAAGGTTGCATATTGCCATTAGCTAATGGAATTGTAGACACTGAAAATGATTGTTCATGGATATGGTTCTCCAACAATTTAAAAGTGCATTTGGTGAGAGAGAAAATATGTGTGTTGTATCTGATAGAAATGAAAGCATAATGAAGAGTGTAAGTATTGTTTATCCAAATGTTCCTCATTTTGCATGCATATGGCACCTTTGGAAAAATGTTTGTGCAAACTTCAAGAGAAGCAGAATCACACTAAGTGATTTGTTTTATGCAATGGCTAAAGCTTATCGAAAAAAGGATTTTGAAAAATTGATGGTTAAATTAGAAAAAGTAGATGGCAGGGTTAAGAAGTACCTTGAAGATGCTGGGTATGAAAAGTGGTCAAGAGTTCATACAACAATGAGCAGGGGGAGAATGATGACTTCTAACATCGCAGAATGTATCAATGGTTGCCTTGTTGAGGTGCGACAACTACCTATATTAGACTTTTTGGAAGAAGTTAGAATTCTATTTGGTTCTTGGAACTGCAAAAATTGAGAAGTAGCATCTTATACAAAGGAAACATTGGGGAGGAGATTTGAAGAGATATTGATTATAAACACGTTTAAATGTGGGAAGATGAAGGTATGTATCCATACATAAAGTGTTAGGTATCTAGAATGAAATATCATGTAATGTATCTCTAACTTTTAAATGATTGCAGGTTGTTCCATCTTCTGAATTTATTTTTCCAGTGTATAAAGGTGGGATAAGATACATTGTTTGCCTTGAGAGAAAAACATGTAACTGTGGTAGATTTCAACTTGATGAGATACCTTGTGCGCATGCAATGACTATTTTAAAGAGCAAGAATGTTACAGATATACACCCCTACTGCTTTGATTACTATAAACCAGATGCATTATCAAACACATATGTAGTTCCAATGGAACCAATGCCGGACAAGAATGATTGGTCAGTTCCGGAATGTGTTTTGGAAGAAGTTGTCTTGCCACCAAGATACAAAAGAATGCCTGGGCGACCAAGGAAAAAAAGGAAGAAAAATTCAGATGAAAAGCTAACTACAAACACGAACTGTTATGGACAAGAAGGTCACAATCGAAGAACTTGTACTTTCTTTCCTAAAGATTCTTGAAGAAAACATTTTTTCATTACTGTGATTTTTAGATTAATAATTTTCAGATTGTAACATTTCTTTCCTGTGTTACAAGATACTTCTTGCTTGTTAAGTTCTGATACAATAAATTGAAATGTTACAGTTTTAAATACTGCCTATATTTTGGTATATTGAAATGAGTCTGGTACAAAGAATTATGTTTCTGATACACTAATGGTTTTATGAATGATTTTGAGTTGGATACAAAGTGTTCAGGAAAATGTTAATTTTGAAGTATAATGAAATGAGAATATTAATGTATCACACACTAAAGTTATTAAGTAATGCAGTTGATACTTTTTTGAGTTGTGTTGGAGATACACTATTTATCTTGGATTTTGAGTTAGATACAAAGTGTTCATGAACTGTTAATTAAAATGTGAGTATTAATGTATCACACACTAAAGTTATTAAGTAATGCAGTTGATACTTTTTTGAGTTGTGTTGGAGATACACTATTTATCTTGGATTTTGAGTTAGATACAAAGTGTTCATGAACTGTTAATTAAAATGTGAGTATTAATGTATCACACACTAAAGTTATTAAGTAATGCAGTTGATACTTTTTTGAATTGTGTTGGAGATACACTATTAATCTTGGATTTTGAGTTAGATACAAAGTGTTCATGAATTGTTAATTGAAATGTGAGTATTAATGTATCACACACTAAAGTTATTAAGTAATGCAGTTGATACGTTTTTGAGTTGTGTTGGAGATACACTATTAATCTTGGATTTTGAGTTAGATACAAAATGTTCATGAACTGTTAATTATAAAGTAAAATGAAGTGTGAATATAAATGTATCACAAATAAAATGTAGTAAGTTATTCAGTTGATACATGTTTTAAATTTACATTGCAATGATTAATTATTTAATGTATCTGAAACTGATTATAACTATAATATGATTGTGAAGTGATTGGTTCAATATAATGAATCTGATACATTTTTTAAACTTTTGCATCATATATACTCATGTAGTATCAAGTGTTGTGATGTGTACCATACTTATAAGATACAAAATGTAAGAAGGTACTAAATATATTTAAAATTGAAGTCAAACTAAACAATTTTTTACATAAAATCTTTAAACATAGATAAGAAGTATCTTGAAAAATAAGCAACACTACAAAACATTAGTTAATGTATCTTAAGACAAAAAATAAACAAAAATTGTCTGTGAATTGGTACATAGTCACTGATCTACATGAACCAATTCATCGTGTGGTGGTGGAGTGAAGTCGCTCTTCGGTTTTGGTGGATCATCATTATCGCTAACATATCCCGCATTGGCCTTGTCTAGACCGTACTTCCATAACAATGTTGCATATCTTTTTCGAAGATAATCAGCTCAGAAACCACTAGATGGGATGTTGATTTCATCACTAAGGAATTCAGCAAATGCAGCTACAAACATTCCACAATCACTACAAAAAAAATAGATACATTATAAAAATGAATTGAATATGTAATTCAATAAACATTAATACAATACTCACAGGCTATCGCTTCCTTGTTGCATAATATCGTGAACAAATTCAACATCAAAGGGATGTTGTGGTCCCAACATTTGACCAGATTCCTTGTCTTTATAAGCATCCAATTCTGACTAGTCAGTTCTCTCCGTTTCATAAAAAAATCCACTATCATGGATATAATTGGGGAGCATCAAAGACAACTTTTTTATATCACTGGTTTTAACTTTTTTCCTTGAGCCCGAAGATGAGTCATAGACATGTATTAGCCTCAATTTTAAAACAACCACAGCTAACACCCAATGAAATTCTTCATCACAGTTGATTGGAATGTAAACCTCATCTACTAAGTGCCATGGTAAAGCACCAGGAATAGAAAATCCTTTGATGATATTAATTATAGACCTTTTAAATGCAGATAAAGTAGTAGTACGGGCCATGTGTTCCTGTGTGCTAAGAGTATCATCAACAGGACTATCATAATACCTTGAGTGTGCATTGTTGATATATGTCTTGAACAAGCAGTTGACCGTAGTGTATCTGTATTGATTCATGCTTCTTTGTTTTGACTTTTTGAGTAGGTAGTAAAAAACTACATCTATGTGCTGCAAAATAAATAAAAAATCAAGAAAAAATTAACTATCTACCTACCATTATTAACCAAAATCTCCAATCAGCTAAATATAATACAAATGAAATAATACACCAAGCAGGCCAATATGATACACCAAACAATATATAAATATAGCAATAAACCCAATAAGATACAAAGTAAATGATACATTGAAAAAATATATAAAAGTAAAACTAATGTGTAATTGTGGAAGCATGATACATTAATCTATGATACAAGAACATTTTGTATCAGATACATAATTTTATATATGACTGAATAAAAAGGGAAGTGTACCTCATCGGTCTAGCATTTTTTTTGGCTTGGACATAGTATAAAACCAGTTTTTATCAATGGAAAATGCGACAGTAAAATCCATATTTTCAAACCCAAATAAAGCAGATCTTGCTCTATATTTATCCTCGAATGGTTTTCTGTGAGAATTATTATAGTAAAAAAAAGAAGAATGTATCAAAGCCATAACGTAGATAGATACATTAATAAAATACTTACCTATTCGCATGTGATTTTAGAAGTCCCTTCTCAATCCACTGGCAGAACTCTTGCATTAGACCGGACGAAATCTGGTAGGTGATGCCACATCCTTCGAATGGAGAGTAGAGCCGAATGTCGTCATCTATTTTCTCCTTGCCTTCATCGCTAGACCCAAAAGCAGTCAAATATGGAGACTGCATAATCTTTGAAGGCATCCTGTTTCGAGGAGCTCCAGTCTTTATTTCAGATTATGTGCAATCTCTTTGAATGGAAGTTGGGTGGGAAGCTGGCTATCAGATAGAAAATCAGCACTGCCAGATATCTGAAGTGGAGAGACAACATTCAGTGGTTTAGCATCAATTGGCTGAATTGGAAGTCTGTAGATAGGTGCATCTACGACTGCTTCAGTACCGGAAGATATTAAAGCCGATGTGGTAGAGTCCTATATGATGTGATTGAATTATAGAAATACAATTAAAAATTGAATAAACAAATGAAAAACTTTTCAATAAACAGTTTTTTGATGCAATCTCTTTACTGATATATCAACCAATACTAGAGTGGAAACATTTTTTTTGATGTTTTGTTGATTTGTATCAGCACCATCTTCGTTCCCATCTAACTCTTTTATGCCTGATTGGTTCGGTTCATCTCTTGCAGATTCCTGGAAAATATAATATTATCTTACATTATGATACATTCAAAAAAATAAATGTATTCTAATTCAAAAAACATGTACTTACATCTTCTTTATTATGAACACGTGATTCTTCAGGAACATGACTACAGTGTGCTGTGGGTAGAACCTCTGTGATATCCTCCATTACTTGTTCCTTAATGGACGTATCATCACTCTGTGTTTATATATTTTGTTTTTAATTTTTCTTTAGAGTATTTGTTAGTTATAAACTCTTAAGATTGCTGATTCAGTAATAAATTTAAAGTATCATAATAATTATTAATGTATCATTTATTGTAATTAATATACCATAACATGTCTAAGTTCATTGTATCAGGTAAATGATATATGTATCAAACTATCTAATTGATACATTAAAGGCAGGCTTAGATGAAGTGATTAATGTATCAAATTCTAAATGTGTGTGATAGAATTGTATATTTGATTTTTGTATCCTGAATAAATTATATAATGACTCATAAGTAAATGTAGAATTAATGTATCGGAGTCATACCTTTGCTGCATCATGTTCAGTAACATGTGGTTGATCTTTAACCTCGACGGCAAATCCATCAATATCCTGATCATCTGCAGTAAAATCCATTTGTGTGGGTGAAGTGCGTTGTTGAAAGAATTGATTAGAAGTGGATTGTGGATCAACATGACCTTTCTGAATGGAATCTTCCACAGTAATTGGCATAGACATGCCACCAATATCCTTCATGATTTGAAAAATCAATTTAACATAAAAAGCAGCTTAATACATACGTAATGAATAAGTGAACTATAAAATAAAAAATACTACCTTCTCAAATTTGTTATCTTTAGAGCCAACAGCTTTGAATGATTTTTTTTTATTAACTTCTCAAGATAATCAATTTTTTTGTCAACCTAGTAACAAATCAAACTATATTGAGAACGAATTAACCACCAATAAAACAATGTTTATATCAACATTATTATAATTACTTACATAAAATTTCAGGTATTCCTTCAGATGATTTAATTCTGAATTGTCAGAAACACCAGATACATTACCGGCTTGTGTGAGTGGTAAATCAGGAGTTGGAAATGACTGATTTGGTTGCACATGTGGTTGTGTCGCTTTGGGCACATTTGTATTAGATGTATGTGCATTCTTTCTTCTTTTTGGAGGTGGGGTAGATGATGTACTAGAGACTCGTGTAGATCTCCTTAACAGCTACTCTAGAGGTTTTGAGGAAAAGTCCTCAAATCCAGAAACCTCCTGTGTTTGCACCTCCTTAGGATTGACATTTGATGTGGAGGGTTCAGATTGAGGCACTTGACTGTTATGAGGTAAATCAAGTGATGTGATTTCCTCTGGAGTTGGCTGAATATTAGTACAAGCATTTTGTAGAAGAAAAAGTAAATCATTATGAGAAACACAAATAATGTATAACTTAAATATCTATACATTATGTCAGATATTTGTATCTTATACTAAATATATCATTATGCATTCATTATCTGTTATTTAAGTATCATGTTTAACTATTTTAGAATATGATACATTGTTTTGCTGATTGCATCCCATCAAATGATTAGGAAAGATTTAAAGCAAGATACATTAAAATATGAAAATGTATATTTGACAACAATGTATCAAATACCTATTTTGTGGTTTTAATGTAAAAATCTTGAAGATCTAAAACAAGATACATTAACATAAGAAAATGTATCTTTAAAAATAATGTATCAAATAACTATTTTAGGGTTTTAATGTATATATCTGGAAGATCTAAAACAGGATACATTAATATATGAAAATGTATCTTAAACAGCAGTGTATCAAATAACTATGTTAGGGTTTTAATGTATAAATCTGGAAGATCTAAAACAAGATACATTAATATATGAAAATGTATCTTTAACAGCAGTGTATAAAATTTTCTAAAGCAAATAACAACAGGGGAGGACAAGAATTCAAAAAAATAAATATAGGATGGTAATGTAGGCCGAGATATTGAAGGAGCAACTTTTCTACCCCTTTTCTTTGGTGTTTTTCCCATATTGGTTTTCGATGATGAAGGTATGTCCTTCTTTGCTTTTGCCTTTTCAAAACTTTGATTTGCCATTGTTAGAGTATCATGCAACCTCTTAGATCTGTTTTCGGCCCAATTAGGATCCTCATAATCAAAGATTTGATTAGTGTTGGGTATTTCAATTTGAGTAACACCAATACTAAACGAAGGAGTATCCATATGTATCAGACAAAACGATTAAAAAAAAAAGAACGAAGAACAACAAATTGAGGAAGACGAATGTACCTATTGAAGAAACTTTAAGTTGATTGACTGGAGAGAGAAACTTTTGAAATTCAAAATAGGATATGGAAAGATAACTGATTGAATTACTGGAGTGAAATTATGGAGAAATTAAAGGAGTGAATATAAGGGTGGGAAACGTGGGTGTGGAGAGGAGATGAATAAAGTATCTACAGGGTTGGGTTTATATGAAAAATAGGGATTTTTGAAATATGTTGAAATAGTAGGGAAAAATAGAGATAAATAATGTTGTGTATATAGGTAATTATCCATTATTGTTCATCGTCAATTTAAAAGCTAGCTCGAGTATAATGGGTAAACATCCATCAACCCAAAAACTATTTTGACAATATAGCAATTTCTGGAGCTCCTTTGATCTTCCTCTCCTCCACCTCCTCTATTGTTTTTTAATTATTATTATTATTATTATTATTTTAATTCAGCATAATTTTTTTTATTTTATATGCAAAAGTAATCACATCAAATGCAAATTTTTTTCTCGGGTAACCCTGTTCTCTTTAAGCTAATTTAGGGTAAAGAATTTCATTGCAGGTCAAAGTCCCACTAGAAATAGCCTGAAGAAGTACACTGACAAGCATCTCAACCTTACTTGATCACTCTAATTTTTCGATTTCATTCATTATCATTTGGTGCCAATGTGTTTCAGGCTTAAAAGAATATTTATTGTAATATCACTATGTGTTCAACTTTATGGAAAGAAACTCACTCAAACTGATTAGAAAATGAAAAAAAAAGAACTACGCCTCAAGAAAATTAGAGGTAGAATGAATGCACAGTAAATCTCACTATTGCCTAATATCCCACCACAATTCTTCCACATTCACAACAATTTGAAAATAGATTTAGAATTGAACAAATAATAACATATCTTGCAAAATCTGAGGCATCAATGACTTAAATTGCACTTGAAACATGTAAATCTCATACCATTTTTCTATATATCCTATGCATTTAAACATTCAAAAGATGTAAACCTTTACAATATTATAGACAGTACGATCTATAGCAAATCAAAACATAAAAACATCCACCATGTAGTTTGTTCTCATGATAATTTTATTCTCCTTAATAGATTGTGCATCTCCTCTCGTATGAATGTAGGTCAATTAATGATCAAACCTTGTTATAATGTTCTTTTGTCTCTAATTTAACATCGTTCAAGGTTTGCTTTATTATCCTCCGCATGACACCCTTTTATTTCGATCCTAATATAATCAACTTAGAATCTTAGGCATAAACATACTTAATTTTAGTTGAGATATAAAGAGGTCTTGTAGACATAAAGACTCGTACATATGCTATTGACAATACTATCCAAAGTACAGAATAGAACTTAATAGACAACTCTTCCTATAAGGACGCTTGAATAGAGCTTCAGTATATTTCGTAAAGAGTCATCTGAAAGTATTCATGTCAGGGAGTTCATCGTGAATGCTAGAAACATTCATCAACTCAGAGACTTGCTTTGGCAATATAACAATTTTTGTAGCTCCTTTCATCTTTTTTTTCTTCCACCTCCTCCATTTTCTTTAAAATTATAAACATGATTTTTTAACTTTTAGATGAAAAAGTACTCAATCAAACAATTTTATTACCCCTGGCCAAGCCTTAGAATGCCAACCCTCTTCAAACAATTTTATTCTCATGGCCAAGCCTTAGAATGTCAGCTACATTTTCTGTAAGATAATTTAGGCTAAACAATCTTCATGCAGGTGGAAATGTCAATGCAAAGGCCCATTAAAAAATTATCCATGTAGAAAAAACAGAAAAAGTTCTATGACAATTTGACAATCATGTCAACCTTCATTAATCACTCTAATTTTCTGGTTTCATCATTGTCATTTGCTGCCAATGAATTTTGGTTGTTAAAGAATTTTTTTGTCATAATATCAGGCCATTCAACTTTCAAAATCACCTACCTAACTCATTTCAGTATTTTCTCATAGCAAACCTATCATTCAGCTAATTTTCCTTGGAACAGTAATGTCCGCAGTTTCAGAAGATACAACAGTTAAATAAGAAATCTAACTAAAGAATATCTCAAGAAAATTTTACAGGTAGAATATACTATAAATCTAACTGTTGTCATTGCCCTCATTAGACTAAACTAACCTTAGTTATTCGATTCTTTGCAATATTTCCAATGGGAAGCCACAACAATGTGATAAAAGAGTTAGAATTGAACATATTAACATCTCTTGCAAAATCTGAGTCACCAATGACTTAGATTGCACTTGAAACACACACACACACACACACACACACACACACACACACACACACACATATATATATATCATGTCATTTTCCTTTATATCCGATGCATATGATAAACCAAAAGATGTAAACCTATACAATATTATAGCCAGTACGATTGAGTGTAGGATCAAAATAGAGAATTTATTATATAAACGGGCATGGAAAGAAATCTTTCTTACTAGCTAGTATAGCAACATAATAGGGAATCCTCACAATCATTTGAAAATGTCTTCATCATCACTTAGTTCATCTTCAATGCTAGAAACATCCATCATAGCAGATGTTTGCTTTGCCCACTTAACAATCTTCTCAGCTTCTCTATTAATCTTTTCTTGCTCCTCCATAGCTTTCTTCATCAACTTCTCTTGATTTTTTGATGAAAATGTACTCAAATCCGATAACAAATCATCATCCTTCCCCTATTTCAGCCCCGTACTCAACCCCTATTCTCTTTCCCCTTTTAATTAAACCCTTTCTTAGGTGAACACCAAAAACACCCAGTTTTCACCGGTATGGACAAACAACCCTTCGAATTGGGTTAAATAGAAAACTCTCATCAGGGGCCAACAACCTGAACTCGACCACTTCCTCTAATGATGTAAGTGACTTGAAGGGCTGAGTCACATGAGAAACTCGAAGACCACATAGCACTTCTGTTCAACCTAACAAGATTAGCACCAGTTCCAACTTCACCAACCAATGGAAAGTTCTTAGTATTCAAAACAACTACCCTTCAACCACCTTTGATATCGACATCCAATGGGGCTTCCTCATAGTTGAGAAGCATGCCATCCATGTTGGCTTGCTTAGGCTCACGCATTTGGAAGCCTGCATCGAGCTTTATGATGCCCTTAGTAGTTTAGGAGCTAACTAGAGTCTTAGAAACACTCTCTTCTGCATCCCATGCCCTGCTAACTCGGTTGAGAAACCAGTGAAAGTTCCATTGGAGCCGGTCAAGTACATGTCAGTTAATGAACCAGCCTTGTGTGCAGTTTTGGTATCACCAAGGAAGAGAACCACAAGTTCAAGGTCCTCTTTGTTGTACCACCATGCTACAACACCAAAAGCAAGGGCAATAGCATCACCCTTCTTAATGGCTACCACCTTCTCATCTTTTTCTTGAAGAACAATTCCAGCAACTCCACTACCTGATCCATGTATTCAGATTAATAAGTGGCTAAAATAAACACATCTGTACCCAATGTATACAACAACAACATATCTAATGAATCTATACCCAATGCATATAACAAAAAAACAAGCTGCTCAATTATGAAAGACCAATGAATCAGCTCACTTTTTAATAGTCTCAATTAATGTAGCACCTTTACATGGAATTAAAGAAAACCCCCCGAAATTTTACAGTAAATGAGGGATCAAATCGTTTCATCATCATATCAAATGGATCACACAAGCCCTAGATAACCATCAAATCCAACACTAATCTAATCCATAAATTAAATAACTAAATTCCATTTAAAAAAGATCAAAACCCGCCGAATCAAAACAACAAAACTACACGATTCATAAACAGAAACCCAAAATAAGAATTTCGTCTAAAGAACAAAATTGAAGAACAACCCACGAAGCAAAATAACAAAATAGATGAAACCCCATTATTAAGAATGAAAAAAGGCCCAAAATTTTACCTTGAAGAACACAAGCAACCTTAGCAGAATCAGAGTAACGAGCCAAAGCAAAGCCATTCTTAGTAAGAGCAAGTTTCCCAGTGCCAATATTTCCTTTCTTCAATATGGGCAGCTCATTAGGGCACCATGCATGATAAGAACCACCATCTCCTCCATATACTTGCTTGGCCAACTTTGGGGTTAGATCAATATCCTTATCTCTCAATTGATTTTTGGGAGCGTAATTGGGAAAAGTTTTGGGGGGTTACATTAGTGGAGGTTATAACGGCTAATTCATGATATTGGAGCATTGTATTTTTAAGTCAAAAGGTGTGGATAGTGAGGCCCATCATTTCATGAATTTTTTTATTTTGGTAACAAAAGCATTTCATTATGTTATAACTGAGATGCAACTGAGACACCATATTACAAACATCTACGATATTAAAGTCTAAAAATGTACCAGAATTAAATATTATTAATGAAGACATTATAACACAACCCGTCTGATTGGAAATACGTTATTTGAGCTAGACATGGTGGATTTAGATGTTATTCTAGGTATGGACTAGCTTCATGCTTGTTATGCCTCAGTCGATTGTAGAACTCGAGTAGTCAAGTTTCAGTTTCCTAATTAGCCAGTTTTAGAGTGGATGAGTAGTTCAACAGTGCCTAAGGGTCATTTTATTTCATACCTTAAGGCCAAAAAGTTAGTTTCTAAGGGGTGCATCTATCACTTAGTCCAATTAATGACTCTAGTATTGAGACACCACCTCTTCAGTTAGTCCCAGTCGTGAGTGAGTTCCCAGAGGTCTTTCCAGATGATCTTCCTAGAGTCCTCCCAAAAGGGAAATAAACTTTGGAATAGATATCTTTTTAGATACTCAACTCATCTTTATTCCGCCATATAGAATGGCTCCCGCTGAGTTAAAAGATCAATTGAGAGATCTTCTTGATAAGGGTTTCATCCAACCATGTGTCTCAGCTTGGGATGCTTGCGAGAAAGAAAGATGGTTCCCTTAGGTTGTGTATTGATTGCCGTCAATTAAACAAGGTCATCATATAGAATAAGTATCCCTTTCCTAGAATTGATGACTTTTTTGACCAACTTTGAGGTGCCACTTGCTTCTCTAAGATAAACCTCAGATCTGGCTATTATCAGTTGAAAGAGAGAGAAAGTGATATCCCGAAGATAGTATTTAGGACCCGTTATGGTCATTATGAGTTCCTTGTTATGTCCTTTGGTTTGACCAATACTCCTGTAACATTCACAGACCTCGTGAATAGAGTATTTAAGCAGTATCTGGATATGTTTGTTATTATATTCATCGATGACATCCTGATCTACTCGAGGAATAAGGAGGATCATACCAGTCATCTCAAAATAGTCCTCTAAACTCTCAAAGATTAAGAGTTATATGCCAAGTTTTCTAAGTGTGAGTTCTGGCTTGGATCTGTGGCATTCTTAGGCCACATTGTGTCTAGTGAAGGAATTTAAGTATACTCAGAAGATTGAGGCAAGGAAGAATTGGCCCAGACCCACATCCCCAACTGATATAAAGAGTTTCTTAGGGTTGGCATCTTACAATAGAAGGTTCGTCGAGGAGTTTTCACCTATTTCATCCCCGTTGACTAAGTTGACTCAGAAGGCAGCTAAGTTTCAATTGTCTGACGCATGTGATGAAAGCTTTCAACAATGGAAAACTCGATTAACTACTGCTCTAGTGTTGACCCTAGCAGAGTGGGGTGTGGTTGTGTGTTGATGATAAATGGTAAGGTTATAGCCTATGCCTCCAGGCAGCTTAAGATTCATGAGAGGAACTACCCGACTCAAGATCTCGAGTTGGCAGTAGTAGCTTTTTCTCTCAAGATATGGCGTCACTATCTCTATGGTATTCATGTGGATGTGTTCACCAACCACAAGAGTCTCCAGTATGTTTTGAGTCCGAAGGAGCTTAATCTGAGACAAATAAGGTGGTTAGAGTTACTCAAGGATTATGACATGAGTATCATCTATCAACCAAGTAAGGCTAACCTTGTTGTTGATGCCTTGAGCAGGTTGTCCATGAGGAGTACTTCTCATGTCAAGGAAGGAAAGAAAGAGTTGGCAAAGGAAGTTCACAAACTTGCACGTTTGGGAGTTCTTTTGTTAGATTCCAGTGAGAGTGGGGTTGTTGTAATAAATGGCGCTGAATCGTCATTAGTGTTAGAAATGAAGGAGAAGCAAGATAAAGGCCCCATCTTACTTGAACTAAAGGAAAATATTCAAAAGTATAAGGTGATGGCTTTTGAACAAGGGGGAGATGGTGTGTTGAGATATCAAGATAGATTGTATGTTCCAAAGGTGGATAAGCTCTAAGAGAGGATCATGGCAGAAGCTCATAGTTCCAAATATTCAATCCATTCGGGTTCCACAAAGATGTACCATGACATGAGAGAAGTTTATTGCTGGAATAGTATGAAGAGATGTATTGCATATTTTGTTGTTAAGCGCCCAATTTGCCAACAAGCCAAGGTTGAACACCAAAGTGGCTCAAAACATAGCTCTTCCAGAATGGAAGTGGGAGATGATTAATATGGACTTCATTATTGGCTTGCCGCGATCTCGCAGGCAGCATGATTCGATTTGGGTGATTGTAGATCGGATGACTAAATTAGGGCATTTCTTACTGGTAAAGACTACAAATTCAGAAGAAGATTATGCCGGTTTATACATCCGTGAGATAGTCTAACTTCATGGAGTCCCTTTGTCCATCATTTCAGATAAGGATGCACAATTCACTGTTCAGTTTTGGAAGTTGTTTCAGAAAGGCTTGGGTTCGAAGTTAAACCTTAGTACTACTTTTTATCCTCAGACGGATAGTCAAGCAGAGCACACAATTTAGAACCTAGAGGATATGCTGAGAGCATGTGTTATGGATTTCAAAGGTAATTGAGATGACCACTAGCCTCTTATAGAGTTTGCTTACAATAACAATTATCACTCCAGTATCCAGATGGCTCCTTATGAAGCTCTTTATAGGCGAAGATGTAGATCTCCTATTTGCTAGTTTGAGGTTGGTTAAGCTGAGTTGATAGGGCCAGACTTGGTTCATCAAGCCATGAAGAAGGTGAGACTATTCAAGAGAGGTTGAAAACAACGCAAAGTCGCCAGAAATCCTATACAGATGTTAGAAGGGGGGATTTGGAGTTTGAGATTAATGATTGGGTCTATTTGAAGGTTTCACCCATGAAGGGTGTTATGAGGTTTGGTAAGAAAGGGAAGTTTAGTCCCTGATATATTGATCCTTACAAGATATCAAATAGAATTGGTAATGTAGCTTATGAATTGGAGCTACCGCCAGAGTTAGTGGTTGTCTATCAGGTATTCTACATCTCTATGCTAAAGAAATGTTTGAGCGATCCTTCTCTTGCTGTGCCTACAGAAAGTATTAGTGTGAAAGATAGTTTGTCCAATGAGGAAGTTTCGGTCCAGATCTTTGATCGTCAGATTCGTAAGTTGAGAACCAAAGAGGTGGCATCAGTTAAAGTATTGTAGAGGAATCAATTTGTTGAGAAAGATATATGGGAAGCTGAAGAGGATATGAAAACTAGATACCCTCATCTCTTTTCTTCCGATTCAGTTCCAGTCCAAGGTATTAACTCTTCCTAAAGTACTCATTCAATTCAGTCCCTCCTTCAGTGTTTTGAGTTCATGAGTTTTATGTGTATTTTACATTAAATTGGGCTATGAAATATTTCCCTACCCTTTTCGTGCTTAGTTCAGCCATCATTCGAGGATGAGTGATTCCCAGGGGGAGATATTATAACACCTCAAAAATTTCTAAGCTAAGACCCAAACCATTCTTCATTTGTTTGTAAGGTCATATTGGGTGATTTTTAAATTGTTCTTAGTTTTTAAGGTCAAATCTTTAGTGTAAGAATGGATTTGGATATGAATTAAGGTCACTAGAATCCCCTAGCACAAAGTTGAGTTGAAAGCTTTCTTACCGATTAAGTTTTGACATAAGATTCCACTTATGTCAACTTCAAACAATCATTTCTTCCAGCACATAATGAATAAGGTAGCCCACAAACTATACCATATAAGGTCTATGAGTCCTCTTTCCAACACCACTAAGTTTGTCTCATTTCGAGTTTGAAATAAAAAGTTATAACCGTTTTACAAGAGACTACCATAGCAAAGTTTCTTGAGTTAGTTCCTACGAATCCTTTTTACGGGCCATAGAAATTTCTATAACCCGTACTATAAACTCGTAGAAAAAAATCAGAGAAGTAAAATTTTGGGGTCCCATTCCTACGGATACATCTACCGATCAAGAAATATTCTAGAAGTTCTAATCGACTCTAAGTCCAATAGTGTTCCATTAAAACTCGCTAGAATGCAATGTAAGGGTTACGATGGATGGGACCTTAATAAGAATGGATAGATGGTAAGACCCTGTGCACCTTAACTATAGCTTCATAGTGACAACCTTAATCGAATAACCTTTTACGGGTTATAGTTTGGACCCGTAGAATGAACTTTTGAGCCTTAAAATTCAATATAAATTCTTCAGATTGAATCTATGATTGGTAGAAACTTCTATGGTTCATAGTTTAGACCCATAGAATGAAATTTTTACCTTAATATTTGGTATGAATTCCACGGATGGGATCTACGATCCGTAGAACAAACAACGAACCAAAGATGGCCCTATGGAAGGTATTCGTCAGCTTTTAAAGAGGAGTAGTTCAGTCTTTTCTCACCCCTTCTAAACCTAAACCACGACGTTTTTTACACCTAATTAAGTTTCTAAATAGTATTAATCGAGCCTAATACTCTCATTAATGCTTCCAAGTCTTAGAGCAAGGATCCAAGAGGAGAAAGCTAGGGTTTTCAAACGTTCTTCCAGTTTCACCAAGAACTTTGTTCTTCCAGGTATGTAAGGCTATCATAGGGATGGACTGAGTTCGTGCTCACACCCTACATTTATCTCAAATCAGTAAAAGAGTAATCTAGAATTTTATCATGGATTTTAAGTATTCTTGAGATGAGTAGTATTGTTGAATTCTGAGTTCTTGATTTCTGAGTATTGAATTTTCTATATCGTTATTGAGATCCTTGAGTTGATTTGTTCATGTCTATATTTTAGCATGAACCCTATTTTGAGTTATAATTTTTGAGAATCTTCTAAAGAAAATATTTTTGTCTTAAACTGATTTTCTGAGAAAGCAAATATGAGTTTTGAGAAAGAGTTCTAAACATGATTTGAGTAAAAGTATAAGAGAACTAAGAATTCCCAAATGTATCACTTTTTACATTGAGAAAAGAGAAATTTTGATTTCTAAATGATTTAATGAGTTTAGAGATGTTTCAGAGCAGTTACCTCTTTTAAGAAGATATTTTGAGCAATTACCTCAAATTGAGAAATAGTATGTTTTATACATTTGAGCATGATTATATATTTATTGGTAGTAGTATTGAGCATCGATATGGGGTTTAGTTCAGACAACTCACATTCTTCATAAATCATGTAGCCAACATAGGTAAAGAATCGTACTTTTTAGACGACTCCTTATTGCTTTCGAGTAAAGCTTTAGTGGATCTACTTAGCTGAGATGTTCTATATATTGACAAGGAATAAGATAGTTTTGGCAGCGTGGGCAATACTGTATCATCACGTTGCTCATAGTGATAGTTGCCAGTTAGAGAATCTCCCAAATAGAATTAAAAATATATTTTTATCATATAACTTAATATGTTAAGTTAGTAAATAAGTAAGTATTTTGGGAGTCCGTTTGTTAGATTCTAGTGAGGGTGGGGTTGTTGTGATAAATGGGGCTGAATCATTATTAGTGTCAGAAGTGAAGGAGAAGTAATACAAAGACCACATCTTACTTGAACTAATGGCAAATGTTCATAAAAAGAAGGTGATGGCTTTTGAACAAGGGGGGAGATGGTGTGTTAAGATATCAAGGTAGATTGTGTGTTCCAAAGGTGGATGAGCTCCAAGAGAGAATTAAGGTAGAAGCTCATAGTTTCAAATATTCGATCCATCTCTGGGTTCGACAAAGATGTACTATGACTTGAGAGAAGTCTATTAGTGGAATAGTATGAAGAGGTGTATTGCAAATTTTGTTGCTAAGTTCCCAAATTACCAACAAGTCAAGGTTGAACGCCAAAGGCCATGTGGTGTGGCTCAGAATATATCTCTTCCAGAATAGAAGTGGGAGATGATTAAATCAACCCATTTCTTGCTGGTAAAGACTACAAATTCAGTAGAAGATTATGCCAGTTTATACATCCATGAGATAATCTGACTGTCCATCATTTCATATAGGGGTGCGCAATTCACTGCTCAGTTTTGGAAGTCGTTTCCAAAATCCATCATTTCAGATAAGGGTGCGCAATTCACCGCTCAATTTTGGAAGTCGTTTCCAAAAGGTTTGGGTTCGAAGGTAAACCTTAGTACTGCTTTTCATCCTCAGACGGATGGTCAAGCAGAGCGCACAATTCATACCCTAAAGGATATGTTGAGAACATGTCTTATGGATTTTAAAGGTAATTGCGATAATCACTTGCCTCTCATAGAGTTTGCTTACAATAATAGTTATAACTCAGTATCCAGATGGCTCTTTATGAGGCTTTTTATGAGAGAAGATGTAGATCCCCTATTGCCTGGTTTGAGGTTTGTGAAGCTGAGTTAATAGTGCCAGACTTGGTTCATCAAGCCATGGAGAATGTGAGGACTATCCAGGAAAGGTTGGAAACAATGCAAGGTCGTCAGAAATCCTATACAGATATTAGAAGGAGAGATTTGGAGTTTGAGGTTAATGATTGGGTCTATTTGAAAGTTTCACCCATGAAGGGTGTTATGAGGTTTGGTAGGAAAGGGAAGCTTAGTCCCTGGTATCAAATAGGATTGGTAATGTAGCTTATCAATTGGAGCTACCACCAGATTTAGCGGTTGTCCATCCGGTATTCCACATCTCCATGCTAAAGAAATGCTTGAGCGATCCTTCTCTTGTTGTGCCTATAGAAAGTATTAGTGTGAAAGACAGTCTGTCCTATGAGGAAGTTCCAGTCCAGATCCTTGATCGTCAGATTCGTAAGTTGAGAACCAAAAAGGTGGGTCAAAGTGTAGTAGAGGAATCAGTTTGTTGAAGAGGCTACGTGGGAAGCCGAAGAGGATATGAAAACTAGATAACCTCAACTCTTTTCCTCCGATTCAGTTCCAGTCCAAGGTATCAACTCTTCCTAAAGTACTCAATCAATTCAGTCCATCCTGTAGTGATTTGAGTTAGTGAGTTTTATGTGAATTTTGCATTAAATTTGACTGTTAAATATTTTCCTACCCTTTCCTTGCTCAGTTCCACCATCATTTGAGGACGAATGATTCCAAGGGAGAGATATTGTAACACCCAAAACATTTATATGCTAAGGTCCGAACCATTCTTCATTTGCGTGTAAGGTCGTATCAGGTGATTTTTAAATTGTTCTTAGGTGTCATGGTCAATTACTTAGTGTGAGAATGAATTTGGATATGAATTAAGGTCGTAAGAATACCGTAGCACAAAGTTGAGTTGAAAGCTTCCTTACCGATTAAGTTTTGACATAAGATTCCACTTAGGTCAACTTCAAACGATCATATCTCTCAGCACATAATGAATTAGGTGGCCCACAAACTTTCTAATTGAAGGTCTATGAGTCCTATTTCCAACACTACTAAGTTTTCCTCATTTCGTATTTGAAGTAAAAAGTTATGACCATTTTACCAGAGACTACCGTAGTAGAGTTTTTTGAGTCAGTTCCTACGAATCCTTTCTATGTGCCGTAGAAATTTCTATGACCCATACTGTCAACTAGTAGGAAACTTTAGAGAAATAAAATCTTAGGGTCCCATTCCCATGGATCCATCAACGGGTCGTAGAAACTTCTACGGATCATAATTTGGACCCGTAGAATGAACTTTTGAGTCTTAAAATTCAATATAAATTCTACGGATTGGATCTACGATTCGTAGAAACTTTTACGGGTTGTATTTGGACCTGTAGAATAAAATTTTGAGCCTTAAAATTTAGTATAATTCCACGGATGGGATCTACAATCCGTAGAACAAACTACGAACTGTAGATGGCCCCATGGAATGTTTTTGTCAGCTTTTTAACAGGGTAGTTCAGTCTTTTCCCACCCCTTCTAAGCCTAAACCATGATGTTTTTACACCTATAAAGGTTTTGAATAGTATTAATTTATCCTTATACTCTATTTAATGCTTGCAAGTCTTAGAGCAAGGATCCAAGAAGAGAACGCTAGGGTTTTCAAGCGTTCTTCCAGTTTTGCCAAGAACGTTGTTCTTCAAGATATGTAAAGCTATCATAGTGATGGACAGAGTTCGTCCTCATGCCCTACATCGATCTAAATTTAGTAAAAGAATAATCTAGGGTTTTATTATGGATTTTGAGTATTCTTGAGTGAGTAGTATCGTTAAGTTCTGAGTTCTTAATTTCTGAGTATTGAGCTTTCTATATTGTTATTGAGATCCTTGAGTTAATTTGTTCATGTCTATATTTCAACATGAACCCTATTTTGAGTTATAATTTTTGAGAATCTTTTAAAGCTAACATTTTTGTCTTAAACTGATTTTCTGAGAAAGCAAAGATGAGTTTTAAAAATGATTTGAGTAAGGGTATAAGAGAACTAAGAATTTCCAAATGTGTCACTTTTTACATTGAGAAAAGAGAAATTTTGAATTCTAAATTAGTTAATGAATTCAAAGATATTTCATAGCAGTTACCTCTTTTAAAAGGATATGTTGAGCAATTACCTCAAATTGAGAAAGAGTATGTTTTATACATTTGAGAATGAGTATATATTTATTGGGAGTAGTAATGAGCATCATTATGGAAATGAGTTCAGACAACTCACATTCCTCATAAACCATGTAGCCAATATAGGTAAAGGATCGTACTTTTTGGACGACTCCTTATTCCTTTCTAGCAGAGATTTAGTGGATCCACTTAGTTGAGATGTTCTATATCCCGGAAAGGTATAGGACAATTCTGGCAGTGTGGACGAGACGTTGTATCATCACGTTGCTCATAGTAGTGGTTGTCGGTTAGAGAATCTCCCAAATAGAGTTAAAGTGTATTTTTATCATATCACTTAATATGTTGAATTCAGAGATGAGTAAGTGTTTTGTACAGTTCAAATGATTTCACTCCTTTATTTCTTTACATTCAGTTGAGTATATAAGTATATCTATTGCAGTCTTTTCATTCAGTTATTTTACTTCGACTATATTACATATTCGTACATTCAATGTATTGATGTTATTCGACCTGCATATTTTATGATGTAGCTACAGAGATCACTTTGCACTTCCCATTTGAGAGTTTTGGTGAGTCCTTGCATTTCAGAGGGGCCTATTTTTTCATTTCAGTATTTACTTTGGGGTGTCGAGTGTCTTGTCCCGACGTCCATGTTGAACTTTGATGCTTCATAGATAGCTAAAATTGAGTTATTTTTAGAAATTCTTTATTTAAAATATTTTGCAAATATTATATTTTGCTTAAATGAGTATTTGACACAGTTGAGTTATATTTTTCTCTTTAAAGCTTCTAGTTTACTTGAGTCAAATCTTCCGCTAAGTAGTCAGCCAGACCGAGGGTTCGCTTGGGAGCCAGCAATGATTCTTGAGTGCCGGTCACGTCTAGGGTTTAGGCTCAGGGCGTGACAGTTCCAATGTCAACTATTGCATCAGAAAAAATATTTAGTCAAGGAACGCAGCAAATTCGAGAAAATCGAAACTCATTGTGGAGCAATGCCATGAATGTTCTAGCTTGCCTCAGAGATTGAATTAGATCAGAAAAAATAAATAAAGGAAGACCACAAGATACGAAAGAAGAAGAACTTGAAGAAATAATGTCAATTACAGATCCTTCAGCACAAACATGTAATTATGGATTAGTTGATTTTGAAAATTATGAGTCAATTCATGTTAATGTTAATACTGAGGAACTGAAAGATGATTCAAAATATGTAAATTTTATCATTTATCTATTTCATTTTTTTATTTTTCTAATTTAAGTTTATGAAATTAGAGACAACTATTTGTAACTTTGAATGTTTTGAATTTTATCAATATATTAATAAAGTCTAAGACTCATTGAATCTCTTCATTTCTTATTAATTTATTTTTCATAAAATTTGTATATCTTTAATGAAATAATTTTAATTACTTTACATAACCATATATAATAGATAGCATATCATATATATATATATGTGTGTGTGTGTGTGTGTGTGTGTAAGTACTCTATTATAATAAATAATATATTGTGTGTATATTTGATATACTTTGTAAGTATTCTATTATTCAAGTTTCAAATTTCAACTTTCTACTTTAAAGTTATAGTTATTTCAAAATTAAATAGATAACAATACGCTATGTTGATAATTGACTCAAACTTTTGAATTAATATATGGTGATAAAAATAAACGACCTGGTCCGTTAAACAAACTGGGCCAAAACCCGACCTGGTCCAGTTGGCCCGGAAAATTTGGTCTAACGGGTTGTGGGCTAGTTCGGACAGGGATTTTCCACTATAGAGTGACCTGGCCCAGCCAGATACTGAAGATCGGTAGAATATTTTTAATGGGCCTATCTGACCCGGCGTAGCCCAGTTAACAGGTTTACATTCAACCTTCGCTAGTGACTTTTTTTAATGGTAAACTTACATAAATCCCTCTAGTTTATGAGTTAATTACTTAGATACACTCTAATTTGTAATGTTATGAATCCTATCAGATTTTGGTGCATCCAGATACATATATCTTAGGATACATGGGATCAAAAATAGTTGTAATTTGTTATAGATCCACTGTATCCAAGTGGATTCGCCTATATCTGGGATACAAAATAAATCTTGTTCGCCTCCCTCCCATCTCGTGGGAATCACACCAGATACATACGGATACATCAATCTAGTGTGTATCTAGTGTGATTCGCATGTATCTGAGATATACATGACTATCTCGCTCACCTCTATCCCAATAATAGTGTATTTGGTATAAAAAATATATGTATCTAGGTGTATCTTCCTTAATATATGATAGAAAACTCTTAATTAGTAGTAAGATTCGTAATATTTTAAATATATAGATAATAATAGTATATATGATAGTGGAGTATGGCTAGTTAGGTAGTTTCTCATTTTTTTAAGATTGGAGATATCTCAAATTAAGCAGTTCAAGAAAGTATAGGCAAGTTATTATAAATTATTGTGTAATTGGTGAGGAATTTTCAATTAGGGATGTGCATCGGTAGGTTCGGTTTGATTTTATATATTATCAATTCGGTTTATCGATTTTGGTTTTTGAAATAAGCTAAACCAATAAGATATTTTTTATTGGTTTTCGATTTATAGATTTTTGATCGTTAACGGTTCAGTTTTTGGTTATATATATATATATATATATATAGAGAGAGAGAGAGAGAGAGAGAGAGAGAGAGAGAGTAACAGTTTGGCGCAATACAGTGAAACAAGCAAGTCAGCTATAAATACTTTGATATAGTGAAACAAGAAAGATAATGAAAAATTGCATCAATAATAGCAGATATAGTACGAAGGCTACAATTACATATTACAGCCAAAATATAATATGGAATTCATGATGTGAAGTCGAAGTACTGTGAAGTGTGAAGTGTGTAGACTATAGTGTAGAGTACTGATATAGTCTCTAGTTATGTTAAATTATTAATATTTAATATTTATGAAGGATAAAGTAGTAAATTACTACCATCTTAATGGGTTATCAATTTCCTCAATAACCCAGTAGTAAATGTAACGGATAGGTTTAGATAGATTCCTAGTATATCTAAACTATGTAAAAGGGTAAGTTGTGATGTCTTAGGAGACTATTTCTCCTCAATCTGTGTTGCCTAGTCCTTATAGGTCTCGATGTTTAGTCTAAGTATATATTCATATTGCTGTACATATTTTATGAATGAATGAATATCTCTTACATGGTATCTGAGCCTTTTGTGATTTAACAACCATTCTCTCTTTCGCTCCAAAAAAATATTTTTTTTGAATAATCAGAAACGATTATTCAAATGGGAGATAATATTGAGAACTCTTCTACCCTGGCAGCTTCAGTAGTTTCAACGAATGCAATGGGAAACTATTATCTTACTCCTAAACTCGCTCACCAGTTGCCAGTAAAGCTTACGTCAACAAATTTTTTGCTTTGGAAGACACAATTTCTTCCGATGATTTGCGGTTGTGATCTTAACCATTATATTGATGGCAGCGAACCAGCACCACCACGCGTTTTGGATGGTTATAAACCAAATCCTGCATATAAGGTTTGGGTACGTCAAGATCAACTCGTCTTTAGTTGGATAGTCGCTTCAGTTTCAGAAAGTATTCTCCCTTAATTGGTCGGAGCAGAAACAGCTCGTACAGCTTGGCAAAAACTTGTTGCGGCCTATGCTAGTGGATCTAAGCCATTGATTCGTGAACTTCAGGCACAATTACACAACTTGTGTCGTGATAATGCAACTATTGAAAGTTATGTTCAAGGGCCAAAAGCTATTGTTGATAAGTTGGCTGCCTTGCAACACCCAGTCACTAATGATGATTTAGTAGAGTTTGTTCTTGCCGGATTAGGTTCTGCTTATTGCCCCTTCACAAGGTCGCTTGAATCACATCATGACAACATCACCTTTGATGTACTTTATGGTATGTTGTGGAATGAAGAAAGACAATTAAAACGTGAAGATGAGAGTACTGCTATTGCCCCAACAGCACAGTGCACACAAAGTTCATTCTCTACACATCGTGGACGCGGCAAGGGGCGTACTAATAGGGGTCGTGGATGCTCTGCTGGCCATGGAAGTTTACAGCAATCTCAAAGTCGGAATTATGCCACCGCAACTCATTCAGGAACTTATTCCGGGAATCCACCGCCTTCCACTGATTATTCTGGAATCGTCTGCAATAATTGCGAAGGAAAGGGTCATATTGCACGTGTTTGTCACTCACCTAGGACTATGAATGGAAATCGGGTATCTGGTCGTCCGTCTTCAAATCTAGCAAGTACTTCCCAATCAGCACAAAATTGGTTGATGGATAGTGGCACCCCGCATCATCTGACATCTGATCTTGACAACATTGCTATTCACTCAGAATATCATGGTCCAGAAGAAATTACTCTAGGTAATGGTTCCAAATTGCCCATCTCGCATTTGGTAAAGGATCTCTATTTATTTGTGATAAGTCGTATGTTCTTGATAGTCTTCTTTATTTTCGCACTGCTACCCAAAATTTATTATCTATCAGTTCTTTTACTATTCTAACCAAGTCTCAATTGAATTTTTTCCTCCATATATTTTTAGTAAGGACTTGGCAACGAGGGCAACTTTTCACAAAGGACCGAATGAGGGAGGCCTATATTCCCTTTCGATATGGAAGTCAGTTTCTTCACCAGCTTCATATGCTGATTTACTTGGTGTTTGGCATGCGAGCTTGGATCATACATCTTATCCTACAGTTCGTCGGGTTTTGCCTTCTAGTTTCGTTATTTCGTCTAGTTGCGGGTCTTTTGTGTCCAACTTGTATTGTTAGCAAGAGTCATAAAATTCCATTTGTTGAGTGTAGTTTTTAGGCCACATGCCCTTTAGATTTGATTTTTTCGGATGTTTGGGGTCTAGCACCTGTTATTTCGAATGATGAATATAAATATTATGTTATTTTCTTTGATCATTATAGCAAATAAACATGGATCAATTTTCTTAAGTTCAAGTCTGAAGTTCTTTCTATTTTTATTCAATTTTGAAAAATTGTGGAAAAATACTTTGGTGGTCCGATTAAGAGGTTTCAAGTAGATTGGGGAGGTAAGTTTCAAGCATTAACTTCTATTTAAGAGACAATGGTATTACACAACGTTCTTCTTGTCCTTATACTCCAGAACAAAATGGTTGTGGAGAACGTAAACATTGACATATTATTGAGACGGGTCGTGCCTTATTAACACATGCAAGTGTTCCTTCCTAATTTTGGACAAATGCTTTTGATACTGCTATTTATATCATAAATAGATTACCAACTCCCCGTCTAAATAATCAGCCTCCCTTTCGCGTCCTATTTAATTTTGTTCCTGATTACTCCTTGTTGCTTGTGTTTGGTTGTCTTTGCTTCCCATGGCTTCGCCCGTATACGAAGGATAAATTATCTCCTCGTTCTAAAAGATGTGTGTTTTTGGGGTATAGCAAAATTCACAAAGGTTATAAGTGTTTTGATCCTACTTCCTCTAAATTTTTTGTTTCCCGCCATGTTGTTTTTGACGAAACAATTTTTCCCTTTGCTGTTCAGGATGATGCTACGGTGCCTGCTACATCAACAAATGCTGCCCTGCTCACTGTCCTGATACCTTCGTCAATTCCACAATTAGTTGTGCATGTTTCTTTCTCAATGAACTCGTCTAGTCCTTCTCCTGCAACCTTCTCCGTCTCAAAATATTATTGGGAGTAAATGGGTGTTTAAAACAAAGGTTAAGCCTGATGGGTCCGTTGATCGTTACAAGGCTCGACTTGTTTCTAAAGGGTATCATCAAAGACCGGGTGTGGACTATGTTGAGACGTTTAGTCTGGTAGTGAAACCTGCCACCATTCGCCTACTTCTTTTCTTGGCGGTCTCAAACAATTGTCATATTACTTAGTTGGATATATCTAATTCTTTTCTTCATGGTACCCTTGATGAAGTAATATACATGTCTCAACCTCCTGGGTTTGCTGATCCGGATCGCCCTAAGCATATTTGCTTGCTCAAGCGTTCTCTTTATGGGCTTAAACAAGCTCCACGCATGAGGAATAAATGTTTAACGGATACCTTGATTTCTTATGGGTTTACTGGCTCAAAAACTGATTGTTCATTATTTCATTTTTCCTCCAACAGTGATAAATTATTCTGTTTGGTGTATGTCGATGACCTTCTAGTTTTAGGCTCCAGTTCGTCTCTTGTTGGCTCTCTTATTACTCGCTTGAAGTCACACTTCGCCGAGACAGACCTTGGTCGCCTCTCTTATTTTTGGGGGATTGAAGCATCGTGTACCCCTACTGGTTTGCATCTATCGCAACATGGATATGCTACTGATTTGTTGCGGAAAGCACAAATGGATGGCTGCAATCATATTTCAACACCGGTTGCTTCTTCCTCTAAACTGTCAAGTTTTGAAGGATCTCCTTTCCATGATGAAACTTTATATCGCAGCACTACAGGAGCCAGGGGCGGCTCTATAGCTTTGGAAAAAAGGCAACTGCCTTAGGCCCTCAAATTTGAGGGGCTTCATTTTTAAAAAAAAAATAGGTTATAAGTATTTTTTTTTTAAATATCGAATATTATTTGTAGAAAATATAAACTTTTTATATAAGAAGGAAAAAAGTAATAGAAGTTTGACAAATCTTGACCACTATGTCTCAAGAAATATTATATAATTTGCTATAATAAACTTCATAAAAAAATATATATTAGAATTTAAGGCCTCCATTCAGATTTGGCTTTAGGCCACCGATTTATTTGAGCCGCCCCTGTAGGAGCCCTACAATATTTAACATTCACTTGTCCAGATATAGCATTTGCGGTCAATAAGGTCTCACAATTCATGCATAGTCCGAGAGAGTCCCATTGGGTTTCTGTAAAACACATTTTGCAATATATACAATCCACTTCCTCCCATGGTTTATTCTTTGCTCACCAAAATAATAGACTACTACATGGTTACAGTGATGCAAATTGGGGTGGTTCTGTGGATGATGGGAAGTCAACTACTGGGTTTGCTATCTTTCTTGGGTCTCATTTAGTATCTTGGGCTTCCAAAAAGCAATGAGCTATTGCACGTTCTAGTACTGAGGCAGAGTATTGTGCACTGGCCCCTGCTGCGTCTGAGCTAACTTGGCTGGAATTCTTACTTCGTGAAATTGGGTGCTTTGACACTACAGCTCCTATACTTTGGTGTGATAACCTAAGTGCAACCTATTTAACAGCCAATCCTATCTTCCATTCAGACTTTTATTTTGTCCGTGAAAAGGTGAAGAATAAATCTTTGGTTGTTTGTTATCTTAGCACTCATGACCAGGTTGCAGATGTTCTCACGAAAGCTCTTCCAAAAGTAAGATTTCAGTATTTCAGAGACAAGTTGAAAGTGTCTGCTTCCCCGTTCAACTTGCAGGGGAGTGTAACGGATAGGTTTAGATAAATTCATATTATATCTAAACTATTTCTCCTCAATCTGTGTTGCCTAGTCCTTTTAGGTCTCGATGTTTAGTCTAAGTGCATATTCATATTGTTGTACATATTTTATGAATGAATGAATATCTCTTATAGTAAAAATCGAAACCGAACCGACAACTAAATAATTTCTTTTTATAAAATCATTAAATACCCGTTAATCCAATAACCCAATAACAAAAACTCAATAACGTTTTTTTGGTTCGATTTATTGATCGATTCGATTTTTGCATATCCTTGATTCCAATACCTCAATAAGATTATTTATTTATACTTCTAATAAGGTTTAATCTGGAGGGTAGTAGCTCATATATATTTTATGTTATGTAGACAAACAGACAACAACAAATACATAAGTATGAGATTTCTCAATGTTTGAAATTATCGCCAAATTTTTCTTAGTGAGAAAGCTATAATTAATCTATTGGATTTTCTATTTGTCTATCTCCGATGGTAAAGGGAGAATGGAAGAGTGGGAACAAGTGCGGGGTTAGAAGTTTGAATACAGATTTCAAACTCAATAACTTTTGTTTAAATAGTATGTTTATATTAAGAAGCTTATTAAATATGTACAAATGTTAAGTTTAGAACCCGGTTATTAATATTTGAAATTATTCAATCAATTCCTTAGCTTCATTAGTGTTTAATTTTTATACGCTAGCATCATGAAATTGTTATTTAGAAAGTGACGACAAATAATTATTCTAGAATTGTTTATACTTTTCGTGTGTATCACTGGTAATAATGTAACAAATTCTTTTGTCATAATAGTATTATAATTGACTAATTAAGGGGGAAGTTTCATCTTTTTTTAAAAAAAAATATAAAGGGAGGGGGGTAAGGGCATGGGGAAATTATGAAGGGGATTACAAGTAGAGAATCGAACTCTTATCAATGGAGTTTAAAATTTTACTTTAATCACCCATCAATGTTGAAATTTGTGATGATAAACATGGATACACTCTCAATTAATTTTTTTTAACTAAGCATCAAAAGATCGAAATCATAATCACACATTAAAAATCAACCCCCCACCCCCACCCCCCAAAAAAAAAAACAAAAAAACAATGAAAAAAAACTTATAATCCTCCAGCTATGTAATACATTTTTATATTATAATTGATATTTATTTATTTTAACCCAAATATCTATAGATTTATATTTAAGTTCATTAATATTATAATTTATTTTAAGAATAATCTTTATTGAATTTATCACAAAATCTTATTTACTTCTTTTTATAATTGTTATTTTAATATTACACGAATTAAGTATGTATATGTGTATGTATGAGAGTGTGCATATTTATGTTTCACTAATCTCTTATTGTCTATATAGATAAACAAGTTTTGATTGTCATTAATGGAATACTTTCTAAATTATAATTAAATGGTCAAATGAGCCTCCAACCTATTACCGGATTTCCAACTACACACTTATACTTTACGGGGGTCCTGTCACCCCCCTGAACTATTTAAAATCGAAATTATTACCTCCTTAAAAAGTCACAACCACATTTATGTTGATCAGTGAAATCCACGCGTTTGACACGTGTAATTTTTTATTTTTTTATTCTCTTGCCTTTTTGACTGATATTTCTTTCCTTTTTCTTTACTTTCTCTTTCTCTTCTTTCTTTAAATCCATGAACACACCCAGATGTCAAATTTTCTTTTTTTTCTTCCCTTTTTTTAATTTTTTTTTATCAAATCTAAAATTATTATTGAATTTATGGTTATGGAATAGGTGCATAAATGATAATATTGTCAATATAATTGACCTAAAAAATAAATTTCTGTCAAAATCTTTTCCGATGAGGATATTTTGAGAACTTTTTAGAGATTTTCATCATTATTAAGTTGTTTGAATGGATTTTGTTAACTGAAAAAGTTTGTTACAATAGCTTCAAAAATGGTATTTCAATGGTGTTTTAATGGCTAATAGTTGATTTTGAAAATGGGTGTAAAGTAATTTACTTAATAGTTTTTGATTGTATAGAGAGAGGGAAGAAGATTTCTATCTAGGATTTGTGGTGGTGTTGATAGATATGGTAATGGTGGTGATTTCCAGATAGTTATGGTGAAATTTGATGGCTGCCATGAATGCTCTACTAAATTCCTACGAAGAAGAAAAGAAATTAGAGATGAGATAGGTGTCTTGGATGAAATCTATCCCAGCTCTTTGTGTTATTCCCATGGCAGATCTATGAAGATGGGAGGTATATAGCTGATAATTTCTTAGGAATTTGGCGTGATTGAGGTTGACTTCAACTCTGTACCTCGATTTTCCGGCATCAATGTGGCGCTGCTCAGGCGTCGAACAGTCGCTTGGAACTGCGAGGAAGAAAGGAGCTTAGTTTCCAAATTGTTCTCTTAGCTTCTTCTTCTTTTTTTTCCTTTTGATTTTGTTTGTTTTGATTTTTCAATTATTGGATGTTTTTATTTGTCTTCCTTTTAAAAATTTTTTTTTTTAAAAAAGAAACAAATAAGAAAAAAATAAAAAAATAAAAAAGAAAAGAATATTAAAAATAAAGTTTTAATATTTATTTTTGGTCTTCACTCTCTCAAAGAGAGTGAAATACACTCACTTTGCCACGTAAGCATTCAGGGAGGTAATAATTTCAATTTAAAATTGTTCAGGGGTGTAATAGGACCCCCGTAAAGTATAAGTGTGTAGTTGGAAATCCGGTAATAGGTTGGGTGCTCATTTGACCATTTTCTCTAAAATTTACTTACAATATAAATAGATAATCTCTTAGGAACTTATAAATATACCTCCATTTTAATTAATTATTTTTGTATTAATTACCTGCATTATAATATATGTTTATAAAGTTATTATATACCTATTTGTTTTCACTTGTATAAATAAATATAAGAGTTTTGATTATTTCATTTTAGAACATCATTAACTTATATATTCTAGTTGAACCTGTTTCATAAAATAGATCAAGAAACAAAACTTAAATCTATTTACAAGTAGTTCTTAATCAAAAGGAATAACATAAAGAGTTTTATATTCCGTTTAAGCTAGGTATAATATAATGTAGACCGACTTGAGCTTAGATCTTAAGCAAAGTATAGGTTACTAAAGACTCTATACGGTAAATATGTTTATTTCATGGTTGTTTCTCTAAAATAGTGCATATAAAGTAAAAGGGCGTAGATAAAATGAGATGCCTTACTATTTTGTTGTACATTAATGAAGTCTAATGATGTTTATGGCTTGGTAAATAATTTGTTTTCCCGCTAGAAAGCTAACAAATTGATGTTATATATGTTGTTAAGGTTGTTATGCAAACTGTAATAACTTTGCACCCAACTACTCTTATATACTGTAAACGTTGTGTTTTGCTCCTTGTAATAATCCTTTCTGTCGTTATGGGTGAGCTAATCGTAAAAGGAATTGGGTGAAAAAACTTTCAGGTTGGGGAGTTGAAAATTTCAAGTTAGGCTAAGTTCGGACGAAATCTGAGCGAGGTGAAGTCTAGGGTAATCCAGCAAACGATTCGGTAAAAAATGTCTAAGCTTGAGCTGGTTTTCCTTTTTATTAAGATGTTAAGGAGTCCGTAGGACTTTTTGAAAGTGAATTTGGGTGAGTAGAACTTCCGATATCGAACTTGACGTGAAGGGGTTGGTCTGAACGTCAAGGTTTGAAGGTATATTGCGAAATGGGCAAAACTGTGAGAATTCTCAAGTTTCTATCCCGTGTCAGCTGCTATAACGGGTGACACACCACAATAGCGACTACTGCTACAGTGGAGAAATTTCTGCTATAGCGAAAGTCAAGAGCGATCAACCCCACTATAGTGGGCGGCTTCCGCTACGGTGGCGCCGCTAGATCGGGATTGGGCTGCTACAGCAGGTCAAGTCAATGTAAATATAGAAACTTCTCCAAAAACGTTCATTCTTGCTTAAGGACGTTTTGGGGAAGGGCAGAGGCGATTTGGGAAAATTTCGATCTGTTTTCTATCAAGATTCTTCGTAAAGGTAAGTAGTTCATTCCCCTAATCTTGTACTTCAATTTATATACCTTAGAATCGATAGTTATGGCCTTAGAGGATGTTTTGGCTTAACCTAAGATGGAAAAATCTGGTGTCACAAGATTTTAAATTAGACCCGATCTCTCTTGGAATCTTAAATATGCTAATAAAGTCAACATATATTAGATAAATACATATTACAGAGATTTCACTATCTCACGATAAAAGCCTTGATATAAAATGTAAATGCACTAACCTTGTTGGAGATGGAAAAATAAAAGAACATCAATGAGTGTACAAGGATTTTCTTTGATCCATCACTTTTACATTGTTCACCAGTTCAATAAAAGATTTCAATTGATTTACCAATCCAAACAATACATAGCATCATTAAAAACTAGAGATGAAACAAACAAAAAAAAATTGACTTAATAACATAAAAACTCAATAACTTTTTATTTTTTGGTCTAAAACCTCATATAAATTGATGATTGAAGAGTAAAAACAACCGACTTAATAATAAACACAAGAATTGACCATTTTAGAAGTCTCAAACACTAGTAAAATCTTCTCCAAGCAAGTTTCAATTTCAAGAACTCCATAATAACTATGAGTTCAAGAATTTTCCTCCTCTTCTGGCTCAGGGATAGCATTTAAATCAAATTTGAGATGCTTCGCCAGAATAGCACCTCTTGTTTCTTTTATAAATTTCTCCACCTGCAGCTTCAATTTCATCTTCTGCTCATCCATGTGTTTATCTAAAGGTATTTCTGAGCCAGGGTGCTTAATCTTATACATTAGTATTCGTTTTTTTTCTTTCTCGTTTATAGCTTCTAATTGTATATGGAGATCTTCCAATGCTTCAAAGCCATTTGATTTGCCCTCAGCATAATCACGTTGGTGATTCTCTAGTTTCACTTTGAAAAAATTATCAATTATTTCTTCTATACTTGTGGAACCATAGGAACATGGTTTTCCACTTGGTGAAAAAAGTACAACACCAACATCAGCTCCGGATCTAGTTGCAAGCTTATCTGCTTGTTGGAACAGAGTATTTTTTCTTTTTGAGAAGCTAACACTGCGTGCTTTTTCAGACTCGATCAACTTCATTTCAATCTTTTGCTTACCTTTCTTAGTCTCATTCTCCATTGCAAAAGAAAATAAGATGTTTTTGTTGAATAAGACTTAGTAGTGGCAAGAAGAATACTTGTGTAATTTATAGTAGGTGGGTGGGTGTATTTGTCACGAGTATTCTAATGTTTATTCAATATTTTCATATTATGAGTCTATTATTTTCACATGTATAGTCATGTTTATTTATTGTTTTCATGTTATGACTCTATTTCTCACGGGTATTCTTACGCTTATTTTGTATTTTTTTTATGTGAATATATTACGTGATTATCATGATTTTCAACAAAAGTTGTCTTCTTATTTATTCCATTGCAATTGAAAAGTAATAATGTTTAATTGAATCTAAAGATGAATAAAAAATATTTTTTATCTTTATTTAATGTTTTCATAGTATGAGTTTATTTGTCACGTGTATTGTCACGTTTATTTATTATTTTCATATTATAAGTCTATTTATCAAGTATTTTGTCACGTTTATTTAGTATTTTTCATATAATGTGAATCTATTACATGATTACCATCACTGCAACTGCAAAGTAATAATGTTGAGTTAAATAAAAAGATAAATGAAAAATGACAATGCTTTAATTTATTTACATATATAATGTTAATTTGAAAAGGAAGCCTTGAATCACCGGTAAAGTTTTCTCCATGTGACCTATAGGTCACAGGTTTGAACCATGGAACCAAGCATTAATGCTTACCTTAGGATAGGTTGGCTACCTGACACCCCTTCGGTGCGGCCCTATAATGACCCGGATAGTCATTTTTGATATTTTCATGAAATGTGTCGCTTTTCCCCTTCCAATGTTGATCCCCAAGTTATTCTTGATTAAGTTTTGAAAGTTGGTTTCAAACCTAGAGTAAAAATTTGAAATTTTGGCAAGTGTGAATTTGAAAGGCTAAGTTGCTTAAAAGTGGTTTTTGGTGTCGTTTCAGGGTTTGGATGCTCGGATCAGAATTCTGAGAGTTTCGTTGGATTCGAGAAATGATTTTAGGCCTAGGTGAGGTCTTGGTTAATTTTTGAAAGGTCCCGAGCTTGTTTTGACCTTTTTAGGTGTTTTGTTAGTTTCTTGTGGTTTTCACGGATGTCGGATCAAGAAGATCTCAGATTCATGTTTTGACGGTTCCATTTAGTCTGAAACATCGAGTATAGTTGATTTACATATGTGATTTGTGTGTATAGTGTTCTGAACGAATCTCGGGGTTTTTTTTGATGTTTTGAGAGTTGGCTGGTTTTCTGACTTATGGTGTGCTTCGCTTTCGCGAAGGGTGTTTCACGATCGTGAGGGTCGCGAAAGTGAGACCCTGGTTGCGAAAGCGAAGGCCTTTGATTAGGCAGGTTTCTCTTAAGCAAACCATGGGTCGCGATCGCGATGTTCGCGAAAGTAAAACCTAGTTCGCAAAAGTGAAGGCCCCAACTTATGCGGGATTCTGGATCGCTTTTGCGATATCAGAGAGGGGTTTAGACCTGTAAATTTCAGGGTTTTAGCCCCATTTTCCATTTTTGAGTTTGTAAAATCCTTGGAGGCGATTTTTGAAAGGATTTCTTGTGCTAAATCATTTGGCCAAGCTCTTGTGACCCTAAAACTTCATTCCCCTTAGATTATTTATGAATTTTAACATCAAAATTTGAAATTTTGATTGGTTCATGGCAAGGTTTTTCAAGAACTTGAGTTTTACACTAAAATGGTGATTATGAATTGATTTTGATTCATTTTTCGAAATAGTTTTACCAATGAGTTCATAAAGCCCTAAATATCATTTTCAAGTATTGATTTCTGAATTCAAACCTCCTTTTTGAAATTGAGTTTTGAGTTGATTGACCCTTTTTTTCTAAGTAATTGATGTGGGTATTGTTATTTTCGGACATTTATTGTGGATACTTGATTGATATAGATTATGTGACTTTGGAAGTGATCTGGAAGGAGAAAACTCAAGCTTAAGGTTGATTAATTGATTACTTTAAGGCAAGTGATCTCTTAAACTTTACAATTTAGTAGAATTGTCTACTTCTCTTCATTGTATGTGTGTTGGAGAGTATTCAGGAATGAGGTGAAGGGTTTATTGCTCCACTTGATTAATGTTAACCAACAAAAAGGGAAAAATGAAAAAACTTCTTGATGATAATGATAAATTGTGAATTGTCTTGTTGTGGCCCCTATTTGATTGATTGGTGAATTGCTTGAATGCATGAAAGTGGACTTGAATTGTATGGATTGTTGTCTCTCTGTGTGTTGTGATATTGCTGATATGCATTGATTGTTGAACACCGTGATGAGATATTTCATATAAATTCGAAGAAAAATGGTTTCGGCTCTTGATGTGATATAAAGCCGATGAAAAATGGTTCTAGCCAGTGATATAAATGTCGAAGGAAAATAGTTCCGGCAAGTGATATTTTATGATAAAGTCGAAGGAAAATGGTTCTGGCTAGTGATATAAATGCCGAAAGGAAATGATTTTGACAAATGATATTTTGTGATAAAGCTGAAGGGAAATGATTTCGGCTAGTGATATAAATACCCGAAGGAAATGGTTTCGGTAAGTGATATTTTGTGATAAAGCCAAAGGGAAATAGTTCCGGCTAGTGATATAAATGCCAAAGGGAAATGGGTCCGGCAAGTGATTTAATGTGAAAGACAAAGGGAAATGGTTCCGGCTAGTGACATTGTGCTGAAGGGAAATGGTTCCGGCAAATGTTGACTTTGTGATTAATCTACTTGATGCATATGTTTGACTTACTTGGTGCATAAGATTGATCTATTTGGTGTATACAATTAATTTATTGATGTACGTGATTGAGCCAATTGTTGTATATGATTGGTCTAATTGATGCATGAATCGACATACTTGTTAATTGTGATTGATGTACTTGATACTTGCATTTGAACTACTTAATATGTGTCGGTTATTGACATTTGACCTTTGGACTGTTAATATTGAGCTTTATGAACTGTGCTTTATAGAACTGTTAGGTTGGGCTGATTTCTATGCAGGTTGTAGTTTGTGCAGGTTCGGTTGGGATGAAAGGGGTAAACGATTCTAGCTAGGTTTCCTTGTTTATTAGGAGGCTTGTTGGGTACCGTGTTGTTGGTACTCACTCCTTGCTTCTACTCTTGTATAGGTTCCAAGCTCAAACCCGTTATGACCTTCTCCTTCTTCTTCTGATTTTGAGGCTCATTGAAGGACTTGAGAGGTAGCTGCTTGTCATTCCGGCGGGCCCTCTTTTCCTTTTTGTCATGCTTTGTTATGTTTGAAAAATAAAACATTAAGACTTGTATTTATCTTTCGAATTTTTTATTTACATTAGTGGCTAGTACACGTGACAACCAGGTTTTGGAGTATTATTTAGAATGAATAAGTTTTCCACTTTTATCTTGTTCTTGCTTTATCTTTTCGCTCTTTATTTTGTTTTGTTGGGTTAAGGCTGACTTGTCTTGGGGGAATAGACAAGTGTCATCACATCCATTTTTTGGTTGTGACAAGCCCTTCTTCGGACCTTGCTATCGTAGGATGCTTTGTGTATCGACAACCTTTTTAAAAATATATAAATTTTAATTCTATACTATAAATGAAAATGAAACAGTCACGACCCAAACTAGATCCTAGATGTGACATAACGTATAAGACCCCGAGAGGCCCTATACAGGCCACTTAGCATACATCATACAAGATAATAGAAAATCAAGAGATTTAAAAAAAAAATACAAATAATAAGAGTTTATCAAATGTAGCGAAAATCTAACATAGTCTCAACGCCATCTAGTACATCAAGAGTGACCGGGACGTAATTCGTACATCACATACAATACTGAAAGGAAGTAAAGACATAAGCAATAAAGTTTGGTCCTCGAAACATGAGGACTCATCAATCTTCAATGTCTACTACGGCAATCTCTAGCCACGGGTGGATGGAGAGGAGTCGTCACGCCCTACATTAGTGAAACAATGTAGGCAAGAGTATACGTTAGTATAAAGATGTACCAAGTATGATAACAATGCATAGAGTTATAAAATCATGCTAAAAAGGACATTTCATGTCATGCAAAGACCAAGTTAAAACCATCAAATAAGAGGTTAAAAAACATCATCGTAATCATGGTCAATGCAAGTAAAACTCATCTTTGAACACTTGTGAGATACTTCTTAAAGTAACCTTAGTTCATCATTATTGTGAAAAGTAGCCTTAACCGACATAGAGACCATGTGAGCAATAACATGGAATCTGGTGTTTGCCCCTCACCGAAAAGGGGTGTCCTACTTGCCAAGGTAAGACCATGAACTTCTAGCTTACGTGAATCCACTAGCTAATGTCTATCTAAGACAATCATCCTATGGTGGCACATAGGTATGGGATAAGGAGATTGCTAATAAAAACCCGGCCTCTAGCTACGGGAGAGCTTCCATCTTAATATCCTCTCGGTGCTAAGCATAAATCCCACGAAATAATCATAATTCTTTACTTGACTTATCTTTCATGGAAGGCACATCAAATAGCCAATCCAAGCTAGGTTTCTTTAGAATAGCTCCTAAATCTTGATTCAAAGTTAAGTTGAGAAAACCTTTCAACTCTAAGAATCCTTATGTGAGAAAACTCTTTCACATGCATGTATTGAGTAGTTTGTGAGAAATCCTTTCACAACAACAACAATAACATTTATGCTTTACTCTCAATGCAATCTTAAATCATTTTCATCACTTTCATAAAGAACATGCATATCTTTATAAACTCACCTTTCATAGTTCAAAACCCACATTATATCATCATAGCTTAGAAAACATGGGTCATGCATAGGTTCATGGGGATTCATCTTAAACACATGGAATTATCTCAATTCATACATAATAGTTCATAAAACAGTCAATTGAATCAACATTGAGAAGAACCCATGACATGGAAGAAAACTCTAACTTCAATTGGAGATTTCTAACTTGTAAATTGGAGAATTTAGGAACCCTATGGAGGAAAGGGCTCCATTGGTGAAGACTATTATACCTTGGAATTCAAAAGCCCTTAAGCAATTGATGAATTGGAGACTTGATCTTGAAACCCTAACTTGACTTCATCCTTGTCACGCCCCAAACTAGGGGAGGCGTGACTGGCACTCGACACCTTATTCAATCGAGTTAGCCACTGAAATATACTAACTGACTCAACTGTGGGCTTAGAAGGTCGGGCAGCATAACATCTAAAATACGAATCCTGGATCATTAAGGTCATAACCTGAATAATAAAGTCATATAGACGAAGGTAGACAAGACAAAAATAATAAAGTACTAGCTGGCAGATGAGGCCGCAACTGAAGACATACATACGTACATACGTACATACATATATATACATGTCAAGCCTATGGGGCTGGAGACTGGATGCTACAGAAAGAAACCCAGAATATCGTGTCCACAATAGCCTCTAAGAGTACCATAAATACTGGTCTAGGAAAGGATACCCAAACTATACAACAAAAGTAAACATCCTATTAAAGCTCCCGAAAGAGGTGGAGCTAACCAACTCACAGTTGAACCCCGAATCCTAGCGGAGGGGTCAATCAGAATCCCTACCTGGACCTGCACGCACGAAACAAAAATACAGCGTCCCCTGGCAACGGGACGTCAGTACGAATAAAAATGTACTGGTATGTAAGGTAATAAGTAGAATTATAAATAGCTGCTCTAAAAAGGGTAATAAAGATAGTACCTGAAAAAGAAACTCTAATAGCCTCCATGGATGACATCCGACCTTATATAAATTAAGTGTGCATGGTATGCTCGTGTAATCCTATGTCGTGAATACATATATATAGATGCAAATGCATGTCATACCCAACCAAGTGCTAGCAATGGTGGTGCCTTCCGGTAGCTAACCGATATCATATTCGCCAACTTGTGGCCATCTGTGTCACATACGTATAAATATAGGCAATAGGCCCTATACCTCTCGATTATAGCTTGGGAGTAGAATGCATAGCATGTCATGTCATGAATTCGGAATGCATTTATGTTACCAATAATCATGTTGCCAATCTTGGCCCGTTGGTAGTCTTGTTCTCATAATTTCGTAATCACTTTCGTATCACATGCAAATGTCTCGTAGAACCTCATATGCTAGTAGAATAAACTGGAACACTTAATTCACCTTTAGAAAGGTAACTTAAAATTTAGTTGTTATATATATTTCCTTAATATTTGTAAAAGAAAGTATTTCAAGAGAGCATGCCCTTTAGTATTTTAAACATACGAGTTACATTTAAGAGTTTTGGAAATCGACGTATTATTTTAAAGTTTTTCAAAAAAATAAATTAGCGAGGAAGGAGGACTGATTGCAAATAATATTCCTCCATAACCTTTTTAAGTTAAAACACCTAAAGAAGAAGAATAATATATATACATAGACCTATAATTAAGGGAGTCGACAAAATGATATATAGACGCCAAGTACCCTATATAACTGAACGAGTGGAATATCAACATAATGGAGTCACAAAATACTTCAGCTGCAATCCGAATGCCTTTCACAGAAGGTCTTTCTAGCTATAGAATAGTTAAACAATATTTAACGATTTAGGTTTCTAAAATTCGTGCTCAAAGAAAGTACAACGTTTAGCCTTAACATACCTCGATTCTCGGTCTTGCGGTATTAATATGGACTTTACCCCTTCTTTACAGTATGTAATCTCCACACAGCAGCATCAACACTAAAAACGAGACTCCTTCACCATGAAGAATCCTTTAAATCACAACCAACGAGGAGGAAAGAAGTAACACAATCTCTACGAACATTCCGAGGGTGAAACCACATTGAAATCTTATTGAGATTGGCTTGGATGGTAGGGGAGCCTTAGAGAGGATTTAGGACGGTTGTTCTTCTTATTTGTGCAAAAAATAATGAGATAAAACGACGGGAAATCAACTTTTATAAAGTTAAACCGACATAGGGGTTAGGGGACCACCTACACGTGCCTGCTTGTGCAGTCTCACAAAAATGTGAATATCTCTCTATTCATAATTTGTATGGATGAACGGTTTAAAGAGTTGGAAAGTAGACTCTTAGACCTTCGATTTGGTATATTGGGTTCCTTCTAAAGCTTTATAAATTGAGAGAAAAACGCCAAGACATTTAACCCAAATTTCAGAAAGTTTATCAAAGAAACTTACTCTAACATTTGCCGACTTTTATTTCACAACTTGCTTGACTTCAAAACATAACTTACGATCATTGTGTGACTATATTACCTTATAAAAAATCCTTCATAGAATATAATACACTCTTAGTCTTACCCCAAAATTACTGATTAATTTAAACCTTCCGAACGGGCGGGGTGTTACAAGAGGCATTCTTTAACTCGAACTTGTTTAAAGGCATCATTGACCCACAACTTTAGTCTAATTCTTGATCTTACTACCCCTTTGCAACCTTATTTTCCCAACGAGATACACCAAGTCATATACACTTCATACACTCATTCCATGCTACGTGTATTATACGAAAGAACCACGGGGTCTCACATTCTCCGCCCCCCCCTTAAGAACATTCATCTGCGAATGGATCTATACAATTTCTTGTTTGCATTTCTTTGCTGCTACTTTGTTATTTGCTAGACAATATTTGCAATGTTCTCAAATCTTAAATCCAATCATGAAAATTTCATTTACAAGGCTTCGTATAGCTACCTCGCCACAAGCCATATAAATTGCATTTTCAAGTTATTTAACATCCAATTATCTTGGTGTACAGGAATAATTGTCAATTATTGAAATGCAACTCACCTTAAGTCGCCAATACTTCTTTCTTATCTCCCCTCGAATTCTCAAGTTATTTCCTCGACGTTGTTATTCCATCATAACATTTTCACACAAACCACTTCTTTAATCCAAATCTTTCTTACCTGCCGATCAAACATAGCAACTAACACCACAGCATAAGACAAGTCTTTAGAGACACAAATATCCTCAACAGGCATAATCCGCAAAGCATTTCCAATTCACTTTTACAACATAGATAAATGGAACACCGGATGGACCGCTTTCAAATTCTGAAGACAAATCTAGCTCATATGCCACCCTATCAATAATCCAAATAATCATATATTTCCTTACATAACTTGAACTGAGCTTCACTTTCTTGACGAATCACATGATACCCTTCATAGGAAAAACTTTTAAGAAGACCCAATCTTCTATATAAAACTCTAAGTCTCGCTGTCAAACATATGCATAAGACTTCTACCAACTCTATGCTATCTATAATCAATCTCTAATAAGCTTTACCTTCTTTATCAATTGTTGGACTAGATTGAGATCTAACCAATCAATCAGTGACCAGCTCTTCCACCTGCATAGTGCTTTGTAAGGAGCTATCTGAATACTAGCTTGGAAGTTGTTATTATAAGTAAACTCAATCAGTGACACGTGATCATACCATTTCTTGTTGAAATTTAGCGCACATACCCATCACATGTCCTTGAGCATCTGGATCATACGTTTGGCTTGGCCATCAATTTGGAGATTAAAAGTCGTACTAAGATTAACTACAGTCCCCAAACCCTTCAACAAGGATTTCCATAACTGTGCTTTAAATTGTGCCCCTCAATATGAAATAATCAATACTAGGACACCATGAAGTCTAAATATCTCTCTAATGTACATCCCAACAAAACCTTCAGCTAGAATGTAGCCCTGACTAGAAATAAATGGGCTGAATTCGTCAACCTATCAATAATCATCCAAATGGAATTGATCTTCCATCGCGAATGAGACAAACATGTGACAAAATTCATATTTATATTCTTCCACTTCCACAATGGAATAACTAGCTACTGAGTCAGCCAACTAGGCCTTTGATGCTCTACTTCAACCTGCTGACAATATATATCTTTAATACCACGACATATTTTCATGAATCCTATGTGAACATAGTAGCGAGAATGGTTTTTCTGTCCCATAATTTTCTATAGAAGGCCTGTGACATTCAGAACATATAACTGATCTATGAATCTGAAGACTCTATCTCCTTCTCTATCAAAGGCTAAACACTCCTGCTGCTGAGCCTTGCCTCTGAATTGATCTAAGCTAGGATCCTGGTTTTGTCAGGCCTTCACCTCTACAACTAGAGATGATATTAATTAGTCCTGAACTATGACACTAGTATCATTGCCGTGTAATAATCTAACCCCCCGACCAGCTAGCTGATGGAGCTCTTAGGCCATCTCCCGATTCTCAGCTTCCAAAGGTGATAGACTTCCCATAGATTTATGATTGAGGGCATCCGCTACTATATTGGTTTTCCTTGGATAATATAAAATATCCACATCAAAGACTTTTAGCAATTCATGCCATATGTGCTATCGTAGGTTTAACTTTTTCAGTATAAAAAATATATTGGGGGCTCTTATGATCTGTATAAATATCAACATTAAAGACATTCAAGTAATGCCTCAAAATCTTCAAGGCATAAATAATTGCAGTCAACTCAAATCGTGTGTCGGGTAGTTCTTTTAATTCTTCTTTAACTATCATGAAGCATAAGTAATAACCCTTCTGTGATGTGTCACAACATAAACCAACCTAACACTTGAAGCATCATAATACATTGCATTGCTCTCTGGACCGTCTTGTAAGGTCAGAACTAGTGTTGAAGTCTATTTATCTCTTAGCTCTTGGAATCTCCCCTCATAGGCTATTGTCAATTGAAACCTAGCCTCTTTCTGAGTCAACTTTGTTAGGGGTGCTGAAAGTGAAAAAAAAAAATCCTTCCACAAACCTTCTGTAATACTCTACTAACCCCCAAAAAGCTTCAAACTTCTACCAGGTTCATAGGTCTAGGTCAAGTCTTCACGGCCTCAATCTTCTGTAAGTCAAATCAAATACCAGCATCTAATACAATATGCCCCCTAAAAAAACACTTAACACAAACCAGAACTCATACTTCGAGAGCTTAGCATACAACCTCTAACCTTGGAGTATCTAAAGCACTACTTGGAGATGATATCTATGCTTTGCCTATGAATGAGAATGTACTAGAATATCATTAACTAATACGATTATGAACAAGTCTAAAAATGACATGGATATATTATTCATCAGGTTCATAACTACTGTTGGGGCATTCGTCAATCTAAAAGGCATTACAAGAAACTCAAAATGTCCATATCTAATCATGAAGGTTGTCTTTGGAATATTACTCTCTTGAACAAGTACCTAGTGGTACCCAAAATGTAAATCAATCTTTGGGAAGCATCCGACATCATATAGTTGGTTAAAAAACCCATCAATCCTTTGTAGCAGATATTTGCTCTTTATCGTCACCTTATTCAATTTTTTGGTAGTCTATACACTTCTGCAATGAGTCATCTTTCTTCCGTACAAATAACATTGGTGCATCGCTCGGTGATGCACTAGGCATGATGAAGCCCTTATCTAATATATCCTTTAGTTGTTTTTTCAATACCTTCAATTTTTCTGGTGCAATTCTAAATGGGGGAATTAATATCCGCTGGGCATTTGGTAATGTATCAGTAGAAAATTAGTCTCCTGCTCTTAGGAGAATACCAACAAACTCACCTGAAAATACATCTAGAAACTCATTGACCACTAGAATAACTGAAGAGTCGATGTCTTAGCATCAATATCTTAAACTCGCTCGACAATATGATAAATGCAGCCTTTGGTAACCATTTCTTTTCCTGAAGATTGGAAATAAACTTGCCTTTTAGTGTTGATGCATTAGCCTTCCATTCTCATACTACTTCCTTTGGGAATGGAAATCTAACAGTCTTCTCACAGTAGTCGACATTGTCATAACAAGGTTTCGGCCAATCCATGCCTATATTATTAATAAAGTCGAGCATCTCTAGCTCTATCAGGTCAACCAATTTCTGATGACCCACAATCTCTACCATAAAACCTCAGTAAATCCTCTTGAGCATAAGTACTCAGTCAAATAAGAAACACAAAGCACGATTTAGATATCATATGTGCTTATAACTCTACTCTATAGCACGATATATAAATTGAAAGAAATGTAACCAGTCCTAAATGCCCTATAGCTTCAAAATTATAAGTGTGGTGCACAACACACCCATAAATAAGAATCTACAAGACACGGCTTGTGGACTCCCTGGGACACGACCTACTCTGATACCAAGTTTGTCACGCCCCAAACTAGGGGAGGCGTGACTGGCACTCGACACCTTACTCAATCGAGTTAGCCACTGAAACATACTAATTGACTCAACTGTAGGCCTAGAAGGTCGGGTAGCATAACATCTAAAATACTAATCCTGGATCATTAAGGTCATAACCTGAATAACAAAGTCACATAGACGAAGGTAGACAAGACAAAAATAATAAAGTACTAGCCGGCCAATGAGGTTGCAACTGAAGACATACATACGTACATACATATATATACATGCAAAGACTATAGGGCTGGAGACTGGATGTTGCAGAAAGAAACCCAGAATATCGTGTCCACAATAGCCTGTAAGAGTACCATAAGCACTGGTCGGGACAAGGCACCAACTATACCCAAACTATACAACAAAAGTAAACATCCTATTAAAGCTCCTGGAAGAGGTGGAGCTTACCAACTCACAGCTGAACCCCGAATCCTAGCGGAGGGGTCAATCAGAATCCCTACCTGGACCTACACGCACGAAATAAAAATGTAGCGTCCCCATGCAATGGGACGTCAGTACGAATAAAAATGTACTCGTATGTAAAGTAGAAAGTAGAATTATAAATAGCTGCTCTAAAAAGGGTAATAAAGATACTACCTGAAACAGAAACTCTGATAGCCTCCATGGATGACATCCGACCTTATATAAATTAAGTATGCATGGTATGCTCGTGTAATCGTATGTCGTGAATACATATATATAGATGCAAATGCATGTCATACCCAACCAAGTGCTAGCAATGGTGGTGCCTTCCGGTAGCTAACCGGCATCATATTCGCCAACTTGTGGCCATCTGTGTCACATACGTATAAATATAGTAGAATGCATAGCATGTCATGTCATGAATTCGAAATGCATTTATGTTACCAATAATCATGTTGCCAATCTTGGCCCGTTGGTAGTCTTGTTCTCATAATATCGTAATCACCTTCGTATCACATGTAAATGTCTCGTAGAACCTCATATGCTAGTAGAATAAACTGGAACGCTTCATTCAACTTTAGAAAGGCAACTTAAAACTTAGTTGTTATATATATTTCCTTAATATTTGTAAAAGACAGTATTTCAAGAGAACATGCCCTTTAGTAATTTAAACATACGAGTTACATTTAAGAGTTTTGGAAATCGATGTATTTTAAAGTTTTTCAAAAAAAATAAATTAGCGAGGAAGAAGGACTGATTGCAAATAATTTTCCTCCACAACCTTTTTAAGTTACAACACCTAAAGAAGAAGAATAATATATACACATAGACCTATGATCAAGGGAGTCGACAAAATGATATATAGACGCCAAGTACCCTATATAACTGAACGAGTGGAATATCAACATAATGGAGTCACAAAATACTTCAGCTGCAATCCGAATGCCTTTCACAGAAGGTCTTTCTAGCTATAGAATAGTTAAACAATATTTAACGATTTAGGTTTCTAAAATTCGTGCTCAAAGAAAGTACAACGTTTAGCCTTAACATACCTCGATTCTCGGTCTTGCGGTATTAATATGGACTTTACCCCTTCTTTACAGTATGTAATCTCCACACAGCAGCATCAACACTAAAAACGAGACTCCTTCACCATGAAGAATCCTTTAAATCACAACCAACGAGGAGGAAAGAAGTAACACAATCTCTACGAACATTCCGAGGGTGAAACCACATTGAAATCTTATTGAGATTGGCTTGGATGGTAGGGGAGCCTTAGAGAGGATTTAGGACGGTTGTTCTTCTTATTTGTGCAAAAAACAATGAGATATAACACAGGGAAATCAACTTTTATAAAGTTAAACCGACATAGGGGCAAGGGGCCCACCTTCACGTGCCTGCTTGTGCAGTCTCACGAAAATGTGAATATCTCTCTATTCAGAATTTGTATGGATGAACGGTTTAATGCGTTGGAAAGTAGAGTCTTAGACCTTCGATTTGGTATATTGGGGTCCTTCTAAAGCTTTATATATTGGGAGAAAAGCTCCAAGACAGTTAGCCCAAATTTTAGAAAGTTTATCAAAGAGACTTACTCAAACATTTGCCGACTTCTATTTCACAACTTGCTTGACTTCAAAACATAACTTACGATCATTGTGTGACTATATTACCTTATAAAAAAATCCGTAATAGCATATAAGACACTCTTAGGCTTACCCCAAAATTACTGATTAATTTAAACCTTCCGAATGGGCGGGTGTTACAAAAGGCATTCTTTAACTCGAACTTGTTTAAAGGCATCATTGACCCACAACTTTAGTATAATTCTTTATCTTACTACCCCTTTGCAACCTTAGTTTCCCAATGAGATACACCAAGTCATATACACTTCATACACTCATGCCATGCTACGTATATTATACGAAAGAACCACGGGGTCTCACATTCTTCTTCCTTAGAGAGAAAATACTTGAGAGGATGATTTGATCACTTTTGGGATTTGAGAGAATGAATTAAATTGGGTGATTTTGGGGGTAAACATGTTTATATTGAGCCTAGGTTAGAAGGCAAAACGACGTAGTATCGAGTTAAAACAATTGGGAAAAGACTGGAATTACCCTGACTTAAAAACTGCAGAAATTACATCAAGAAGGGCTTCACGGGCCGTCATGATCACTACGGCCCGTCTAACAGATCGTGAAGATTCATCAGCCTGACAGGACTTCACTATTTTGGGCATAACATTTTACTCCAAATTACAAATGGAGCAAACTTGGTGGCATTAGAAAGAGGACGCAGAGATTGTTAATTTGATAGGTCATGAGTCACCAAATTCAATTTGTGCTAAAAGATATGAGCGTTTGAAGTTTTCCCTAAACTCTAAGTCTGACAAACCCTCTTCACGGACGACTTCACGGTCCGTGTGGGGCTTCACGGGCCGTTTAGACGTCTGTGGTACTTGACCAGTGACCTTGGGTCACACCCTACCAACTAGGTGACTTGTACGACCCACTTGACGGGCTGTCAAGTCCACCACGGGCCATCTGGGTCACCGTCAAATGGCCTCTGCCTGAGGCAGGTTCTAGAAAGAGTTCACGAGCCCCTTGATGAGTCGTGGTCCCCTTCACAGATCGTCTAGGGTGCTGTGAAGGATCTATGGTCCATTTTGGGCTCTTAACTTTTTCGATTGACTCCTTTCTAGCCTTTCTCTAATTCGAGGTGTTACAATATCTCCCCCTTAGGAACATTCATCCTCGAATGAGATTCAAAACATCATAAAGAAGGTAGGAACTAGACCTAACAGCCCAACATGAATGCAATTACATAAATGCACATATCTGAGGAGAAAACATCAACTCCAAGCTAAAGCATATTCAACGCATCATTTCATAAAGTCTATATGCAGCTCATACTCAAATGCACATAAACATGAAGAAATCAATCAAGTTCACTCATTTTCTCAAAAATTAAGTTTTTTCATGAACATGCATAAATGAGGAAGCATGGGAACATCTAAGACACATGAGACTAAAAGAGTAAACTATGAGGAACTAAATACCTCAAGCTAGAGTAGGAACGGAGGGAAAGAGATGAGGATAACGGGACATCATATCGGCCTCGACCTCCCAAGTACCACCCTCAACTAACTGATTCCTCCAAAGAACCTTTAAGGAAGCAACATCTTTGTTTCTCAATTTTCGAACTTGCCGGTCCAAAATCTCAATCGAAACTTCTTCATAAGAGAGGCTGTCCTTTATACCAAGATTTTTCAATGGTACTATAGATGCTAGATCACCAACATATTTCTTCAACAAGGAAACATGAAAAATTGGATAAATCGATGCTAAATCATTAGGCAAATCTAGTTCATAAGCTACTTTTCCAAGACGCCTCAAAATCTTATATGGGCCCACATAATGGGGACTGAGCTTACCTTTCTTCCCAAACCTCATCAAACCCTTCATGGGTGAGATTTTCAAGTAAACCCAATCATTGACATCAAATTCTAGATCTCTCCTTCTAACATCAGCATAGGACTTTTGTCGACTTTGAGCCATTTTCAACCTCTCTCTAATAAGCTAAACTTTCTCCATAGCCTCATGTACCAACTCGGGACCTATCAAAGCGACTTCACCAACTTCAAACCAACCTATAGGAGATCTACATTTCCTACCATAAAGAGATGGAGCCATACCAATGCTCGAATGATAGCTATTGTTATATGCAAACTCAATCAAAGGCAAATGATCATCCCAATTACCCTTGAAGTCAATCACACAATCTCTCAACATATCTTCCAAAGTTTGGATAGTACGCTCTGCTTTCCCATCGGTTTGAGGATGAAAGGTCGTACTAAGCTTAACACAAGTACCAAGCCCCTTTTGGAAAGATCTCCAGAACTGAGAAGTGAATTGAGTACCACGATAAGATATGATGGATAGAGGCACTCCATGCAACCTAACCATTTCCCTCAAATACAACTTAGCATAGTCTTCCGCCGAATAAGAAATCTTGACGGGAATGAAATGGGCTGATTTCATCATACGATCCACAATAACCCAAATCGAGTCATGTTGTCACCGAGTGCGTGGTAACCCAACAATGAAGTCCATATTCAAATCTTCCCACTTCCAAGTAGGAATACTAATATCTTGGGACAAACCTCTTGGCTTTTGGTACTCAACTTTCACTTGTTGACAATTTGGACACTTAGGCACAAATTCCGCAATGTCCTTCTTCATCTCATTCCACCAATAGATCTCCCGCAAGTCATGGTACATCTTGGTATCTCCCGGGTGAATGGAATATCAGGAACTATGGGCTTTCGATAAAATCTGCTCCCTCAAGTTATCAACATTCGGAAGACACAACCGACCTTGATATCTAAGTACGACATCTCCCCCTTGGGAGAAAGCCTGAACAGACTTCTTAAGCACCGCTCCCTTTAATTCAACCAAATTCAGGTCAAGATCTTGCTTGGCTTTCACATTTGATACAAAAGACGATTCTGAACCATTATGAACCATAACACCACCCTTGGTGGAATCAACCAACTGAACACCCAATGGGGCCAATCTATGAACATCTCGAACCAATTCCTTTTTACCATCTTAAATATGAGAAACACTACCCATTGATAACCGACTAAGAGCATCCGCCACCTCATTAGCCTTGTCGGGGTGATAGAGGACACTCATGTAGTAGTCTTTTAGCAATTCAATCCACCTCCTTTGGCAAAGATTTAGATATTTCTGCTCAAACACATATTGCAAACTTTTGTGGTCAGTAAAAACATCAACGTGAACACCATATAAGTAATGTCTCCAAATCTTTAAGGCAAACACAACCGCCACTAGTTCTAGGTCATGGGTAGGATAGTTCTTTTCATGAATCTTGAGTTGCCTTCAAGCATAAGCAATGACTTTCCCGTTTTGCATAAGCACACATCCTAACTCAATTCTTAAAGCATCACAATAGACCACAAATCCATCGGATCCTTTCGGTAAAGTCAACACCGGAGCAAAGGTAAGTCTATCCTTTAATTCTTAGAAACTCTTCTCACATGCCTCAAACCATATGAACTTAACCTTCTTTTGAGTCAAAGCCGTCAACGGAGAATCAATCAAATAAAACCCTTCAACGGACCTTCTATAATAACCAGCCAAACCCAAGAAACTTCGAATATCTGAAGGGGATAGAGGTCTAGGCCAACTCTTAACCACATCCGTCCTCAATACCCTTAACGGAAAGAATGTGACCAACAAAAGCCACAGGCCTCAACCAAAACTCGCATTTACTAAACTTCGCAAAGAGTTATTAGTCCTTAAGAACTTGCAGCACAATCCTCAAATGATTGGTATGCTCACCTTCACTCCTTGAGTAAATCAAAATATCGTCGATGAACACAATCACAAACATATATAGGTATTGTCTAAACACCCTATTCGTCAAATCCATAAATGCAGCTGGAGCATTTATCAAACCAAACGACATTACTAAGAATTCGTAATGGCCATATCTAGTCCGAAAAGTTGTCTTCAAAATGTCATCTTCTTTCACCCTTAATTGGTGATAGCCTGGCCGAAGGTCAATCTTGGAAAAGTAACTCGTTCCTTGAAGTTAGTCAAACAAATCATCTATTCTTGGGAGAGGATACTTATTCTTAATAGTAACCTTATTCAATTGCCGATAATCAATACACATGCGAAGCGCACCATCCTTCTTTCGAACAAACAAAACTGGAGCACCCCATGGAGAGATACTCGGTCAGATGAAGCCCTTATCCAATAAATATTTTAATTGCTCCTTCAATTCTTTAAGTTCTACCGGAGCCATTTAGTAAGGAGGAATAGAGATAGGTTACGTATTTGGAAGAAGGTCAATACCGAAATCTATTTCCCTTTCGAGAGGAACACCGGGTAGATCATCGAGAAATATTTCCGAAACTCATTTACAAAGGTGACCGACTCAAGAGTAGGGCCTTCAAAATCCATATCCCTAACCCGAAAAAGATGGTATATGCAACCCTTAGAAATTATCTTTCTAGCTTTAAGACAAGAAACAAATTGACCCTTAGGCATAGAATTTCCCCCTTTCCACTCTAGGATAGGCTCATTTGGAAACTGAAGCTTGACTACACAGTTCTACAATCAATAGAAGCATAACATGCATGCAGTCAATCCATACCTAGGATAACATCAAAATCTAGCATATCAAGCTCTATAAGATCAACATGAGTGACTTTATGGGACAAGGAGACAGGACACTTCCTATAGACCCTCGTAGCCATGATAGAATCACCAACTGGAGTAGAGACATAAAAAGGATATAACAATACATCCAAAAGAATATCAAACTTCATAGCCACATATGGCGTCACAAAATACAAGGTAGCACCGGGGTCAAGTAAAGCATAAACATCAAGATGGAAGACTTTCAGCATACCGGTAACTACATCGGGAGAACCCTCTTGCTCATGACGAGTTTGAAGTGCATAAAATCGGTTTTGCCTTGGAGCACTCGAACCCGAACCACTAGGCGGAGCTTGCCTACCTTCTCTTCCCTTAGCTGTAAGTGTTGGACATTCCCTTATCTTATGGCTACTCTTACCTCAACTATAAAAACCATCCATACCGGCTAAGCATTTACCGTCATGCTTTCTTCCACACTTAGCACAAGTAGATAATGAAGATCCACTACCATTTCCTCCTTGAGGTTTATTGTTAGACACCCTATCTTTGTTGAATCTAGAAGGAGCATTTGAGGAGCCTTGTCCGGAAAGCCTTTGCCGGAACCTAGAACGACCACATCCATCGGACCTTGAACATGAAAAGTCACCATCACCGGTCCTTGCCTTCTTTGTCTCCCTAGATCCTCCCTTAAGTTTCTCTTCTTCTATTTGTTGAGCATGCCTCATAAGACGAGAAATATTCATATCATAGATAAGCAAAGCAGTACGACATTCTTTGACCACTATTTTGGACACACCCGAAACAAACTTACTCATCTTTGCCCTAGGATCAGCAACCATAGTAGGAGCATATCTAGATAATTGTGTGAACTTCAAAGCATAATCCTTCACGCCCATGTTTCCTTGATGAAGGTTGATGAATTCAAGTACCTTTGCCTCTCTCATCTCAAGGAGAAAGAACCTATCAAGGAAAGCAACCTTAAACTTCTCCCAATCAAGAGGACCCACATCAACCGCCCTCTCTTCCTTCCATTGGTTGAACCAAACTTGAGCAACACACTTAAGTTGATAAGCATCCAATTCCGCCTTTTCCACCAGCGTCACTCCCATGATCATCAACACCTTATACACTTCATCAATGAACTCTTGAGGATCTTCCTCAACCTTAGAACCATAAAAATCTGGAGGATTCATTCTAGTGAAGTCTCTCACCCTAGTTTCCACTGTACCCACATTTGGGTTCATAGTGATCACAACCTCCCTATTGGCTTGAGCCATCATGACTTGAGCCAACACTTGAAAAGCCACCCTAAACTCCGCATTAGTCACTTTCTCGGCCAAAGGATCGATCGGAACTTGAGGAGCTTGAGGAGGACCTTCTTGTTCCACATTCTCATTCATATTCCTCCTAATGTATGCTCTTCAAGGGGTCATTTCATGAAAAGCATCGGATAGGGATTAGGAGAGAAAGACATATAGAGTTATACTCTATCGCACGACTTAGAATGGTGAAAGAAGCGGAATTTCCTAATCATCTTGTAGCTTCTCATTCATAAATGTGGTGCGCTTCACACTCATGAACAAGACTCTACTCGACGTGGCTTATAAGACTTCCTAGGACCTTTCTAAACCTTGTGCTCTGAAAACCAAGTTTGTCATGACCCAAACTAGACCCTAGACCTGACATGGCGTATAAGACCCCGAGAGGCCCTATACAAGCCACTTAGCATACATCATACAAGATAATAGAAAATCAAGAGATTTAAAAAAACAATTTCAAATCATAAGAGTTTATCAAATGTAGTGGAAGTCTAACATAGTCTCAAACCCATCTAGTACATCAAGATTGATCGGGACGTAACCTATACATCACATACAATACTGAAACGAAGTAAAGAGAATAAGCAATAAAGTTTGGTCCTCGGAACATGAGGACTCACCAATCTTCAATGTCTACTAAGGCAATCTCTAGCCATGGGTGGATGGAGAGGAGTCATCACGCCCTACATTAGTGAAACAATGTAGGCAAGAATATGCGTTAGTACAAAGATGTACCAAGTATGATAGCAATGCATAGAGTTATAAAATCATGCTAAAAATGACATTTCATGTCATGCAAAGACCAAGTTAAAACCATAAAATAAGAGGTTAGAAAACATTATCGTAATCATGGTCAATGCAAGTAAAACTCATCTTTGAACACTTGTGAGATACATCTTGAACTAACCTTAGTTCATCATTATTGTGGGAAATAGCCTTAACCGACATAGAGACCATGTGGGCTATAACATGGAATCTAGTGTATGTCCCACACCGAAAAGGAGTTTCCTACTTGCCAAGGTAAGACCATGAACTTCTAACTTACGTGGATCCACTAGCTAATATCTATCTAAGACAATCATCCTATGGTGGCACATAGATATGGGATAAGGAGATTGCTACTAGAAACCCGGCCTCTAGCTACGGGAGGGCTTCCATCTCAATATCCTCTCGGTGTTAAGCATAAATCCCACGGAATAGTGATAATTCTTTACTTGACTTATATTTCATGGAAGGCACATCAAATAGCCTATCCAAGCTAGGTTTCTTTAGAATAGCTCCTAAATCTTGATTCAAAGTTTAGTTGAGAAAATCTTTCATCTCTAAGAATCCTTATGTGAGAAAACACTTTCACATGCATGTATTGAGTAGTATGTGAGAAATTCTTTAATTTCACAACAACATTTATGCTTTACTCTCAAAGCAATCTTAAATCATTTTCATCACTTTCATAAAGAACATGCGTATCTTCATAAACTCACCTTTCATAGTTCAAAACCCACATTATATCATCATAGCTTAGAAAACATGGGTTATGCATGGGTTCATGGGGATTCATCTTAAACACATGGAATTATCTCAATCCATACATAATAGTTCATAAAACAATCAATTGAATCAACATTGAAAGGAACCCATGACATAGAAGAAAACTCTAACTTCAATTGGAGATTTCTAACTTGTAAATTGGAGAATTTAGGAACCCTATGGAGGAAAGGGCTCCATAGGTGAAGACTATCATACCTTGGAGTTCAAAAGCCCTTAAGCAATTGATGAATTGGAGACTTGATCTTGAAACTCTAACTTGACTTCTTCTTCTTCCTTAGAGAGAGAATATTTGAGACAATGACTTGATCACTTTTGGGATTTGAGATAATGAATTAAATGGGGTGATTTTGGGGGTAAAAGTGTTTATATAGGGCCTAGGGTAGAAGGCAGAATGACGTAGCATTGAGTTAAAACAATTGGTAAAAGACTGAAATGACCCTAACTTAAAAACTACCGAAACGACTTCAAGGAGGGCTTCACGGGCCGTCATGATCACCACGGCCCATCTAGTAGGTCGTGAAGATTCATCAGCCTGACAAGACTTCACTATTTCGGGCATAACTTTTTACTCCAAACTTCAAATGGAGCAAACTCGGTGGCGTTGGAAAGAGGACTCAGAGATCTTTAATTTGATAGGTCATGAGTCACCTAATTTAATTTGTAGTAAAAGATATGACCATTTGAAATTAACCCTAAACTCTAAGTCTGACAAACCCTCTTCACGGTCCGTGTGGGGCTTCACACGCCGTTTAGATGTCCGTGGTCCTTGACCAGTGACCTTGGGTCACACCCTACCAACTAGGTGACTTGTATGACCCACTTGACGGGCCATCAAGTCCACCACGGGTCGTCTGGGTCACCATCAAGTGGCCCCTGCCTGAGGCAAGTTCTGGAAAGAGTTCACGAGCCCCTTAACGGGCCGTGATCCCCTTCACGGACCGTCTAGAGTGCCGTGAAGGGTCTATGGTCCATTTTGGGCTCTTGACTTGCTTCTAGCCTTTCTCTAATCTGAGGTGTTACAGAAACATGTCAAATAGCTAGTTTTATTCTTCATTTACATTTGCATTTTCTCCTAATGTGATTCAAGAGAAAAATCTCAATAACTCCAGTTCATGAAAACATTATAAGATGATTTTACACCTCAAATAGTTACATTTATTGTTATTTTTTAATCTTGGTTACCTTCATTGGAGTTTTCAAACTAATTACTTCTTTTTTTGGCAATATCTTTATCTCTACTAGTATATTTTCAAACAAAAAAAAATTGTACGAAATATTGATAATTTTGTGTCCAATAACATTAAAATCATAGTGCATATGACTCACATAATAGTGTGCTCTTTATTGAACTTTAGACCTATAATTTAATTATTCCATAAAGAATACAAATGTCGTTTATGTATGCCATCTGAAATACACAAAGTATGATTTAACACATGATCTATTTCAATACTAATCTTTAGATTGACAACGCCTGTTGGCTTAACTAATTCTTAGTTTCTATTTGCCCTAGCTTGTTCAACTGCCGTTTAGATCAGTCTTGACTTTCAATTGCAATGTTTATTAAATCAGTCCTGACATTAATGCAAGTATGACCACATTCCAAGCGCTTCGTTTTATCTTTTTTTTCTCACGCTCTTTCTACTAAAATCAACTCTTTCATGATTTTTTATATTCCTTACGAAGTGTAAAATCACCTAAACATAGCCCATCATAATATCAATGATAGTTCACAATGTAGAAGAAGATGATCTACGTTCTGGTCCCCCTCCTTACACATGTAACATTAACTGATGCAAACAACCTTCTTCTTACTAAAATTTTTTGTTGTCAAAACCACCCTTTTAGCAGCTAGCCAAGTGAAAAATACACCTTTCTTGACACATTTGGAGTCCATATTACATTACATGGAAAAACTTGCTCCCCCAAACTAAAATTTTTATATAACCCAAAGGGCATCCTTTTAAATGTGAATGTTCCATTGGGACAAGTGAAAATGATTTTCTCCTACTCTTCAGGGACAATATAGGTCCTATTATACCCTGAGTACCTGTCAAAAAAATAGTATCACCCTTTGTCTATAAGGCATCTAACATTTGGTTCGTGAATGAAATTGAAAAATGATATTTTTGAGTTCACACATTCAGTTTCCTGTAGTTCATGCACACACGACACCTTGTAACTAGCCTCATTAAAATCAACTCATTTTTGTTATTTGAAACCACATTGATCCCACCTTTCTTTGACATACATTGGAAATGGATTACTCATTTACTGTCAAAGATAGGGTAAATCACATCTGCATCCATCCACTTAATGATTTTCTTCTTTACCACCTTTTGCATCGGTGGATTTAACCTACGATGATGCACAATATTAGGAATGTAATATGGCTCTAACTAAATTTTATATAAACAAATATCAAGAGGGATTCCAATTATATATGTTATGGTTCATCTGACAACTCTCTTATACTATCTCAATATTGATACAAAATCTCCCACTTGTCACTCTAATAAGTCTACTGCAATAATCACTGGCTAAGTGTCACTAGCTAGCCCCCTAAAATGCATATCATATAGAAGAGCGGAAAGCCTTAAGCTCTAACACGGAAGGCTCTTAAATAGAAAGTTTATCTGGTGGGGGGTCTCATGGTTTTTTATGTCAAGATCCAGCCTCTTTGGTGCATAAGAATAAAAACTCATGCTAGCAAGTGCATTTTCAATCTCTTTATATTCTCACTGGTCATACCTATTAAGTTCATAATAATTACAGCCAAAGTTTCTACCAAAAATTGCCCCTTAATAGAAATTTCAAACTAAGCTTCATCAATCACATCAATAATGGATATCACACTCGTCTCGCTTAGCTACTTCATTGACTAACATATATTAAAGATTACCTCTTCATTATTTAACTGTAACTTTAGTTCACCACTCTTTATATCTATAAAAGTTGTTCTAGTGGCTAAGAATGGTTGGCTCAATATGATTGAAACTTCAAAGTCCACCTCACAGTTTAGGATCACAAAATCTGCCAAAAAGATGAAGATCTCCACCTTTACCAGCACATCATACATAATACCCATTGGACGCTTCACGGTATGAACTGCCATCAATAGATGCATTATAGTTGGTTTAGGAGATCCCAAGCCCAACTCTCTAAACATAGCAAGCACCATTAAATTTATACTAGCTCCCAAATCACATAATGTCTTAACAAAGTTGAATTCCCCTATAGTATATGAAATGGTAAATTCCCTAAGATCCTCTTTCTTCGGGATAAGAGAACGAGATACTATTTGCACTGAATTGGTGCAGATTATCAGTTGACTCAAAGCTCACACTTCTCTTTCTTGTGACCAGATCTTTCATAAACTTTCGTATCCTGGTATCTTCTCAAGTATTTCCACTAAAGGGATGTTCACAGAAAACTTCTTCAACATAGATACAAATTTGTGAAATTTTCCATCTTCCACTTTTTTCTTTAAGCACTATTGGAAGGGAGGAGGAGGCATGGATATGGGGACAAAATCTTTGGTACCCCCTTTTTCTTTAACTTTTCAATATTAGTCTCTTGTGTATCATCAGAAGACTTAATAGATATCTCTTGATTGTCATCAACATTTGCTATCTCATTCGGATTTACACTAACGTTCCTCCATTGTCTTTGGCCACAATTTCATCCACAACTGGTTCAATTTGCATATATGCCTACTTTTTACTTCTAGTGGTGATTTCCATACATTGACAATCATTTTGGGATTTGATATACTGTTGCTAGGCAACATCCCAACCTTCATTTGGTTTAGAGACGCAGAAATTTATCCCATTTGTTGTTCTAACTTCTTTAGGGTGGTTGAGTGAGAGTTTGTCAACTGAGTCACATAAGAAATACCACCTCTTAACTCTTTGATCCCAGCATTGATGGATTCAACTCTTTTCAACATTCTCATCATCATATCCTCTAATCTAGAAACCGCTTATCTAACTTTGTTCTCTTTTCTATAGAGGGACATAGGTACCACCGTGATCATTCCTATATCCATCATTTCTCCTCCAGTTCCCCTGATCTCTATACTAAGACATTGGCACAATATATTATAAGTGTATTAAAATGTGTAAAAAATGTATTATATTCATCAATAGAACTTGTATTATAATTTATATGTGTTTTACAAATTATTCTTTGTAATATGTATTAAAACGATATTATAAGTGTCCAAATGAAAAAAAAAATGTTATTACTATAAATTGTAAATATTTTCTTAATATTATAATAATGTTTCCTTATTATTACGTTACTCCTAATGATGATGATTTGCATATTCCGAACGTAACACATTAATTTGTAACTGTCGTAATGACTCCTAAATTATCCACGTATCATGTCCAAATTTCACCAATACAAAAGTTAAATTGTATTTTATTTACGTGTTGAAAGACAAATTTACTTTCTTTTACTGCAAATTTGTACACACTTGCTGAATATTTATTTGTTGTGGTATAGAGACATATCTACTTAGGAAACTATATTTTCATCCTAACATTTTGTTTTCTTTCTAGGAAAACAATATTCTTATCATAAATCTAATAAATCCAAAACTGAGTTCAACTTCATGAAAAGCTAAATAGTGTGAGATTAATTAACATAATTATCTTCATTATTTTCTAACATAATTATCTTAAAGACTTATTTGTATTTACTGCTTCTGAAAATGACTGTATTGGTATCATGTATATTAATGTAGTTAAATAGTAGTTATAATATCTACCGTTAATTAGCATGACTAAAGGTATCTTTTCTTTCCAAAAAACAATTATTTATCTTCACTAGATTAAAGACAAGTATCCAATAGACTACTATATTCGGCTCCTCTCCACTTTCCTTCTCTCCATTTTCCCCAAGTTCCTATTTGGATTGGTGACACATGGCATATGTTTAATTTAATGGCTAAGATTTAGTTAGTTAAAACAAATCTCTAACTATGGTTATTAGAATAATTAAGTACTTCCATATATCTTTTCCCAAAAGATTTTTACAATCCCACAATTCTAAATCAACGTTATATTTTTTAAAAATATATATTAAAAAAATCTTTTTTGCGTTGTGTAAATTTTCTAAATATATGATTGCGAGTAACTAAATATTTAATTGTTTTGTCTAATTTGCTCATGATAATATAATCAGATTAACTCTCCTTCTACCATATATAATCGGCAAGGACATAGGTTCCTACATGAGCTTTAATGGAGAAAAAAAATTATTTCGTCTTAAGTTGGAATTTCAATAAGTAAAAAATCTCACATAATTTAGTTAATTTGATTATATTATCATGAATAAATAAGATAAAGCAATTAAATATTTAGTTACTCGCAATCATATATTTAAGAAATTTATACAAAGCAAGAAAGAATTATTAATATATATTTAAGAAAAATATAATGTTGATTTAGAATTGTGGGATTGTAAAAATCTTTTGGGAGAAAATATATGGAATTAATTAATTATTCTAATAATCATAGTTAGGACTTTGTTTTAATTAACTAAATATTAGCCATTAAATTAAACATATGCCATGTGTCACCCATCCAAATAGGAACTTGGGGAAAATGGAAAGAAGGAAAATGGAGAGGAGTCGGATCCCGTGTAATGATCCTTTATATATCTAAACTAACTATAAGAAGACAAATTTTTAATTTAAAAATATCGAATTGCACGAGAGTTTAATATTTTATCCAGATGATCTTAACTCTTATATTTGTAGGATTCGATTAATCATGTTATCTTCCGCATTGCTAAAATTCGTATCGTGCATGATTCATTCGGGGTGGCGCTCCCAATAGAATTTTTTTCATACCTAAAATTCGAACACGAGACCTCTAGTTTAGGGTGAAACAGTCACATCACTACACCACATGTTGATGTTGATGAAAATTGGGTTGATCACTCCCTCCTATGATAGTGTAAGACCGTAAGTAATGTCTTGATTTATTAGTTTTAGACTATAGGGGTCTAAAAGTAAAGAGAAAAGGCATGACCAATTTGTCCAATAAATTTAACTTTTTTGACAATTCAATTATATAAAAAACAATTATGACCATGCCTAAATCTCTAGTAAGTCGATATGATTCTTTACTGATCATGTTACTCCATTTTAAGTTTCGAAAAGCAAGAAAAATTATGATATAGTTTTGAACTGAGAAATCGAATCATGATCCACATTTCATCAAGCATCTTGATTCAATCAAGTGTTGAACGGGTAAAATTATGATATTCATTAAATTAATCAATTTTAGTCACAAACAAACCAACCTTCAAGCAAACAAGAACAATTACGTCTCAATCTCAAACATCTAACGTCAACATCTTCTATTTAGTAAGTTCTAAAGGAATTTCTTTAATTATAGGGATACCAACAAACTGCCTGCAAGACACATCAAGACAATAAAAAGGAAAAATAGAAAAGAAAGAAAATGAAAGTACTATTGTTATTTTTTATAAAAATAAAACAAACCTTTTAGAAATATTTAATAAGGAGAATGGTTTGTCCTACAGTTATAGTGATGCTGAAAGAAAGAAAGTGAAACTATTAACAACAATATATTTTATTTATTGAGATTCTTTCGTTTATGTTCCTTCGACCAAATTTAATTATCGGCACTAGTTAAAATATATAAAACCAATATAATAATTATGTATATTATATTCAATGCTTACTGAGTTGAGTCTGTTGCATATGACTTGTCTAGTGCGGTTTATATTTTTTGCGTGGTTTGCAGGCTATTACAGTTTACACAGTGAAGAGTTTATCCCGTGCACACAAAATGCTCACCCGAAGGATAGAGATTGTGACAGAGATTTGTAGCAAGTTGCGGGCTATAGAATTCCAAAAAATAAATATGTATATTATATGTATGTATAGTATATGTATGTTTATGCTTAAATATACAAACCCTATGTATTTGTTGGCTATGTATTTTATAAAATAGAGCACCCAAAGATATTGAATTATAATTATCTCTTTATTTTCATCAGTAGTGATATTATATCCACTTTTAATAATAATTTCACAAACTAGAAATTAAATAAATTATCTTGTGGATAAAGCAAAAGTTGTTGATTTATATTTGTAGTAAATGATCGTAAAATAATATAAGACATAATCAAGCCACCATATGTTGTTCTTTCAATTTGAACAAAACTTGTAGTCCTCTTATCCAAATTTTTATTTAATTACATTAAAGACAAAATTGTAGCAATATGAGAAGCATTGACAATTTCCTATAATGATTATTGATATGGCATGGCAAAAAAAAATCACTTTAATTAGAACATTTGAAGAAAACAAGATGACTCAACACGAAACTTAAAAGAAACTTTGTAAAAATTTTGTCTTTTGTCTTATTGATTTTTGAAGAAGAAAAATCATCTCCTATGGAGTTTAACTTATGTATTGATAGTGTAACGAAATTGTTAGCACTATTTAATCATATTAAAGATATTGGTAATTTATTTATTTTTTAATCTAGATACATAATATAAAGTTGGGGATCAGAAAATTGATGTGGTATGTCATTAGTTAGTTAGGATTCATATTTATCTTCTTCTTTTTTATAAAAATTGTCTTTTTCTCATTTTTTTTCCTTATTATCTCAATTAATTAATGTATCCCAAAATCCAATCCAAGATCATTGCCTCTTTAACAAAAATGATGAAACTTTTCTTCCACAATAATTTAAAGAGCTCTTAAATAATGCTTTAAATAGCCTATAAATAATAAATGATGATTTATTTCCGAGTCGATCCCAAGACAGACACTTTTTGAACCCTACATAGGAAAGGAACTCTCTCTAAAAACACATACCAAAACAGACAGTTCGCCCATTTATGATGACTAACAAATTTAACTCTGTCATCTACCCAAATTCAAAACAATATTACACAAATTTTAAAGGTAGTTCGCCCACAAATGGGTGAACTACAATTCTTTTTATTAACTCCTTACGTGAAGTTATATCATGTCTCAATTTTAAGTGTATTGTAAAGTCTTTTTGATACATAAAATCATGAGTTTTTTCATTAATAAAAGTATTAAAAAATTGAGAATTTTTTTCATTAAATAAATTTTACTATTTATTTTCTTACAATCAATAGTCAATCAATCCTGACAAATTTAAATCTCCTCTAAATAGTTTCAAATTTTAGATATGTGCTCCTCTCAATATTTTGAATCTTTCAATGTATTATTCACTCGAAACGGTTCAATGTTGCGGCACGTCGAATTTTAAAATCAATCTTTGAAGAAGTTTTAATGGCTAAACATGAAGTCTTTCAATATATCCTGACCAACTCAAATCTCCTCTATGCTCTAAACAGTCCTAAATTTTAGATATGACCTCCTTTTGATATATTATTCACTCGAAACAATTCACATTTATGGCACGTCAAATTTTAAAATCAAGCGTTGAAGAAACTTTAATCACTGAAAGCAACAAAAAAGAAGGAAGAAGAGAAGGAATAGAAGAACTTTAAGAACTGATAATTAGATTATTTTGACTCAATAAATATTTTATCTAATTTTTTCTTTATTAAATTAACCAATTTCTAACAATAACCTATAACCAACCTCTAGCTTCAAGCAAATAATAATGATTATGCCTCAATCACAAATGCCAACATCAACAACTTATTTAAATTTGATTCAAGAAGTTCTTAACTATAGAAACCAGATGCCAACAAAAGTATGTGAAAGACATATCAAGACAAAAGAAGAAATAGAAAGATGAGAAAAATGGAAGTCCTATTGTTGTTTAGAAAAATAACAAATCTTTCAAAAATATTTAATGTGGAGAATGATGTGTCCTAAAGTAGTGATGCTGAAAGGAAGACAGAGTGAAATCAAGACTTGCCACAAATTTGGATTTTTTTTAATCAAGCCATATGTTGTTCTTTCAATCTGAAGAAGACAAGTGATTTATTATCTAAGAAGAGTATTGGAAATACTCCTAAACTCAACGCGAATTATTAATTTCATCCTTAAAGTAGTGACAGCCTTAAAAACACTCATTTACATGACTAACTAAACTTAAATACACCCCCGATTTTGCAACATGAGTGAAATATACCCTAAATTCTTGATAAGTTTAAGAGTGTTTTCGTCATTTATTAAGAGTCTCATGCTCCTACAAGAATTTGAGATCACTTGTTATTTCATGTGGCAGATCGGGGTGTATTTAAGTTTCTTTAGTCAAGTTGAAGGGTGTTTGTAAGACGGTCAATAGTTTGGGGACAAAACTAATAATTTGCGCCAAGTTCAGGGGTGTTTTCAATACTTCTCTCTTATCTAAATGTTTACTCCCTCCGTTTTCATTTATTTGCTCTATTTGACTAGCCATGGTGTTTGAGATAGTAAAAAAGCCTTTTGAATGTTGTGGTTTAAAATTAAAAATATGTCAAATGCATCAAAATGTTCTTTAATCTTTTAATCTTAAGCATGTCATATGAAAATTTGAAATTAAAAATTACTAAAAAATGATCATTATTTTTCAAACAAACGAAAAAGAAAAATAGTTCAAGGAAATTAAAACTAATGAAATATTTTGATAACATTCAGGACAAAATTGTGGCAATATAAAAAGCTTTGACAATTTCCTATAATGATTACTGATATGATATGGAACCTAAAAAATTATTTAGAACATTCCAAGAAAAAAAGATGACTCAACATGGAACTTTAATAGAAGAAATTACATAAAAACTGTTGATTAGTCTTTTGTCTTTACTTGCTGATTTTTAAAGCAAAAGAACATTTCTTATATAATTTAATTATATATATTGATAGTATAATAAAAAATTTAGCACTACTAATAAACTACAATAAACTGTTTGTAGTAAGCTTGTAAGACCTTAAAAGATAAGACAAGATATATAGGTGATATCAATTTGTTAGAGATTATGTATTAGACATAGTGTATTATTTTAGGTCATATTTTTCCTAAGAATCTTCTAATTTTGTCTGAGCCACAAATTATAAAACAGTTCAAATTTCTGTTTTAATTGTATAGCATCTGTCTAAGATGAGCTTAAGGGAGTCGAATCAAATAACTTGTTAAATATTTATCGATAATTGTTATAAAAAACAATAAAAATTCCACGAATTTAGGACTTAACTAATCACTTTAATTTTTGAAATTATCTTTTATATCATATTTAGTTTGTCAGATACATGTATGTGACGCACTTAGAGACATGTATCTCAAATATATGCGGGTCAAATTAGATGTAATTGTTACGAATCCATTATATTCAAGCGTGATTCACATATATCTGAATACACTAACTCACTCACTCACTTTTCTTTTACCTCGCTCTCTCTCTATGCATTTGTATTTCACAATATATTTGATATCAAAGTTACATGTATCTAGTATCAAAAGATACTCCCTCCGTCCCTAATTACTTGTCCTCTTTTGAATTGGCACACCTATTAAGAAAACAATGAATGACATAGTGAGTTTACCATTTTACCCCGATTAATTATGAAGTAGGTGAACTAAAAATTTAAGATTTTCAACAAGTTCATTAATTAATTGAGGGTATAATAGGTAAAAAAAATTGTCCTTTCTTGATTTGTTAAAATGGACAAGTAAAAAGGGACAACTAAAAATGGAAAAGTGGACAAGTAATTAGGGACGAAGGGAGTATATGTTAACTTTCTCACTCGCCTCTCGCGTCTCGCCTCTCGCCTCTCGCCTCTCTCCTCTCTCCTCTCTCCTCTCTCCTCTATTGCTCGCCTCTCTCCCTGTGTATCTATATTTCAGAATGTATCTGATCTCAAAGATACATGTATCTAGTATCTCTAAGTCATGTATCATATATGAAATCTAAAGGAGTGGTGTATGTGACTTGAAATCTAATATGAAATTATTAATTAGTGAGGCAATATATAATTATTTTAAATTATAGAGTGGATAAATATTTTTGTAATTAGGTAATTGTTCCTAATTGTTATAGTAATCCGTTAAAATAAGTTAAATTACGGTGATAATTTTTTAAAATGATTTACATGGCGTATACGTCAGATCCTCTTTATATGTAAAAACTCAACATTTTTTAAATTTCTAGTCTCAAAGATGGAATTTCAAATGTTATAACTTCCCTTTTGAGAATTCCTGTTATAAAGAAATTACTTTAAAATTTCCTCCATTATTTATTATATATACCTCTTCACCAATCATTGGAGCGTAACACAAACCTACAAAACAAAAAATTTCTTCTTCCCTAATAAGAAAGCATCAAGAAGATGATTCAATCAGAGATTCTTCACAACTCATGGTCTTCAAGTAACCAAATTGATCCTTTTTATGAATATCAAAATCATGATGTTTCTTATTCTTCACACAAATCCAAAGATCAAGATTCCTCTCAAATTTCCTTCTCAGATTTCACTTCCCTTTTCTCTGATGATGTTCTTACTGATCTTCCCATGGATGATATCGAGTTCGTTGATGTCTCGAGATGGTTAAACGATAGTGAAAGTGAAGGAAACGAAAATATGATTAAAATCACTTCAGAGACGAGAAAAGATGGAGAGTTATGTAGTCCTGCACTTTCAAGCGTATCCATTGAGACCTCAACGACAATACCATCAAGAAATGATGCTATTTCACTTGTACTTCAAGGAAATAGTAGAGAAATGGATAACCAAATGAGAATTCATCATTTGTTGTCAGCTTATGGAGAGGCAATGGAGAATGGTCACAAGGAACTAGCAGAAGTGATTATAAGAAGCATTAAGGGGAAAATAAATCATTTAGGTGAATCGTTGGAACGCGTTGCTTCTAACTTATTCCAGAAAACAGAAGAGGATCAAGGAAGTTACTTGAGACAAGAATCAAACAAGATTATTGAAGCAGCATTCAAGGCCTTCTACCAAATTTTCCCATTAGGGAAATTTGCTCATTTGGCTGCTAACTCAGCAATTATAGAAGCTATGCCTGATGATGTAGAAACCATTCACATAATAGATTATGACATTGGAAAAGGGATTCAATGGCCTCCAATTATTGAAGCTATGGGCCAAAAAAGAAAGGCTTTGAGATTAACATCCATAAAGAAAACAGAAGAAGAATCAACAAGTGATTATTGGAGATTTGAGGAGACAAAAAGAACACTTGTTGATTATGCAAATCCTTTTGGCCTAACATTACAAGTTGAGGAGATGACATTTGAAGAATTAGCAAGTGAATTGAGAAGAATGAAGAAAAGGGGTGAATGGTTGGTTTTCAACTGTATGTTTCAACTCCCACACATGGGGAAAAGAACGCGTAGAATCGGCGCGTTGGAGTTTCTAAAACTAGCTAAGGAATTGTTATTAGCTAATTCAACACACAGAGGACTTGTCACTTTTGGTGATGGAGAAGCAATGGACAATAGTCATCAAAACACAAACAATACTTTTTCTTCATTCTTTAACAAGAATTTGATACATTACCAATCGATTTTCGAGTCATTGGAATTGTATTTTCCAGCTTATCTTGCACAAGCAAGACTTGTTATGGAATCCCTTTTTCTAGCACCTCAAGTGTGCTCATTTTCTTGGTTTCAAAACTGGGAAGAGATGACAAGTGTTTTTTATTCTCATGGAGAAATTGAGTTGCAAGGTATGAGAATAAGCAAAGAAAACTTATTACAAGCCAAAGAAGTGGTGAATGAAAGAGAAACTCCATTTAAGGTGAGGATTGAAGAAGAAAGACAGCATGAGATGGTGTTGGAATGGAAAGGCACATCCTTGATGAGAGTTTCAACTTGGATGTAAAACAAGAAAGCACAAATTCATTCTCTGTCATTTTCTTTTACTTGTGTTTTACTATCAAGTGCCAAAAGTGTATAGGAAATACTAATATTAGTCTCTCAGTGTACTTATGTTGTATATAGTTGTTAAAAAACACAATTGTGAATGACAATTTATGTGATGCATTTTTTTTTAGTTTGTCCCCAAAAAAATGATATTTTTTATATTTAAAAACAAATTTACTTTTTAACTTTTCATATTACCTTTTAAATGAGAATGATTTATTTTTTCTAAACGGATAACTCTAATTTTTAGTGACATAATTTATAACTACACATAAACTTGTTTTAGACCACAAATTTTTAAAATCTTTCTTACTTAAAGTTTGTGTTCAATCAAAGTACAGTAAAATGAGACTAGGGGGTAATATTATCTTGTTCTTCAGTGTAAATTTTTCATTATAAATGTTCAAAAGCCAATTTAAAGTGATTTTCCTCCATAATTAAGATGCCAGAAGGGACCAAAGGGGAAAAAAATAGATGCCACAAAGAAAGGGATTTATCAAATAATATATATATTCACTTTGATATTATTTCATCCCTTATTTAGTAGTGTTTTCAAACTAAAGTATAACTCATATATACACCCTATTCAACATAATTCTTATAAATAAAAGTTATAGCATTAACAATAGATGGTATTATTCCTATTATAATACACCCTACTTATTCTATACACCAACCAAAACAGTCGATAAAAAATAAGTCAGGCATATAAATTTTTTCATGGTTGTACTCGTTTTTTCTTTTTTAATCATATCATATCAGAAGACTAATTCAACAAAAATCGCACTGAAAAGAACCACTTAACTAAGTTTGCAAATGTAAATATCACAGCAGCTGCAGCAATTTAGAAACTATGATACCGAAGCAAATGGTTAGTTCATAACTTCAAATCCACCAACCAACATCAACTATATTCTTCAAATAGTTGAGCAAGAAAATAGAGACATGTCACAAAATCAGATGCTCGAAGTTCCAACAGTCATCATATTTTTACTACTCAACAGATGGTTCCGACTTTGTATGTAGGCTGGCTAGTACAGAAAAGAATATATCTATCTAGCTTTGCCAACAAGAAAGACCAAACATAGCATGGAGAAAATCAACTGTCACCTATGATTTCAGGCTACTCTTGTGAGTGGTTACAGGACAGAACAAACAATCTACCTGAAATAAATGGACATTTGAGGGATATCAACATCGTTGTCTTCATCATCCTCACAAGCCACTACCACGTCAAAATGTTTCCTGTATGGAGGCAAATCTGCCTTGGCCACTTCCTTGGCCAGTTCCACCATTTTCCGATCCATTCGCTCTTTATGCTTAGGGAACATGCTGTTATAAAGTAAGCAGCTTCCGTAAGAGATGCTATAAGCGTTCAGACCTTTGTTTTGAAGCCACTGAAGAAGCTCCCTCAAAGTTGGATTGTCTTTCAAAATCCACCTGTCCCACACAGTCCAGCTCATGTCCTGATGTTTGATCACCTTTGGTGGAACTGGTTCAGCGATGGAAAATAAAGGAAGAGCCAAGTTGGCGAAAGTGTTGCGGTAGTCCTCCACCTTATGACCTCCATTCAAAACCTTATAAAGCTCTAGACAAACAAGACCAGTGGCCATAGCAGTAGAAGTAGCAATTGCTGGAATGATCCTCCCTGCTATGAATTTGGCCTTCAGTTTATCCACTTCAGGGATGCTATAGTTTCTAGCCCTCATGTTTGCAAGTCCAGCAATGAAGTCCATATGATAGTTGGTGTCATCATCCTGTAATTCAGACAAACTTAATTTGGAGAGAAGATGGAAGAAATAAACACATGATTATAAATTGCGAACATCTATCACGGTAAGAAGTATTATCTCTTCCTCATAAAATGTTTGTTAAAACATTATGTGGTTCTTCAAGTTCAGCACCAGTCTGTAACTACATATCAGACCCTTTTCTTTTCTTCCTCCTAGGGAACGCATTCACCAAACCAAATGATCACGCTCACAAAAGATGCCTTTAGACATATGCAACATGCACACAACAGAGAGAGAGTGCACCTTTTCAAATTGAATGGGATTCATCTTGTAACCTGAAGGTAATTTCTGACGACACGTTTCCAGCTGCATCACCAACTCGTTGATGACTGCAGCATCATCTATGGATGAAGCCGACATGCTGGTTGCTTTCTCATCTGTCACAATCTTCACATCTTTCTTTGGCTGGAAATCGGAGACAATCACTTTATCAACAGCTTCAGCTAACTTTTGAGGAGACTTAACCCAATGTGGAATGGAAATGCCAAATGTTTCTGCTCGTAACAAAGAGGCTGCCAGGAGAAATTGAAGATGACTGGCATCATCAACAGAAAATTGCAATGGCCGAGGGAAACGTTTTGGTGCTGACCAGAATGAAGCACCACTACTTGTAGTAGCATCCTCAGGAAAGGTATATGTCAACTGCTTCACGCGGTCTGCAAAGTAATCTTCAAACCTGGTTACAAGGAAAAGCAAATGGTTAAAAGCATATATATTAAAAATTTGCTTAAAGGGGTAAAAATTTAGTTGGTTTTTTATGGTTATACCTCAGGCGGGCCCAGGTTATGCAGTCTTCAAATGTATCACATCTCTCCTTATCAAGGCATTCAAGAACACGATCCAAAATGTCCCTGGCCTGTGCATCACCAGCCTTTTGCATAGAAGATATGTACTCGCTAGGATTGATCAGATAAGCATTAACTTCAGTTGGTGTCTTCTCAAGCAAACCCTCAAATTCTGACCGTGCCCATGTTAAGCAATGGTCGATGTTGTGTGGGAAAGAGTGAACTGTACACATAGGTGCTTGTTTTTCTGGTGGATCCCTTGATGCACCATAATTCTCTGTAAGGTGAGGAATTACCATCTGAGTGTTGCACTTGGCACCCAGGGTTCCAGACTCCAATAACGGTTTTTGAAAATACAAACATCTCTGATCAATGTAAAGCCTTGCATTCACGTTATCTAGTGCATTGATCACAACACTCAAATTCTCCCAGAAGGTATCATCAAATACACTTTCTGTTTCAGGGCTTGCACGGTTTTGCAGTGCTTCAATGTGAATGTGAGGATTGATCAAAGAAGCAGCGGCAGCAGCAACAGTAGACTTGGCTTGCCCAATGTTCCAGTCACGGAAGAGGAATTGCCTACTGAGATTGCTCTTCTCAATGACATCATCATCTGTAATTGTAAGCTTTCCTTCATCACCACAACAAACCCCCATGAGAGCTAAATTCTTCAAGAACTCACACCCAAGTGCACCAGACCCAACGACAAAAGCTTTTGCCTCTTCCAGCTTCTTCTGTAGCTTGTTTCCGAAAACTGAGATTTGGGCATCATAACGACTATTCAAGGGCTTCAAATCATTTGGATCCAATGGTTCAGTTGGAAGAGATTCAACAGAGTCAAAGTAGAAAAACTGTCCCAAACAGATCGAAAACAAATGTTCAGTGACAAAACATTCCAAGACTATTAAAAAGCAACCATAAATACAACAACAAAAGCCTATATGCAGCACCAGAAACTAATTTAATCCAAAACTTCAGGTAATAGTTACCACGCTGCAAAGATACATAGGGATACCTATATTGACAGTCAAGAAGACACAAACATAGCATCTCAAACTCAAAACATCATGCTTCAGAAGCAAAATAGTGTTCAGATAGAGTTCCCTTGCACTCCGTTCTAATTGGAGTTTAAAATTTAGAAACAAGTCCCATACGATCTAATATGAACTTGTTCAAACAAGGCAGCAACAAGTTAAACAGATCATCCCGACTAAAGAACTGCATGAAATTTAAGAGCTCTTCTGGCTCAATTATAACAATTCATTAACTGACCTGGTATAGTGGATGGAACTTCCCAGAGCAAGCCTTCACAACTTCTTGCCCAACGATACCCCCAAACATAGCCGCCATTGGGTTTAGCACAGCCCTTGCACCATATGCAAAGTTCCGAATAAGTTTATGGTCAATCTCAACTTTTGCAACGCAACTATTGTTCATGTCAGTCACAAGTGATATTAGCCTCTGAGCATCTTCCTCAGATCCAGCAACAGGAAAACGTCCTGATAAAGACACAAACTTATCTAGGGCCTCAAAGGTCAAGTGCAAAATAGGTGGGCGGTCAAACTTGGAGAAGTCACTCAGAAGAAAGTCACCAGGATCCCTAATTGCTTTTCGCAGTGGCTTGAACTTCAACACTTTAGGCTCCTTGATCTGAGTGACGATGCCCCCTCTTTCATATGCTCCATACTCTGTGGTATCATCTTCAATAGTAAATGAATATGGCCTTGCACTTTTTATTTTTCTAGCCTTCCCATCATTCAGCTCTGTCATGCCCCGCACTTCAGAAAATACAACCAAGTCCCCATCCTGAAACTCGAGCCTCTCGTCATCAACACATGCCACAAGAGCAGGATCGTCATTGCTAATAGACGCAATGATTCCTGTGTGGGGATCCTCACCATCAACATCAACAACTGTAAAATCAGGGCCAAAGTCACAAAACACACTACCAAAAAGGCCTCGAACTTCAGTTTTGATGAAAGCAATCGGAGGCTGGTGCGCATGACAGTAATCATCAAATTCAAAAGCCTTCTCTAAGCTGATATCTGTAAATACAACGGCCTGCAGATAAAGTATAGCGCATTCAGGATGTTATCTCCCCCAAACCATGCCAGGATATTAGTAGCATAATTATAACATCTCAACAAAATTAACTCTGTTATGTTCATATCACTGACAATAAGAAACATAACTACTGACACCAATGCTTCACCGCCAAACACACATTTCCTCAAACAAATTGCCATTGACATAGTTAAGATAATTCATCCTTGGAAAGTCTTAATGACTGTCACTCCCATAATGAATGTGAACACAGGTCACTAGTGTTTTATGAAATCTTAAACATTATAACTGTATTGTGGAAAGCAACTACAATTTCATTTAACAAGAACTATATTTAAAATAGATCTCTTTTGATGGGTATATAGCCTATATCTTTTTTGCAACTATAGTAACATTTATTGAAAGACTAGGATCTTTTTCTTTTGGATAGGCAAAATTTGCCAAGAGTTTTTAACCTTGAAAAAGTGACTAGAAGTCAAATAAATTAGAGATCTAGGAAAATAAATTAGAGACATTTTCTTTATGCAATAAATCAGGATATAGATCATTTCTGTTCTGGAAATTAAAAATATATCACTTCTCGAATGGAAAATCGCAACAAACTTTCACTTTCTAATTAATCACACGGGTCAATTCGGTTTTATATAAAAGCTTAACCATTATCACTATTACGTGGAAAGCAACCACTACTTGGTTTAGCTATGATTATATTTCAAATAAGATCTTGGTTTGGTTAGTTTTTTGGACCCATATGTCAATATATGGAAAGTGTGAGATTTAAAGCTCCTACGTTGTCCTAAAGTATAATTAGTGAGTAGTGGAATAAAATGGACCGAATAGAGCTGAACAGGTGTATACAATTTATACTGCCGGTCCAACTAGTTTGGGACTGATTTAAAACTACTACATTACAATAGTCGTACAACCAGTAAGTCGTTAAGACACGAAAGATATGCATAATAGTTAAAATCAATAACATCAGGCACATGTCTACTTGCCTGAAAATTGGAAAGTTGTTCTTTAGTCAAAGCATCCGTCAACGTAGAGATAATGACAGTATTGTTTAGCTCTTGCAACTTCTGGACAGAAGCAAGTGCCCTATTCTTCCCAACATCCTCCTCTGTGAAGATAAAATTGCTAGACAGATCCCACAATTCCACATTTCCTTCATCGTGCAAAGTAACAGACTTCACACCCGCAAGAATAAGGTTCTTTGCTGCATTAAGGAAACACAATTCAGTTATATCACAGACTTTTAACAGAATAGTTGCCATATTCAGCACATTGATGTCTCGCAATCACTTCCTCTTTTCATCAGTTATCACTATCTCGAAAATCTACAAAAGTAGGTCAGTGAAAGTGCACATGCAGAACACACATTATCAATCAACTAGGCATCATAATCCATTCTACTGCATTCAGGCCCACATGCAAAACATACATTATCAATCAACTAAGCATCAATGGAAATGAAATGAAAACTTTACAAAGAAGAAAACAAATCATACTACATTATATTCTCCTTTGATGCCACATTTCAAACTTCCAATTCCAGCACAGTAAAACATATATTATCAATCATCAACTAGGCATTGGAAATGAAATGAAAACTTTAATGTACACCAATTTCATGTGTGGAAATGTAAATGAGAACTTAACAAAGAAGAAAACAAATCATACTTCATTAAATTCTCCTTTGATCCTAGATTTCAAACTTACAATTCCAGCACAATAAATAGCAAAAGGAATAAATACAGAAACATATACCAATTTCAGCGCCAAGGCCTTGCAAACCAGAGATGAGAACATTAGCTGCAAAAAGTTTACGCATGGTTTCACGTCCATAAACAGCGAGTTGACGGCTGTGAAGATCCTCATCGATATCAGACAGATTACGCAGATCAACCGGAGTCATGCCGGTACGTCCATTAGTGGCGTTGCCGTTAACGCTAACATCACCGGTAGCAGAATCAGCTCCTGCCATAGTCTCCGTCGATGAATCACCACCAGCAGAACCAGCGGCGGCGGCCTTGTACTTCTTCGTTAAAGGATCCACTGAAACGGCGTCGTTATCTCCTCCGACTGCAACTATCGATGACCTCTTCACAGGAAGCATAAAGTACTCTGAACTGCTCGATTCAACCATTTCAACAAATCAACAAGATTAAACAAACAGAAAAAAAATATGTAAAATTGAAAAGCTGCAAGAGAGAAGGAAGAGAAATGTTAATAGGAAGAGAGGGTACCAAAAATGGAGAATATGAAGTGAAATGAGATGCTCGTGATGATTAGGGTTTGTATGATGCTTTGAGCTTAAGAGAGAGTGGAGGTGTATGTTGTGTGTGGGTTCGTATCGACGATAACCAAAAATGGACAGAGATTGTTTTGGGTGGGCCGAAAGAAATGCAGATATTCCTTTGGGCTTTTGAATTTCCTTTCCTTTTTATAGACAACATTGTTAAAGCTTGTGCTTATGGTTTCTATTCTTAGAAAATAGATTTTTGTGAAAAAAAATAATCTATTTTAGTGGCTTTGATAAACGATGTCGGACGAGGGTCATGTCTTTGGTTGGAACCGGGGGTGAGGGGTAAGAGTAAGTGGGTTAATGGGTCCTCTAGGCTAAGGGTAGGGTCTTGAAACATTGAGACGATAAGTACATAGAGCTACTGATCTAAAGAAGAGGAAGATTAGCATAGTTACATCTCGGAGACCAAATGGATAGGTACAAAGGCTTGGTATGTGGACGGTTTTAAATTGTGGTACGGAGGAGGCTTGAGGGATAAGAATGAAGTAGGAATTTTAGTAGATAGGAGCTTAGGGAGCATGTGGTGGAGGTTACGAAGATCAATGATAGGGTGATGACGGTTAAGCTCGTCATTGGCGGGCTTACCTTGAACATTACTAGGGCTTAATGAGGAGGTCAAGAAGCACTTCTGAGAGGATATGGACAAGGTAGTGAGGGGTATGCCACACTCAGAGAAGTTTTTCATTGGCGGATATCTCAATAGGCACATCGGGTTAACCACTAATGGTTTTGACGCTCGTATGGAGGTTTGGGTTTTGGGGTTAGAAACGGCAAAGAAGCTTTGGTTTTCAATTTTGCTAAAGCTTTTGAGTTGGTAATGGCTAATTCATGCTTTTCAAAAAAGGAGAAGCACTTGGTTACCTTGCGTAGCATGGTGGCTAGAACTCATAGATTATTTACTCCTTAGGAAGGGTGATAGAGTCCTTTGTAAGAACCGAAAGGTTATCCCAAGTAAGAATCTTATCACCCAATATAACTTTTGAAAATGGACATTGAGATAAAGATGGAAGGGGGAAACAAGACTTTGTATGATTGATCGAGGATCAAATAGGGTGGCTTTACCCCTGCCCGATCCCGAGAGATGTGGGAGAAGTAAATAGTGATGAAGGTTTGGGGGAGTAGTGGAATGCAAATAAAGTATGAGATTAGGCAGCTAGTTGCATTGGGAAGCAACTAGAGAGGTGTTAGAGATTTCAAAGGGCAACTTTAGTGGTCATCGAGGGGATTGCTGGTGGAATGGAGAATTCAAGACAAAGTGAAAGCAAAGAAGGCTACTTAAACAAAGTTGATGGAGAGAAAATTTGAGAAGGAGAGTCGTACAAATATGAAAAGGTATAAGGTGACAAAAAAAGAATGCGCAGTTAGCAGTTATGGCGGCGAAAATGATAGCTTCTAAACGTTTGTATGTCTAACTAAGGAAAAAAGGCGAGGACAAAAAGTTGTACTGGCTCTCCAAGGTGAGAGAGACGAAGGGTTGAACCAGTTCAGCAACAACCTTGCTCATAGACATGTACTCAGGCTCAATTGAAAAGAGAGATATAACAAGTTGTTTCTTGGCCTTCCAAGAAATGAGAGAACCACCCAAGAGAACATAGAAACCAGTGACAAACCATCGAGTGTCAATGTATGCAAGCCTAATTACTGTCATAGTAAGCAATGAGAGGGAAATCAGGAGAGGTAGAGAAGAACACCCTAACATCAGAAGTACCCCTCTGATATCTCGAATGATATATAGCAGCCTTTATGTGACAATCAAAGGCTTCGGGAGATACTGGCTGAGATGTACGACAACAAGTGACAAATCAGGCAGAGTGTAGGTGAGAAAATTCAATTTGCCCATTAAACTTTTATAAAATTCAGTATTAGGGAGAAGAGAGCCCATATCAACTTTTAACTTAACAAATAGATCAGGTGGGCATGTGATATGATGCACAATATCACAATTGAACTCATGGAGTAATTTTCTGATAAACTTCTTATGATGCAACAAGAGTCCAGAAAAGGAATAACAAACTTGAATCCCTAAGAAGTAATTGAGAACACCCAAATCTTAGATTCTGAACTGGGAGTCTAAGAATGACTTCAGAGAGAATCTCATTCGAATCATCACCAGAGATGATGATATCATAAACATACACAATAAGTACAACAATAGAAGAGGAGGACCTTTTTGGTAAATAAGGAATGGTCATTGAGGGAATGAGAATGACCTATGGAAGAGATAGCCTAAGAAAGTTTAGCATACCATTGTCTAGAGGTTTGTCGCAAGTATATAAAGATTTTTTAAGGTGACAAACCAATGGAGGAGAAACATATGGGCAGTTAGCAAATAACCTAGGGGGAGCTTCATGTAGACCTCTTCATCCGAGTCACCATGCAAAAAATGCATTGTTGACAGCTAGCTAAAAGAAAGGCCAACCCTTTTAAACAACTAGACCAATCAAATACTTGAGTGGAGAACTTTACGATCAGAGAGTTAAAATCCACACCTTCAACTGTGTCTCCTCTAACCACCAATCTAGCTTTATATCTTTATAGACCCATCAACTTTGTAGACTCATTTACAACCAATGATTTTCTTGCAAACATGTAGGGTACAATGGACCAGGTGTTATTGGCCTAGAGGGCCTCAAACTCTTTAGTCGAGGGATCCTGCCAAACATGTATAAAAGTTGCTTGTTTGTAAGAGTGTGATTCTAGGGCAGAAATATCAGTGAAGTGACTAAGGCAAGTAGAAATAGAACTAGATCCATAAAGGGAAGGTGGAAGATCTTATACAAAATTCTAGAGGTGGGCAAGAGGTAAGTGAGACTTACTAGATCTTCTAAGGAGACCTGCACCAGCAAGAAAAGGAGCAACAAAAAAAGAAGGGATTGTTGGCAAAGAAGAGATAATAGGCAAGAAACAAAGAGAAGGGTCAGAAGGAAGATAAACATAAAATGGTGGGAAAGTGGCAGTGAGTGAGGCAAATGGAAAAGAAGACTCATGGAATACCAGATCTCTGAAAATGAAAGTGAGATGAGTGTTGAGATTATAAAGTTTGTACCCTTTTTGGCAAGTAGATATCCAAGAAACACACATGGAACAACCCTGAGTTGAAACTTATCATAGGGGGCAGTAGAGAAGCAGAGACAACCAAAGGTTTCCAAGTGAGGATAGGAAGGGGATGACCATATAACAATTTTGTTATTTAAAGGTTTAGAGAGAAACTGTCATGCTCCAAACTCGAGGGGCAAAACTGGGACCTCATGCCAAAACTTAGGCCTAAACCAACCCTACTCAAGCATTTGTTAACAGTGCATAAAAGCCACACACAATCAAGAAAACAAATAAGTATATCTCAGCTTAAAAATAAGTGGGCCCCTATTAGAAACTCTATAAGAAAAATAATTACTCCCAACAATTCATATAAAGCAATAATCAGCTAGTACACAAATCATGTTTGGATCGTCGAGACCACCATGATATCTAGAAAAGCATAAAGATTATATTATCAGTTAGGACTGTCATTATCTCTATGCAAAAGCTAAAAAGGGGTATATACACAATAATTCAAGATAACATGTCGTTATATATGAGTAATCTAAACAATAAGTTGAAACAACCAACAAACAAGGCCAATAACATGTCTATACAACCCAATACACTAGTTTGCAAAGCCTCTATGAATATGATACTTGGACAGGATAGGGCCCCAACCTATCAAAATTTATAAACAAGCAAATCTCTAGGACTTTGGCAACTCCTAGAATAAATGAGTCAAATAATCAGTTGGATAGGTAGTTATGCTAGGCAGGTATGTCTAATCGCCGCTCAGGATCTGTAGGTATGAATGGAGCGCCCCTAGACAGGGGGCGTTAGTACAAAATAATATATCGAACATGTAAGACTAACTGAAAACTGAAAGTAAAGTATAAGGATTGAATAAAAGGACAGGAGTAAAACAAAATTACAACACCTTACCTTCCTACAATAAGACAACGGATAAACACATAGCAAATAATAATCTCACATGCCACCATAAGTCAAGCATGTACAAACAACACACAATAACCATAAGCCCTAACACGCATAAACAATCACTAAATACCTTTACCGATCCCTTTACCTAGACCAAGTGATCATCTGAAGTGAATTGTCTAAATTTGTAGCCAGCGTGAATTTATACAACTCTTAAGCTCCATAGTACAATATAGTATTTCCCCAAAGGTACAACCTACCTACCATGTAAATACAGTCTGTCCCACACATAGGCATGGTCTGCCTGGCCCGTAGGCATTGTCTGCTCGGTCCGTAGGCATAATCTGCCTGGACTATAGGCTCGGTGTAACTATTTGACCCATAGGCTCAGTCTGACCGACCCTTATGCACAGTGTATCAATCAACATGTAGGCTCTAAACCCTGCAGTGTCAGTTTCTACTGAGGCCAAAACAATATCATAGGCAGTAGAACGATTAAAACATTACAACAATATCAAGTGATCACAAGCAACATAAACACAATCATAACATGTTTTCTAGGCCATTAAGTCATGATTAAAGTACTATTGATGGAAGCTATAGCATGGTATGGTGGCCAACTCAATAGGATAAGGCTACAAGTCAAATAATGATAATATATATGTCATAACAAGCTAAGGCTATCAGAATCATGCCAAAAAAGAAAATAAACTTTTAACATAACTTTCGAATAGAAGCCTCAAGGTGCCTCTATAATGTTCAACAAAACTATTATAATGCAACCAACGCAGGAATCTAAAAGGCTGTAAAAATTAGTCATAACCAATCGATAAGGCATTAAGGTCATCATTACGACCAGCCCACTTTAACTCAACAAATAACATCACAATCTCTACCCAACCAGCAGCTAATAACAACAACAAGAAGTTATCAACATATTACAAGAGAGGCAAGATCCCAAAGTAACATAACAAGGCACACTTCTGTATCAATCGATAACCTTTGTATACGACTCCTAAAAGTGGTGCACCAATATAACCTCCCTCCATCACCTTAATACCATAAATCTACACATCAAAAAATATCATAACAATACAATAACTAGGTTGTCTAGAGCCACGACACTCGAATGTCGCCTTGTGGCTCAAAATTTGATAAAATGACATAAAAATGCAAAAATATAAGGGAGATGATCGGAGGAAACGTAACTTGCCCAAAAGTTTCAATTTATCCAACACAACAAATTGCTTCAAGGGTTCAACATCATCTTGATTTGTAAGAAAATGCACCAAAACAAATCTTAGGTTGTAGGAATAGATTTTCAACTTTAAGCCATGAGATTCTAAGAAAAGAAGGTGTAGAATCTTACCTCAAAGTAGCTCAAACATTTTCTTAACTTCACAAACAGATTTCACATTAAATTCCTTCAACCACCAAAAGAAAATAAATGGCACAAAATGAAGCTTACGATGAGGAAAACATTTTTTCAAACTTGGGCCAAGGAAGAATCAAGTTAGAAGAGGGTGTTGTCTTACCTCAAAGGTATTGAAACTCTTTTAAATGGCTGTTGGATGTTAATACTTTGAGAAAATATAAAAATTATCTTTTTGAAGTCCAAAAGTTCCTTTTAAAGGCGGTCAAACCCGACCCGATTTTCTCAAACAACTTGTGATAAAATAGTCATAATTCTTTACTTCGATGTTGATTTGACAAGCAGTTTGATGTTCTAGAAACTAGACTCAAAGAAATTTAATTTGATATACTATTGATCTTCGAACTCCTTATATATTAATAGATATGCTCATCCCAAGTCATCCTATAAATAAAATTATATCAAAATTTTCTTATAATAAATTCGTCACTTAAGATTTTTTTTGTCAAGGCTCCATTTGGCCTTTACATTCTGTCTAAGAATTTCAAGTAACTTTATATAGTTATTCCTTGGTAAAACCACCTAATTATCATTATTTTTCATACATATCAATGACATTTGACGTGAAATACGATAAATTTTCTCATCGAACATAAACTTGTTATTTAAAACGTTACAAACTTATGGAGTGTTGCAAAAATCTATTAATGAGATAAGTGGGTGTGAGCACACATTCTCCCCAAAAATTGATGGGTAGGTTAGATTGAAACAACAAAGCTCTAACGGTTTTAGAAAAGTATTTGTGTTTTCTTTTCACAATACCATTTTGTTGTGGTGTGTGAGAGCAAGATGTTTGATTAATGATTCTTTGATCAATAAAGAATTGACTAGCTGAATTGCTAAAGCCAAGATCAAAATTAATATCACTTCTAATAGTTTGTATGGAGGGGTTAAACTGAGTCTTGACCATGGCAATAAAGGCCTTGATCAAAGGAAAGGCATTGTTCTTGGCTCCCGCAAGTTAGGTCCAAATAGCCCTAGTGTGATTATCAACTATGGTCAAAAAGTACTTCCAACTAGAGTGAGTGGGGGACCTGTAAGGCCCCCAAGTGCCTACATGGATAAGCTTAAAAAGATCAATGGATTTGATTGAGCAATCAGAAAATGGATGCCTTGATTGCCTAGCTAAGGGGCACATAAAGCAAAGGAAAGGTTGCTTGGAAGAAAACTTGCAGGGTATGGAATGAAGATCCTTCATTTTATCAAAAGTCATGTGCCCGTATCTATTATGCCACAAATTTTCCATTTTATTCAACAAAGAGTGATTATTCCAAAGAGAGATAAAAGGTATCACAAAATTAAAGACAACAGGTACAATAGAATTAATAGAAGGACGGCTGAGTATAGGAATATCAATAGATAAGGACTTATTTTCAAGATTTGCATAAATGTAATGAGGTAAAGATTGAGAAGCACTGGTAGAAGAGGACTACATGAGCTTGTAGATACCATTCTCCAATCTACCCATCTCTAGTGGCCTTTTCATTGAAGGGCCCTATATACTATTGGTAATTTTGGTAAACAAAACAATGCAATCTAATTGAGAAATGAGTTTGCAAACAGACGCACTGTTATACTGAAAACTAGGTATGTAAAGTACATGATGAAGTATGAAGGAAAGAAAATGAATTGAACAAATACATGTTACTTTGACCTTATAACTATTAGGAAGGATGACTAGATAGGACATGACTAAAGGATGAATATCAAACAATAAGTCTTTATTGGAGGTTATATGGTCGGTGGCCCCATAATCAATAATCCAAATGCAATAATCTACTTTACTAATCATGAAAGCACCATCAGACATAGTTTCTACACAGTTAGAGAAGAAAAGTATACCCACAAAGTAGGTAGAGGTCATAAGGCTGGAAAGATTGTCTGAGATATGGAAATCCTGGAGCATGTGCATAACTTGGTTGCATTGTTCTTTGGACAAACCAACAATGAGAGAAGATAACAAATCATCAGAACCATTATCAACCACTTAGGAACTTCATATTCTCATAATCATTACTTGAACCTCAGTAGTGGCAGCTATCATCTTACCTTTGGAATTGAAGAATTTGAAGTCAGAAGGATAGCCATGAAGCTTATGACACTTGTCAATTAGATGGATAGTTTTTTTTTGCAATATTTGTGTAACAAGTTGGACCTATCCTAGTCAAAAGCAACCTTGAGGTTGTAGGTCTTGTTTGAGTGCGCAATTTGACTAAAATGGTAAAGTCTACCTAAAGTAATATTGGGACCAAATTTTTTGTTCAGGTTGACATAAAAAGAAGTAGAATCATGAGTGAACTAAAAAGTAAGTGCCACATGTCTCTGCCTTTCATCCTGAAGTAGAATGTTATATGCAGAGTCATGGGATGGGAAAGGTTGTTCCATGAACGAGTTGCACCTCACTCCAATATAGGTTTCATTCAAACCCATGACGAAATGGTGTACCTTATTCTCTTTCTCATCTTCCTTATGTAGACCAAATTTGGTAGTACAGGCGCATAAGTATTGATGTGATTGGTAGATACAAATCTAAGTTCGTCCTAGAGCCTTTTAAGTTTATTGAAATAGGAAGCAATGTCCAGGGATCCTTGAGTGATTGAGGTCAACTCCTTTTTGAGCTCAAAGACCTCGACACCACTAACAAAGCCATATCTCTTATTCAATTGAATTCAAATGCTTTCAGTTGTATCAGAGTACTGGACGCTCTAAGATACGTCAGGAGATAGAGGACTAGTCAGCGAAGATACAACAAATGTCTTACATGAGGGGAACCCTGAGCAGGCCTCATAGAAGATTTATCGATGAAACCTATTTTATTTCTATAGATAAAGAGATTATGATGGTGCGCTTCCATCCCCGAAAACTAGTTCTCGAGAAAGGTGAAGCAAACAACGAAATGCCAGGGATGTTGGAGGAGTAGAGAAACATAGGGTCAGAGAAATCAAGTGCGGCAAAAGTTGAAGCACCGATTGAATAACCCATATTCACCATTACAATAAGTTGGGGAGATTCACAAGTAAGAAAAATGAAAAATATGCTTGTATAGACAAGAAAATCAGAGATATATGTAAAAAGAAATAAGGAGACGGTTAGCCTCAGTCTTTGCAATCGAAAGACAATAACGACCTTGAGAAAGTAAACTGCAAAAATCTCACACCAAAAAGAGAACCACCATGAATCAGCAGTTAAAGAGAGGAATCTAAAATTAGGAATCGTCTACTGATGAACAAAAAATCTCCAAACGACAAAAACCACAGACACCATCGCCAATGGAGAAATTCTTGGTAAAAACTAACAAAGATAATATCGCTAGACGAAGAAGTGATCGAAGAGCAAGGATCTCTGATTGATATCATGTTAAAACTGCGGAACATATTAAAATCTATATGAAGAGAAAGCCCTAACGGGAAGCTTTGAGAGAGAACACGAAATAGAAAAAGGAAACTTTGTTCAGATGAAGAAAAATATCTAACTAACTACTAAGGAAGGACTCATGTCCTCATATACATAATTGGGCCAACGGAACAAAAAACAAAATTGGGTCTTGAAATACAAATTGGGCATACAAACATAAATATTACAAATGAAGATATATAAATGTCACGCACCGAGAGGGTACTCTAGGCGTGGCAGACACTCGGAGACCATTCTTGGTCTGATCACTCATTCAATCACTCAGCGGAAGACTTAGATAAAGCAAGAAAGACACTCGATTGGGCTAATATTCAACAACTCAATAAAAGGATAGTTTAAATAATTAGCTCAAATCAACTCAACATCATAAGAGATTCAAAATGGGAACATCAACTCTACCATGTCACTGTCTCCGTCAATGTCTATGAAGCCTCTAAACTCATCATAAGAAGGTACCGGGACAAGCCCACGGCTATCTCAAAGGAATACTCTAATAAAGGAAATCCACTAGAATAAAAAGGTCCCTCCGAAAGCAAGGAGGTCTCACCAAAAGATGGAACAGAGTGATCTTCAACGGAGCACTTGTTGAGGATCTCTAACACCTGTATCTGCATCACAAAGGATGCAGTGCCGAATGACGTCAGTACATGGAATGTACGGTATGTAAAATAGCTGAAAGGAAATTCGATCAATAATACTCAACATCATGCAACTCGACTCAAGAGACTCAACTCAGAAATCAACTCAACTCAATAAGCATGCGAGTTTAAAATTAACCAATGCTTTGAAAACATAATCAATGATATACACCTCAACCAACTCAAACCATTCATTTTTAGAGAGTTTCTCTAACAGACAACCATCACTTATGAGCTACTGATGATACAATGCTTTGCAATGCCATTGCCGCAACCGTCCAATACCTTGCCATAGTAAAGGATGATCAACCTCATTGGATCCACAATCAATCAAAGTCCTCATTTTGGGACTAGAGAAGCATAGCTTCTATCCTACGCTGGCTACGTAGTTTATGGGATTTGAGTTGTTATTTACTCTTACCCCAATCGGTGCTCAATACTACTCCCAAAAGACTCAATGTGCTCATATGCTCAATTAGATCAATTTATTCGAATCATTTCATCTAGCTCATTGGACTTTCATCAAACTCAATCTCATCTCAATCATCAATTCTTTAATTTTAAACATGCTTTCAAACTCATTCATATCTCCTCAAGACTCTATCTCAATCAATTATTTATACTCAAAATACTCGTATTCAAAATAATAGAAGTTTAAGAACCTTTCAGACTCAACTCGGACTCGACAAATTCTCATTCAAAAACGTTCACAAATCATGCTTTAAAAACTCCATCAATGCATAAAATAACCAATGCCAAAAACTCAATTAAGGTTCATGTGAATGAAGACATGAATGTATACCTCAAATACTCAACTCATACACATCATCAATACCTATGTAATTATACACAAGAACTCAATAGAATTTATAGATAATTCAAGAACTCAATTGATGGAAACTAGAAACTCAAACTCAATTCGACTCAATGAAGATGTAGGGCACGTTGATGAACTCAATCCAACGTTATGAGTAGCCTTACATACCTGGGAAGAATAAAGTTCTTGGCGGGATCGATGAAACTCGAAGAACGCTTGAAACCCTAGCTTTTCTCCTCTCGGAACCTTTCTCTAATGTCTTGGAGTGTTAATGAACGTAAAAGATTGATTAACACTTTCTAAGCCCTTAATTTGGTGTGAAATAGTTTAGGCTTATAATAGGGTTAAAACGACATAGTTTAGGGTACCAAACACTTTGGGAAAAGACCACATTGACCCTAACTCAAAAACTGACGAAGGGCCTCACAGGAAAGGCTTCACGAGTCGTCTAATGCTTCACGGCTCGTACAGCTGGTTGTGAAGCTTCATTAGCTTGACAGCGCTCCACTAAAACGAGCATAACGTTTTACTCCAAGCTTCAAATGGAGAAACCTTGGTGGCGTTGGAAAGAGGACTCAAAGACCTAATTCATTTTAACCTGAAAAATATGGTTGATAGAAGTTTACCCAAAACTCCAAGTCTAACAAGCCTCTTTCACGAGCCACTTCACGGCTTGTGTGAAGCTCCACGGGCCGTTTAGGTGATCGTGCTTCTTCACGGTAGCCTTAAGGGTGAAGCCTCACTTAAAATTGATGAAGTGACCTTCAAGACAGGCTTCACGAGCCATCTAGAGCACCACGACCCGTCAAGTGGGTCGTGAAGATGCTCTGCCAGACAGGGCTTCACTAAAACGAGCATAACTTTTTACTCCGGGCTCGAAATTAGGCAAACTTGTTGGCGTTGAGAAGAGAACTCAAAGACCTTCGATTTGATAGATTATGAGTTACCTAATTCCTTATATTCTGAGAGATATGGTCGTTTGAAGCTGACCTAAGTAAAATCTCATATTGAAACTCAATCGGTGAGAAAGCTTTCAACTTAATTTTGTGCTAGGGGCTCTTGTGACCTTAATTCATATTCAATTTTATTCACACACTAAAGAATTGACCTTAGAATCCAAGAACAATTAAGAATCACTCGGTACGACCTTATACGAATTTTCAAAAATGGTTCGAGTCTTAACTTAGAAATTTTCGGGGTGTTACAATATATCACCCTTGGGAACATTCGTCCTCGAATGATGACCAAGCTAAGGATTTTTATAAAGGCACGAATATGATGCAAGAACTCAAATACTCAAACTCAAGATTAACTTACTCAAATTCTCTAACTCGAGAAGGTACTAACTCAGAAATAAGAATGGGGATAGGAATGGTACCTTTAACATCGACATTAGTTGGGACGAATAGGTGCGGGTACTTGACTTTCATATCCTCCTCGGCTTCCATGTAGCCTTCTCAACAAATTGATTTCTCCATAAAACTTTGATTGAAGCAACCTCTTTGGTCCTCAACTTGCGAACTTGGCGATCAAGAATTTGAAAAGGAATCTCCTCATAAGACAAACTATCTTTCACCCCAATGTTTTCTGTTGGAACAATGAGTGAATGGTCTCCGAATCACTTCTTAAGCATAGAAATATGAAACACAGGATGAACGGCATCTAACTCTGGCGGGAGCTCTAACTCATAGGCGACATTACCAACTCTCTTCACAATCTGATAAGGACCAATGTAATGGGGACTAAGCTTCACCTTCTTCCCAAATCTCATAACACCTTTCATGGGCGAAACTTTCAAATACACCCAATCATTTACCTCAATCTCCAAATCTCTTCTCCTCACATCAGTGTAGGACTTTTGGCGACTCTGTGCAGTTTCAACCTCTCTTGGATGGTCTTCACCTTTTCCATAGCTTGATGAACTAAGTCAGGTCCAATCAACTCAGCTTCACCAACTTCGAACCACCCAATTGGCGATCTACACCTCCTCCCATAGAGGGCCTCATAAGGAGCCATCTGAATACTCGAATGAAAAACTTTTATTATACGCAAACTCAATAAGCGGCAAGTGATCATCCCAATTACCTTTGAAATCAATAACACAAGCCCTCAACATATCCTCAAGAGTCTGAATTGTACGCTCTGCCTGACCATTTGTCTGCGGATGGAAAGCGGTACTAAGGTTCACCTTTAACCCAAACCTTTCTGAAATGACTTCCAAAATTGTGCGGTGAATTGGGTACCTCTGTCCGAGATGATAGACAAGGGAACCCCATGCAATCTGACTATCTCTTTGATGTACAACCTCGCATAATCCTCAGTCGAATTCGTAGTCTTAACGGGCAAGAAGTGGGCTGATTTTGTCATCTTATCCACAATCACCCAAATAGAGTCATGCTGTCTACGAAACTGCCGCAAACCTGTAATAAATTCCATATTGATCATCTCCCGCTTCCACTCTGGTAACTCTATATTCTGAGCTACTCCACAAGGCCTTTGATGCTCAAACTTGATTTGTTGGCAATTTGGGCACTTTGAAATAAAGTCGGCGATCTCCCTCTTCATACCATTCCACCAATAGACTTCTCTCAAGTCATGATACATTTTTGTAGAACCTGGATGAATCGAATATCTGGAGCTATGGGCCTCTGCCATGATTCTGTCGTGAAGTCCATCAACATTCGGCACACACAATCTGTCCTGATACCTCAACACTCCATCTCCTCCTCTGGCTAAAGCCATAACTTTCTGCTTATGAACATCCTCCTTCAACTGAAGTGGAACAGGGTCTTGGTCTTGCTTTTCCTTCACTTCAACAATTAATGAGGACTCAGCCTCATTTTGAACAATGACACCTCCCTCGCTAGGGTCCACAAGGTGAACTCCCAAACGTGCAAGCCTATGCACTTCTTTAGCAAACTCTTTCTTTCCTTCCTCAATATGAGCGGTGCTTCCCATGGATAACCTGCTAAGAGCATCAGCAACAACATTAGCCTTACCTGGGTGGTAGAGAATACTCATGTCATAGTCCTTGAGTAACTCAAGCCATCTTCTCTGCCTTAGGTTTAGCTCTTTCTGACTGAAGACGTATTGCAGGCTCTTGTGATCAGTAAACACATCCACATGCACTCCATACAAATAATGGCGCCATATTTTTAATGCAAACACCACTACTGCCAACTCGAGGTCGTGAGTCGGATAATTCCTCTCTTGTATTTTAAGCTGTCTGGTAGCATAAGCTATGACCTTACCTTTCTGCATTAACACACAATCCAATCCAACTCTAGAAGCATCACAATAGATCACAAGGCCACCGGTTCCCTCGGGTAGGGTCAATATTGGAGCAGTAGTCAGTCTAGTCTTCAACTCTTGAAAACTTTTCTCACAGGCATTGGACCATTGAAACTTAGTCTTCTTCTAAGTCAACTTAGTCAATGGAGATGATATGGACGAGAATACCTCTACAAACTTTCTGTAATAACCAGCTAAACCCAAGAAACTCCTTATGTCAGTCGAGGATATGGGTCTGGACCAGTTCTTTACTGCCTCAATCTTCTGTGAATCAACTCGAATACTTCTCCAGATATAACATGGCCTAAGAATGCCACAGAAGCAAGCCAAAATTCACACTTCGAAAACTTAGCATACAACTCCCTATCCTTGAGGGTCTGAAGAACAATTCTAAGATAGTTGGCGCGCTCCTCCTCAATTTTGGAGTAAACCAAAATATCATCGATAAAAACAATCACAAACATGTCCAAATACTGTTTGAATACTCGATTCATCAAATCCATAAATGCTGCATGAGCGTTAGTCAAACCAAATGACATAACAAGAAACTCGAAGTGACCATATCAGCTGCGGAAAACCGTCTTTGGTATGTCACATTCTCTCACTTTCAACTGATGATAGCCTGATCTGAGGTCCATCTTTGAGAAACAAGTGGCACCCTGAAGTTCGTCAAATAAATCATCTATCCTGGGAAGAGGATACTTATTCTTAATGGTGACCTTGTTCAACTGACGGTAGTCAATGCACATTCTGAAGGAACCATCTTTCTTTCACACGAATAGGACAGAAGCGCCCTAAGGTGAGACACTCAGCCTAATAAATCCCTTATCTAAAATATCTTTCAACTGCTCTTTCAACTCTTTCAACTCAGTAGGAGCCATTCTATATGGCGGAATATATATTGGCTGCGTATCGGGAAGAACATCAATCCCAAAGTCGATTTCCCTATCAGGAGGGACTCCGGGCAGATCATTAGGAAAGACTTCAGGATACTCATTAATGACAGGAACTGACTCAAGGGATGGAGTCTCCACACTATCATCTCTAACTCGAACTATGTGGTAGATACACCCCTTAGAGATTAACTTCCTTGCCCTAAGGTATGAAATGAATTTACCCTTAGGCACTGCTGGACTACCCTTCCACTCTATGAAAGGTTCATTCAAAAACTGAAACTTGACAACTCGAGTTCTACAATCAACTGAGGCATAACAAGCATGAAGCCAGTCCATGCCCAGAATAACATCAAACTCAACCACGTCTAACTCAACTAAGTCAGCCATGGTATCTCTGTGATAGATGGACACAGTACAATCTCTATAGACCCTCTCAGCTAGAATAGACTCACCAACAGGAGTAGAAACACTGAAAGGCTCAAAAAGGTGCTCAGGAAGAATCCCAAACTTATTAGCCACATATGGGGTCACAAAAGACAAAGTAGCACCAAGATCAAGTAAAGAATAGACATCAAAAGAAAAGACTCGAAGTATACCAGTGACAACATCTGGCGAGTTCTCCTAATCTTGGCGACTAGCCATAGCACACAGACGGTTTGAACCTCTGCATGTACCTGAAGTAGTACATCTCTGATTACCTCGACCTGG